>BDGG01000022.1:59252-258025 GCA_001949185.1 Ramazzottius varieornatus | reverse complement strand
TAGCCGCAGCTAAAATATTTTTGGCTACGGCTAAAACAGCTTATTTCAGCTTCGTCGAGCCTTCTATACCGCGGTTTTATACTCTGCGGTGCATTGTAAGTGTCTGTGGGATCTTCCGGAATGCGGATGAACGATCGATGCGTCAACAGTGACACATCCGCAAGGGATGCATGATAGTTGGCCGTATGCATGCTGAGCGAAAGTGGAGCACAGCAATCATAGCGCCGGTACGCCGATTTTAACTAGCGATCGATGCTCCACTAAATTTGGCACTTCTGGCAGCTCCACAGAACATGCCCACATAACCAGCTTGAGTAGCGCGCCATCAATTTCACTGTCGTTGGCAGTCGCTATTTCTCCGTTGTAACCTGATATTCGATCCCGTAAGGGTCAATGGATGGGCATGGACTTTCTCAAATATTCTAAAAGTCGATGGTCCGTAGTCTCCATATACTGCGTACCGTACGTTTCAAGTTCAAAATAAGCGGACCCACTGAGGTTCTCTAACCAGGTTCGAGCAGTCAGGGGTTGACACAAAGACTTGAAATCACCGAAATTTCTAAAGCTCACCAAAGTCATCAGCAACAACTTCAGCTTTAAAGCCTTTGATCGTCTAACAAAACCCGCCTAATGTATGGCCTTCCGCAACGGCTAAGAACGGCTAAAACGAATAATACGGTACTGTATGCTCTCCCGAAATTCATGTACGTCACTCCATTCAGAGTGTATAACTAGACGGTAAGACCCCAATGATTTGAGAGTCAGTGACGTACGTGAATTTCGGGAGAGTATACAGTATCAAACTGCCCTGCGCGCCCCCTAGCTGTCCAGCACCATGGCTGTGATCCATGCTGCTAAGTTAGTGCTGCAGTAACGCAACATACAGTAATTCTGAATTTCTGACGGACGAGGAGGATACGAGGAGCCCTCGAGTATATCCTACATAACTTTCATTGCTTCTTGGGAATCATCTTTGGGTTTAGCAAGCCTTATCATAGGTATCTTCAGTGAACGAGATTTGCTGATTGATGAGCTATGAGGACTGTATGTTGTGGAGCAATATTCCAACCCTGGCTCATATTGCAAAGGGGTACATGGGATATTATTCTGTGACGAGCTACGGTCTAAGCTTGTTGTATATGCCCGAAATATACGCTGGAAAAACATAGTAGGTACCATACTAGCTTCTTTTGCTGAATCGGCATAATTTACTTATGCAGCTACAAGTTATAGGCAGTAAATTTGCTATACCGCATCATCGCCTCACAAGAAAAGCATGCATGTTGCATAATGTTAATGTTATCCAACCCTCAAGTAGCCGAAGTCACTTAGGTTGCGTTGTTGGGCTCCTGCTCGTGGGGGGAAATATGGATGTCTTTGTTGTTACAGGTTGAGCTTGGTGAGGATCGACATGAGGGAACATGGGGCAGTCTGCCATTGACATGTGGATACATCTACTGTCGTTGATTTGAAAGAAGAGCCCGAGCAAAAAGCTTGTCGACGAAGGACTTACCGTAGGCTATAACTACCAGTCAGGATGCCGTCAGTCAAGAAGAATCTGCACAAGTTGATGCGTAACTTATCTAACCCCGCCATCGAGCAGCAGCAGCAGCCAGGCCATCACAAGCGTCACGACGTCCTCCGACGGACACTCTGCACCACCACCGTCAGCCAGGAGCAGGCAACGCTTCCCGTCGCTGCATCAGCCCAGGCAAATGGACATGGAGACGGCGATGACAACCAAGACTCGGGCAACTTCATCTACAAATACCTCAACGGGTGAGTTCTTCCTTCTGTAGATGCCTTCCCTGTCATGTCCCCCCAACAACGAGTAAAGGATCACCGTACTGCATGATCGCTTTACAGATAATATGACGGAATGGCAACTTGTTAAGCCAATTAAGGCCTATATACGTGACTATACATGGTCGTAATCTTTAAGGCATAATAATTGTGTATTGTGTACTAGCTGTGCTTACAGAGAAATTCAGCGGATCCATCCGGCTGTGTATTGCGATCGAACAGGCGAGTCTTTGGTCGTTCACCTGCTGGCTCAACTAGATGACCATCTGCAGGTGTGCTGTACCGGCCCGGACGAAGGTGTCTCCCACGTCTCCTACCTGGGTTCTCGTCGCATCTACGCGGACATTGAGGAAGAAGACGAGAGCGCCGAGTCGGCCCCCAGCCAGCACTTGCCAGCCATGCTACGGGCCGCACTTTTTGCCAAAAGTGGAAAGCAGTGTTATCTACCTCAACAGGAGTTTCTGTCCTTAATCTATAACGACAGCAAGAGCAGTGGCAGGGAGCCCTGGCCACTTGCGGAGTCGTCGGAGCGGTACAGTCTCATCGTCAGCCAGCAACGGGGCCTTTCCAAGTCGGGCAGCGTCGTCTCCATGACCCACATCGGCACAGCACCACGAGCTCAGATTGAGGAACTCTTGGAAGAGGATGAAAGTGATGAGGGAACAGTGGACGCTCCTTTGGAAGCAGCAAGTAAAGGCGCCCAACCTCCCCTTATCCTCCCTCCTTCCTCGTCCGCCATGGCTGCTTCCTTACCATTAAGAGCCCCTCATCCTGTCGAGGTAGACGGACATGCTGACAAGGAGAACATCCAGGGGACAGATGTCCTTGCCCAAAGCTACTCTTCCTCTACCAGTAAAACAACCACCTCCATGGCCACGGCAGCTTCCGCCGCTCCCGCTGTCAATCCGCGACCCAGAACCCGACAGAGGCCCAAAGTTTCAAAATGTACTGCCAAACCCAGACTAGTCTTTACAACACTACAGTCTTATTTATGATATGGACTGTTTTGTCTTTGTTGCACAGCACGGCGCTCTCTCCATCAGCAGTTATTGGAAGATTTCCCCTTCAGCATGGAAACCAGCCTGCCTTGGAGTGTTGGCCACGATCGGGCTTTTGGCCTCTCTACAACCTTATACGAAACCAACCCTCTGACCTCCGAAGTTGCCGGTAAGTAAGCAGCATCTTCATTGTTGATAGTATGGTGCCCAAGTGTGCTCCGTGGTTGCAATTAAGCAGATGTCTTCACATGGTACAGGCAGTCCTACCGCCGATGTCTTCGCCATCGTGGCACGAGAGAATAACGCCGTCTTGTGCGTCGCAGGTATGCTGCTATGGTATATATCTTGCACTTGTCCGAGGTCCAAATGAAGCCGTTTAGCCAGTATGGCGGTCATGGTATATTTTCCATTGTAGACGGAGTGAACTGGGGATCGGCGGCGCGTTTAGCGGCGCAGTGTGCGGTGCGCGGTGCCATCGACTGTCTAAATGCCCAGTGGAAAGACCTCTTTCTCCACAACAATACTCGTCTTCGCTCGACCAAGGTACGTCCTACCTCTGACTTGACGACGGTAAATGTCCCCTGCCAGGCTGATGTTGCAGGATCTGTTTGGCGTCTTACTGCAAGCTGTCCATGCTGCCCACAACCTGATCCTGCAGGAGCACGGGGCGCTGTCCACCCTCTGTATGGCCGTCATCTGTCCACTGCAAGATGCCAAGCGTTATGTCTGTGCCTGCGTCAACGTTGGCGACAGCTTGGCCTATGTCTTTAATCGCAAGTTTGGTGTCAGGGAGATCACCAAAGGTACAACCCTACCCTCTACTCCCTCTTACCTGGTACATATTGTTAATATCCATCAGGCTCTTAGTGGATTTTGACCAGGTTCTCACAATGTCAACTCGATGCGTGACATGCGGGACGCCATGGGTACGTCGCTGGCTGCTTAGGTGGCCAATTATACTTCATTTGCATTTGTCCCTTTTGCATCAACAGGTGCCTTGGGACCAGTCGATGATGTTCGGCCGGAACTATCAAATTATACTTGCTCCATGACAATTGTCGAGACTGACGACCTGGTCTTTCTCACCACCGACGGTACAATGCTGTCATACTTGGACTATTTAACCCTCTATACCGCTGCTGACCATCCCTTCCATCCTTCTGCATTAACAGGTATCTCTGACAATTTTGACCCTGTCATCGGCAAGTTTTGTGTGGCGGAAGGCGACGATTCTACCGCTATCAAAGACTTACTAAGCAAAGCCCATGCTAACGGAAACGGAGGCGATCTTCAGCCGCCTTTCGAGCATCAGGATAAGAAAGGTAGATCACTTTGTCTGGGCTATGGGCTAACACTGCCTCGTCTGCAAAATGTTGACTGGAAAATGCCATGATAGGTCGTTTCGAGGAGCATGAGGTGGGTGCTTCCTTGTCGCTGCCGCGAGTGACGGCCATGCAGCGCCACGAGCTGACCTTACTGCGGATGGAGGACTTGATCCGTCATGGTATCACCCCGCTGGTGGACAAGCCCTGCAGCAACGCGCGCCAGTTGTGTGAATGCTTCCTCAACTTTGCTGTCCAGCTGACCTCGGCCAAACGGCACATCTTGGAAGATCCTGACATCTACCCCGCAGGTACAGACAACATCCCTCCGCACCTCTTGCCTGACTAATAAGTAGTGATAATCATCTTTTTACCAGTAAGAGACGGTCAAAAGCAAAGCAAGAACGCCCAGCGCCATCAACGGCGAAAGGCTTGCGAGCGACTGTCTCTTCTGCCTGGAAAACTGGACCATGCCACTATCGTTGCCTATCAAGTGGGGGAATGGGAAAATGTTCCGACCGAGACTAGTCATGTTGGCGACCCTTCGAGCCAGGACAGCATTTTGGCCAATGGTGAGGTGGAGGAGGCCGACGGAGCCAGCCGCAAGTGGAGACCCAATGGCATCGTCAATGCCCAAGTCACTTTGAACAACTCTGCTGCAGCTGCAAGAGATCGTCGCATCAGCCACGCCTTCCCCTCCATCGATAGTCCCGACATCTCACGAAGAACCTCCCTCCAGCCAGATTTGTCATTTCCGCCCGAGTATTCCTTGGCAGATAGTCTTTCTGTCCTTGGTCATGACGATGCTCGCTGATGAGATGGACAATGTCTGTGTATATCGACATCTTTCTTCCTTCAGTTTTTCACCAAGTGATCTCGGCCACATGATACGTTAAACTGCCCATGGTAAAAGGCTGTTGTTAACCGGTAATTCAATACACTGATGTCAATCGGGGCATTTAAAGAATGCTACTTATGGAAAACCACACTTTCACGCTGACTTGGTTCGCCCGACCGGAGTGCTCCCGCTATACGTTATTTTGATTGTCGGCAGCTATTAAATTTACATATATGTAATCGTTCGATGTCGTTGCGGTCTTGCTATAAAGTCACGGTGTTTAGGATTTTAGTTTTCTCCGCTTAGGTTCCTCCATTGGGAACCCACTGTGTTAGTTGCTGTGACTGTTATACCATCTATTTATTATGTACAGTGTTGTCAGACTGTCAGTCTATGTGCGATATGTGATATGTAATAAAGGACGGCAGCTATAGGTCATATATAAACTATATATATGAACTGCCGTCGCGTACGACGTATATGCTATACCAGTTATAGTTTATACACCGATTTGTCCAGACGGAAGTTAATACGTTGTGCACTTGTGCTAGTAGAGAATCTATTTGTGAAGAGATAGTGTGGTAGGTAGAGGAGATTGAGATGGAGGAGCTACCTGCGAAGGCGAAGGAAGTGATGGCTGGCGCGGAAAGCGACTATGAGAACTGGAAGGAGAAAGTAGAAAGCGTGCTGCAGAAGGCAGTGTTCAACCACGACACAAGCACGGCTACCATCATCTACGAGTACCTGGTAAGTAGCCATCTATGCTGGTCGGACGCTGTTCATGGCTTTTGTTTTGTGTCTGGTTGTAGAAGAAGAAGGCGTTGGATGTGGGGACCATCATAAGCAATTTGGAACGACATATAATGCCCAAGGCAGCTGAAGTTATGAATGTCATGCTTAACGGCCCCAGCAGACCTGCCTCATCTCCCATTGACACTATTACCAGCCGACCATTAGCACCTAACGACCAGCCTTATGGTAAGCAGGATCGACCAACAGTCCCTGCGGCCGGCGGATTTACGGGACCACGAACCTTCTTAGCACCGTCAGCGCCTCCTCCTCGACCTATCCTCCCCTCGCAAGAATGGCAGACGGTGGGCAAGAAGGCCAGCTTTCCCTCCACACAAGCCTCACAACCTCCAGGACAGCTCAGCGAAGAAGACGGTGAGGGTGAGGAGGACGAGAAGGATAGTCGAATATCGGACGATGGTTCCAGCTCTGAATCGACCCAACGGATTGTCCCAACGTAAGCGCGCGCGCCACCCCGATGACACCGTTGTGGTGCCTTGCCACTCTATGTTTAGTCCATGACGACATGCGCCACTTTCCATAATCCCATCAAATAATCGAATTTATATTCGTGTGTCTATTTCTATTGGGCAGAAAAGTCTTCCTGCTGAATCTGGCCCGCAGTTCGGATTCGCAGTCGATCGCCCGCTACTTCAGCAAGTTTGGGCCGGTGGTCGATGTCAAGATTATCCGCTTCAGTGATGGCGTCTCGCGAGGAGTAGGCTCGGTCGAGTTCAAGTCCGTGGAAACGGCCAGAAAAGTCTTGGCTAACCCGCAGGAGACCCATATGATTGATGGGCGACCAGTTAGCTGTCGTCCCTTTCGCGTAAGTCCTTCCTATCATCACACTTGCCAGAGCCGGAAGTTTAATGGGGTTCCCGCCTTGTGGGGGTGAAAGTTGTTGACGGTATTGTTCTTCGTACCTTAGCCCAAAGATCCTTCGGAGAAGAATGGACCAAAGCCCTGGGAACGCTTCCAGATCTTTCTGGGAGGCATACCCTCCTTCTACACTGAAGAACAAGTCCGGGCCGACCTGGCAGGCAAAGTGACGGTAAGTACGAAAGCAGTGCCTAGTCTCCACTGGAAGTTTTTGGTACGGTTTCTCCACTGGCTTTCTCACTCAACCGCTTTTGTGCTCAGTTTGGCCAAGGGAGGGATGTCACCATCCAGTCGACGGTTATCTTTGCAGGTTCGGGATATTCGGATGCGGGCAGAGAGAGGATATGCCTACTTGGACTTGGCCAGCGAAAAGGATGTGGATTGTCTTTTGAGACTGGGTCGTGTCAAGATGGGAGAAAAGCTCGTAAGCTGTATACGAGGGCCTCATAAGCAGTATTTGTTAGGGGGCAGCTTGAGGAACAGTCTTGTCATTTCATTACAGGTGCAATGTAAACTGAACGAACAGCGACATTAGAAATCGGGGGACACGCCAGAGTATTCATCGAAGACCATTGCCCATAAAGAAAAGACCGGATGACGGCAGGATAGCTGAGAAAAGATTTGTGCATGACTAGAAGACATCGCCTTCTCCTTGTACAGCCTTAGTAGCGACATCACTCTAATGGCAGCCCAAGCAGGAATTACTAAATACCTTATTGAACTTAATATATTTGACGGTAAATTAGCGGTTAATTGTTAGATAATTATGATGAGCACATCGAGCTGCGTTTCATACGCTCCTGCTGCGCTGCCACTGTTGACGTTTTCGGCAGGGTTGGTTTTTTACTATTTATCCATGTTTAGCCTGTTATTGGAATCTGAGGGATTGCCCATGCAGCAGCCTGACACGCTTCTTCCAGAGCATTTTTTTATTTATCGTTTGGTTACGCCACCTGCACGTAATGTAATCTGCACCATCAAAATATGATGGTTTGCTGCTGCACTGGTTCTCTGTACGCTGTTTTGGCCAAACTCTTCGCCAGTCTTTCGGCGGCCAGTTGTCCTTCAGAATACCATGCGGGAACCATTTCCGGTCTGCTCGGTCGCCGGTGTTCAAGTACCGATTCCTACCCGCGGGCCGCGGGAAACAGTTTACAAAGGAACAACAGGGGATACTAGCTACTCCAATCTCCATACCTCCGTTTGTCTTCCCGTCAGAGCTCCTTCTTGTCACGTTTCTTCCGTCAGAAGTGGGCGGTAATGGTTGGTCTAGCGTCGTCTTACAGCTTACTCCTCACCTCCAACCTTTGCTCGTTCGCGATAAAACTCGAGTCTCCGAAAATAGGTTAATGTCGTTGCTGTTGTCGGAAACTTCGTCGTTTTCGGTGGTTTCCAGACAAAAGCTGTCAAGATTCAGGAAGTTTCTCTTCGACACGTCGGCCCGGCAGAACGTCAGCTAGGCCAAACGCTCGGCCCGCTCGCGCACTCCATCCGATTCCATAGGCAGGTCGCTGACGTCAATGATGACGATAGTCTGTCCTGAGATGAGTCATAAAACAACTTGTCCAATAGGAAGGAAACTTTGGTTGCGCCAATCAAGAAGTACCGCCTGGTGAACCGAGTCACTAAGCGGTTTCGCAAGTGGCAAAAATGAATTAAAGAAATAATAATTATTAGCAGATAGCGGAGCGCTAGCGCGTTTATATGGTTTTTCGGACCTTTTTTCCATCTTTGAGAACCCGGATCATTCTTGCTGGTCGAGTTCAACTTGGGCCCGGAGGACCATCTTTCCCTAATCATCGGGTAGCCCTTATGGGCTTCTCTGGGTAAAGTTAAACGATTTGCGGTCCAAGGCCAATCGGCTGCTGTGTTAGTGTTTTTATGGTACTGCTCTTCCGGTCTCAATATCATCCGGGTTTCCGGTGCGGCGTCTAAAGAGAAGATTGCTGGGCTTTCTTGTCATTAGTGTCCCGATGGATGAGTTTCACTTGACCAGCGGTCATCTTACCGAGATGAAGCAGGTACTGTGCGTTGATGAAAATAGGGCATATTGCTGATTCTTGATTGGTTGTAGGGTTGAATGGCGGTGTTTTGATTGGTTCTTGGCCACCGCATTGTCCAATGCCGCTCGGCATGGAAAGAGCTTACGTCACGCCTATTGCGCGCTTTCTCATTGCAGCCGAGGAAGCTGTGTGGCAGGCAAGAGCAGTGGTCAATGGTCATTCCATTGCGTTGTCCGGACTATAATACTTTAATCTCTTTCTGCCTTGCAGGCCTTTGGTGGCGCCTTCCGTTGTGCCCGAGGTATAAGGAAGGAGGGAAGGCCAGGAAATCACTAAGATGGAAGTTGACGAAGCCTCGTGTCGATCCGTTGTGTGCCAGGCTGACCAGTGGGCCAGTGATGGAATATCTCACGGTGGATTCTTGTGGCGCGAACGGAGGAATAGTTGATGATGATTGTTTGGGTATTATATCAGGAGGGAAATGTGGGGTGAAAGACATGGGTAGTGAGATGCTGTAGTCTCTCTCTCTATCTTTTGGAGGGGGGATGAAAATGCCCGCTCTCGCAACTCGTGCTCTTTCCCCTCACCAACCCTCCGTTGACAACAGCGACCTGGGAGCGAAAGTGGGAGCTAGCATACTTGATGGCAGTGATGATGTGTGATGTTTAGTCCGTCAAAGTGGTTGTGAAATGCCATCCATTGGTGGCCATATCACAGTCATCTTTGATGACTTGAACCTAAACATAAAGCCCTACTGACTCTATCCACCCATCGTCGGACCTCTGCTGGAGTCCAAAGGACCTGCGGACCCGCACCCGCCGCCCATCCACCTGTTTGGCCTTGAACCCAATCACTCGAAGAAGTCCTTTGGCTGACACATTACACATGGATTTATTATGCAGTCGGTGAGTCAATTCTTTGCCAAGTTCTGCAATAATCACTCTTGTGCATTTCTAGGGGAAAAAGTCTGCCCCCAAGGAACCACGACGTACATCTTGTCAAGACTGCCTCAACATTCTCCATGGTTCAACTGCAATTGTGTTTGCTCTCCCTTACAATGAGTAGTTTTTCTTTTGACGGCTGGGTGAGCCAGACTTGCCGTGCGCAGACGATGGTCCTTGCTGGGGGGGGGGGCTTTACTTGTAGAGTAAGATAGTCATTTGTGGTTATTTTATTGGCATCTCTGTTGAATAGGTCTTTTGGATAGCAGTTGTGCAGCCCGTTCTTGATCTTGTGAAGAACACCGGAGCGAAGCTGGGCCAGAGCGTAAAGGATGATGGAGGAGGTAGTGTGGCAGCATTGCACTTGTGTGAGTAATGGCCCAGTAGGCACTATACTCGGACTGATGATGTGTAAGTAGTGGACAGTGAGCAGTGGGACGCCTTCTGTCCTCTGGCTGGTAGGATGGAGGGGCGGCAGAGTAAGCTGCCTGCATGAGGACTTGACCCTTTGTCCTGTTGCTTCCTGTCCTTTAATATCCATCTGCTCTTGTAGCTGACAGAAGAGAGACGAGACAGCGACTAGCAGAGCAATGATATCTCCCATCATGGTCAACTGCGCAGGCCGGTCTGTCCCTAGTTAGAGAAAAGACTCCCCATACCCATACCCCTACTCCTACTCGTACTGTAGAATGGCAGCAGTCGACCTGCCACCGCTTAGGGAATCATGGAGGGTCGACCTCACCCCTGTGTGAGTGCCGGACTTTTCCCCTTCACTGTGGTCTCTCTGTCATTCCCCCCCCCCCGCAGCACCACCAAATTCACAAACTGCAATGGAGACCCACTCAAGCAAGAACTCTTTAATATGAACTGATCCAAGTTCCGTCATTTTCCCTGGCTCTCCGCCTCGACCCAACCGCTTTCAAGTTTGATCAAGTTATGACTGGTTATCCGATTTAACAATTTATCACTCTTGCCGATCATAAAGATCTGCTTCTGCCGACACTGTCAGTACTACACTCATACGTCAGTCACAGGAGCTCGATAAAAAATTAAAATGCCAGATTGTGGGGCGTTCGTGCAAGCTGGGCTTTGCACTACCGGGATGGAGAATTATGAAAGGCAACAGAACATCTATCGAGAGAGGGATATCAAGCAACGGGTGTACCAAAGCGTAGGCGAATTTGCTCCAAGAAGAGGAATGTTAGGATAGTTTGTGGGCCCAAGCGGACAAAGGCCGGAATGTAGCCACGGAAGAAGCCCATGGGGCCATCTATGCGCAGCGTCTGCCGGAAACAGTCCATGGCGCTCTACAAAACCATAGCTGTGATAAGCTTATACCGTGACCTGTTGTCCGCCGTGGCATTGGCCACCAGAGAAGCAGCACACCTTGTACTCTCCGGGTTTGGCGTTTTGTAGGCGGGTCTTCATTACATCGACGGGTAAGGTGATGGTGGTGGCGGCTCCGGCCTGCAAAGCAAGGTGAAGTGCCACTGCATCGATAGAGCGGCTTGTGACCAATGTACTTACAGCAATGGAGCTGGCTAAAAGATGGGTGGAGACGGTATCTTTAAAGAGCGGAAGCAAGAGAAGCATTTGCTTGACTTGGTCGTAGAAAGACAGTTGACCAATGGTCATCAGTACAGCACGGACTACCACCATGGAAGAGCCGCGCCACAAGGCCGCCACTCCTTCTTGCCGGCTGACACGAACCAGTCCTTCCAGGGCATTCTTGTAGTTGCGTCTAGCTTGCACCGGAAGTTTGCTGTCGTTCTGCATGCGGACGTTGATTAAATCTGCTGGTGCTCCTACAAAACCCCCGAAGCCTCCGGCCGCTCCGGCCGTCAGGCATTTCATGGCAAAGGACAGATTCTTGCCGGCATCCTTGGGCCGCAGGGCTTCGTAAATGCCGAAACGAGCTGTCGAGTACGTCAGCTGCAAGCAAAACCAACCTCTTTTCGTTCGAAACGACAACAACCTCATGATGCTTGATTAGACCTTGCTTAAGGGATGAGTCAGCAACGACCCTAATTGAAACATGGTTGTTACTAGCTTAGATAAGATTTTGCTTCATAATCTGGTTCCGTAATTTTTGTCAGAGCTATGAGTATTATACAGTACTGGTACCTGTCGAAGAAGGGAAGCGCTGATCCCGTTATATAAGGCCAAGATGCCGTCACGTTTGACGATGCTTTTTGTCAGCGGGATGATCTTCAGCTTCCCTTCTTGCTGCGTTTGCAATTGCACCTGTCGTGAAATTCCGTGGTTAGTACTGTGTACGCTAATCGTTCTGCAGTAACTGAAGGGTGCAACGCCGAACTGTGAAATCATTTCTCTCTCGGTCACGGATAGAGACAACGACGTACCTTGACCAGGTCGAAAGGATGAGTAAAGCACACAGCCTGCAAGTAGAAAGATGATTATCGTAGCGTTTGATTTACTAAAACACAAGTCTAACAGGAAAGACGGACACCAAACGTATGATCTGGACAGACTAGAGAGTGTCGACACTAAGACAGTAAAGTAAAACAACCGTCGCTCTACCAAAAGTCGCGCATGACGTCACTGCGGTTCCTGCACGACTGCCACCACAATGGCGTCAGAATGAGGCTCATGCAGTGTACGAAAAAATTAACCGTTAAAAATGGGCGTGACACTGCAGCTAGACCTCAGCCAATGAGAACTATATCTTGTTGCATGCGCAAATTTCATTGGTTTTATCCATCTGGCTCCATCCAACACCCATTTCAACGGTTTATTTTTTCTTTATGTCGTACACTGTATACAGATTTGGTTATACAGTAAGAGGGCAACGCCGCTCACCATGGCGCTTGCTACTCCTCCATGGTACCACTTTGCGTTTCGCTTGACAGTGGGGCTAGGCTTCAGCGGCGGTAAAGGTCTGCCGATGAATGGAGGTACAGCTGGAACTGGCTGGAGAGACGGCGAAGGAGCGGCACGCGCAGCTGCTGCTGCATAACTTGCATCTCTTTCCGACATGTTTTATCTCCTTATTCACAGTGGGCAAATCGACGTTGTCAAAAGCGTGCTGTCATCAGGCCTCGGTGGTAAACCGGTGGAGATCACATGAAACACCACCAATGATCAACAGGGACAGGTATCCTGTAATAAGTCCGATCCTTCTGCTGAATAATGCTCGGCAGATTATCAGATTGTAGCGTTTATGCATGTCATTGGATGACATGACGTAACAGCGGGACGATGTGGTGGATGCATTTGGCAGTGTGAGTTGACCATAGTGTAAATTGTGGATAGATCAATTCAATAATAACGAAAACGTCGAACAACGGTCTGAACGCTGATTGGAGTAGGGGCAGAACAAGCTCGACACGCCCATAGCATAGGATGACGTCACAGTTCGCTAAAAATGAACTGTATAATATTTATTTCCACCAGTTAAAACACTCCCGAAACCATAAAGCTCCGGCCCACCGGAATGTTTTGTGGTGCGTGAGAGCTCAGTCTTCATAACATTAGTGCGACAAGCATAAGCTTACAGTGCACATGCACAGACAAAAGCAGAAAGTACGTACGTGCTTGTCGTACTCGTGTCGAAATCGTCTAGCTGTCATGCACCACAACACATGCGCCATTCGGCGACGCGCACGTGCATACAAACAGGTTAGCGGGATATGGATTGGCTTAGATGTCCACTAACCTGCAACGGAAACACTCACAGAGCGGATTAGAACCAAGGGAAGACTCTAGAGAAAAGTCAGCAGCAGAACTGACGGTGACAGAAGAGGCCAGACAGACGACAAGAGCGATGAAGGTAATGATGAGACAACTCGAGGTTTTTCGACAAGCCTGCACGAAACAGACAGCTAGCTAGCAGATGGTCCACTCTCCACCGTCAAAGGCTCGAACTAAGCACTTACTCGGTAAACAGAGGCGGAGGGATATAGGGGGGATACAGGGGACGAAGATAGCGAGGGATGCGGGAGAGCGGGAAGATCTCGTAACCTGCCGGTAATCTGATGCGATTCCCCACCAGCGCTAATCAATAATCAAAGACTTAACCAAACCTATCGGTGACATAACCTTGTTGCTGTGTTCGATGAAAGCTGGAGTTGATTTAGCTGTTGATTGATAGAACATTTTACACTATGGTCAACTCACACTGCATTTTGGCAAGTGGGTAGGAATTCAAAGGTCATCCAAAATCCAGTACTCCTGCCTGGTTGGAAATTGTGCAGAGGAAAAACCATGTTTGGAAAAAACCAGGTGCGAATGTATGTGGAAGAGATGATACTGTAGTAGTTTCGACAGTGACCATGATCAGAGTTCTACCGAGGATGGAGGTTAGGAATTTAAGATCAAGATGGATCGATACTTCGTGAACCCGAAGTCACACCCGAACAAGACTCTAGAAACAAGTTCAAGAGTTACAATGACTTCCAGCTAGATTACCGGAGGTACAATAGACCGACATGTCCAGTAGACAACGACTTCGTTAAGCGAGTGAAAAAGAAACAAGGACTCAAACGGAGTAAAGGAGAAGTGACAGATACGGTAGAGCAGTGCTGGCACTGAAGGACCAAATATTGAAAAATACGAATGCTAATTCAGAAAAACAAACAAAGCCGGCTAAGAAATGAACAAAACTGCACGTACAGTATTTTTGGCAATGGACAAATCAAGGAACATCAAGTAAAAAAATACTGAAGGTTTCGATCCGGAAACAGAAGAGATGCTCAAGCCATGACAGGAACAGGTTGCAGTCTTCGTCCACCCAAGTGACGGCGACGACGGTGAACTGTCACCAAAGCCCAAACCTGCCATGAATAACCAACTGATATTTTCCCCAGTACCAAAAAGCTTACGGTTGATCAGCAAAACATTCGAAGATAATGAATGCTGTACTGTGACTTACGTCGAAAATGATCAGAATGCCGAAGACGACAATGCTGGCGAATATCGACACGACGACGCTGCTGTATTTCATCTGGAAGAAATGAAAACGCAGAATTACGGCCAGTACTATTGAATGTGATACCTAAAGTACAGCCAGAGTGGAGCAAACCACAGCGTGCTGAACAAATCCAACAACTTACGTCCAGGGTGACGAAGTAGTATATCTGCCAGCAAACCATTGCGATCTGGTAGGGTGATGAGCAAGATAAAGATTCCCATCCAGAAACCCAGCATTTCCGGCCATTTCTGAAAAGGATCAAATATAACTTTGGGTCAATCATACTGACGGTAATGTTATGCGGGAGGCCGGCAAACAATCTTGATATGTCATTATTTCAAGAGGCGCACAATTTCAGTGTGGGGGCTAGAAACGCGCGTAACTTGAAATAACGAACATCCCGACATTGTCTGCTGGCGTCTCGCATTGTCTGAATGACAGGGAACCCTCATGTTTCGTAGGACTATCGTTATCTTACTGAACAAGAGCCGTGTCTAACGTATACGGAGAAACTTACGCGGAAAAGGTCACAGAGGAGCATGAATGCAGCAAAAACCAGCAAGAAGGCGACGACGAGAGTCCAGACGATGTAGTCCGAAGCAAGAACCAGATTGTGGATATTGAACAACAACAACACACCGGCTAAAACCTGCAATACAAACAGCTTGAGCTGGTCGACAGCAGGTGATCTATACTTACCAATGTGTGGAAGGCCACCACGAAGCATCCAGTCTCCAACGAGCAGTGTTGCAAAGGTTTTCCTACAAACGAACCCATTCCTGACTTCTTCAGGATGTCTTCCTTGGTCCGCATAATCTACACGGAGACCCAATGATGAGCTGCTGTACCCCGACTTGCCGGAGAGTGGGACACAGGCGCAAGCGGTTGATTGATTGTGTAATGCGAATATCGAGGCGGAGCGAGTACGTTACGTCACCGAATATGCAACCAGATGAATAACGAATAAAATCAATTAAACAAACCTTTCCGTGGGACTCTCACGAGCAAGCCATTACCCCGGGAAGCATTTTTCGAATGCTTTAGAGCTCCGAAATCTGAGAATAATGCCTTCCGCGATGCGGATCAGAGTATTTCTGCTAGAGCTGTCAAAACCAGATCAGACCACTTGGAAACCCCCTTACAATTCCCACAGTGCTGGAAAGCATTGCTGGTGGAAAAAGGATTGTACTACCGGCTTGCTTGCCACGGTGCCTTTACAATTCCGGCACGCGCCAGTTTTGCCTGTTTGCGTGTGTTTGTAGAGAAACCAGCAACTGTGCCTCAGTATCTTGTCCTCGGTGGTTATTTTAGTTGTCTAGTCAAGTGAAGAAAACTGTGGCAAAATTTACTATGTACTGGTGATCGAAAGGTTGTTCGCAAACCGGTTCAAACCGGCGGCTTATGTGGTTTAATTTAAATTGGTCTGGTTTAAAATTTAGAACAAACCACTTTTGGTGGTTTGTGGGAAAGTGGTTTGTGGGAGAAACTATTTTTATTTAACCGGTTTGGCATGCAGACCACTTAAACCTAATCAAACCATATGGCTCAAACCATTAACAGCTCTAATTTCTGAAATTTATGGCTCGTAAAAAGTCAGCTCATAACTTGATTATCCGACCTTCGGCGTGAATGCTGATGGGCGTTCTTCACTTATCGTATGTTAACTACAGCGACTGCTGAGTCAGCCGGCATTTTGGCACGCCGTCGTTTGCAAACGGCGAGGTACTGCAGCTTTACAGTGCAGAGACCACAGCAGCTTGCTGGAGCGTGGAGGTAACCTGGACGGGGCAAGAAACCAATGATGCTTTAGAAATCTGGAACTGTGGAATCTGGATTAGAGACCTGCAGCAGAAGCTGAAACCAGTGCCGCTTCTCACTGTATCCGGTTTCCAGAAACTGCAACTGCACTGCATCTGCATTTTTCTGCTGTTTTGCAAACTGCAACTGTACTGCACTGCACTGCATTTAGAAATTAGGAGTTTCTGCCCTCAACGGAATTACATGTCAAACACAACGTAAACGTCGTTGTTTTACGGATATTCAACCGAAAAACGCCAGAAAATGCAAAAAAAAGAACGGTGCTCACTTTGTCAAAACTGCAACTGCACTGCAACTGCATTTTCTCACCATTTCGGCGACTGCAACTGCACTGCATTGCAGTAAAATGCAGTGCAGTGCAGAACGTACTGCATATTGCAGGGCTCTAATCTAGACGAATCTGCTCATTCTGATTCTGCTGTTCACAAGAGCAGTCGTCCATGATTGATTTGCGGATTGATCGAACTGAAGAAATTCCACTGCATCTGTTGGTGGATCTGTGAATTTAGTATCGGCTGGAATTCCAGCTGAAGTCCATTGTTTATTTGCACTGTTCATGTGGTTTTTTTACATTCCACTTTCCACATTCAAAATTCCAAAGAATCACTTTGCTGCTTCGTCTCTCAATTCATTCCTTTTTGTCCCGTCAGAGAGTCCTGATTCCTCTGATCGATAAGGGTCAATAATTCGTGGCTTTTCATTACTCTCTGTTCCAGGGAAAACTGACGGGAGAGCGAGCGGAGCCGAAGCTGTACTATGCAACAGCAAGGAGGCGCTCACGAGTTACGGACAGCGAGACGTGATAAAGTATATACAGTATGTCCTAGGACCTGGCTGGAGCCAACCGCAAGGCCGCGATCACACCGACAATCAGAAACGAGGACTTGATGCAGGAAGGGCTTTTGGTTAGGCGTCGAGCAAGCTGGGAATTGCCCGTTTCCGCACCAGAAAGATTCCGATGGCGAAAACTTTGCTGAATAGGATGGAGGATGCGCTTTCAGGATGGTACCCGCCGTTTCCCCGACCCGTCTTGCAGACTAGGTTCCGATACAGAGGAAAGGACTCAAAGAATACCAGAGGACTGAATCACAAATAATGGGTAACGCAGCTGGAATCTTTTAACAGACTGATGATTCATGCATAAACGCGGATTTGTCTTGACCATCTGCCGTACGTGCAGTGCAGATGCTCTGCGAGTCGAAACCCGGCAAAAAGGCAGGCACAGCGCCAGTTTCAGATAGCCAGCGAAACATTCAAATTCAGAAGGACAGGCATCAAAGAAAAGAGGTTAGTAAGCTCGAGTTTGCAGTTGATGAAGATGGTCGGCGGTGAGGGCTTGATAGCGGCTAAACTGCACCTCCAGTGAGGCCAAACCACGGGTGACGGTCCGTATATCGCGGCTGAAATGCAGCATCTCGGCTAGAGGCGTCTCGGCCTGAACTATTCGGCTTTCCTCGTCCAGCACTTCCACCTCCTTTATTAGGGCGCGACGCTTGGCTAGGTCGCCAATGACTTCGTGAACCAGCTCCATAGGGACGCTAATCGCCACCGACATTAAGGGCTCCATCACCTAGCAAGGACATGATAGTTCAGGCATTGAAGCGCCAAGGCCACGGCAAGGAGTTGGGGGTGGCTGTACTCTGTACCTGGCAGTTAGCTTGTCGCAGCAAGTGTAGGACACAGTGGGTGGCGGCGGCCGCCACCATGGCCGGTAAGACGCCCCGACTGGTGGTCAGCTTGAGCAGTTCGACACTGACGTCCACCACCGGGCAGCTCAAGGAGGGCCCATTACTCAAGGCAGCCATCACCCCGTTCTCCACGGCGTGCACAATGTCTCGAGGAAGTGTCCAGTCCTCCTCCTGCGTGGCCAGCACCTTTAGGCGCTTGAAGGCTCCACTGCCGGCTGTCGGCAGCAGGCGCAGGTGCAACATGACATTGTGCGTCGTTCCCTGCACATCCCGACTAGCCTACAGGAGAAGTGGGCAGTACGGCATTGGCTGCTGTCAAAGGTTATGGAATCAGAGCATGAGGGGTTGCACCTGCTGGACATGGTCAGCAGCCACCGTCGGCGCCTCCTTGTAAGCCACCTGTAGTGGGCCCATGTAGGTCTCCAGCCCAAACTGATCTTTTAAGCGCCCTCGAACCACTTCCAGATGCAGCTCCCCTACAATAATGACCAACCCTCGCGCTGACACTTATGGCTATGCTGTATGTAAGGCGACCAGTTACCCATGCCGCAGACGACCAGCTGGCCTATATCGGCTTCCATCGAGACCTTCAAGGAGGGATCCTCCTTCTGGATGATGGCCAGCGCCTCCTCCAGCGCTTGCTGTTGCGAGGTACTGTGGGCTTCTAGGGAGCAAAAGTAGACGGGATCGGGTATCTGCAGAATGGGCAACAAGCTCATCTCTTCCTTGTCAGTGGCGGCTGGGAGGGTCAGCGTGTCGCCCGTGGCCGTGGCGCTCAGGCCGCTGACCACCACCACGTTGCCCTCGCTACCCACACGGACGTCCCGCAACTCGTCGGCATAGGCTTCCATCACTTTGCCCACCTGTAAGTACAAATAGAGCAGGGACTGGATGACTAGTCCATGGGCGGCCATGGCTGTCACACAAACCTTTTGGCGTTGGCCTGTGTTGATGTTGTAGAGGGTCGAGCCGGCCTTCAGTGTGCCGCGGTAGATGCGGATAAAGGTCAGCAAGCCGCGGTACTTGTCGTGAAGGTTGCGAAAGGCCAGGCCGTAGAAAGGCGAGGTGGCGCTGGACAGGCGCTGCTGGATCAGCGACTTGGTCAGGGACAGCGGGTCGGGCAGGTAAGCCACGACGGCGTCCAGCAGCTCCTCCACCCCCACACCCTGCATAGCCGACCCCATCAAGACGGGCGCAATGCGCCGCGACAGGCACAATCGCCGAATGGACGACTGCACCAGCGCCTCATCTATCCTTCAACAACCACCAAGCCCATAACTGTTACACCAAATAGACATGCACTTGACTTTCCCCATAGACCTACCCATCAACCTTCTTTCCCCGTCTTCTGCCGTCGACTCTAGGTAAACTTGGGCAAAGTCATCGTCACACTCCGCCAGCCTTTCATACAGGTCTTGTCGAGCTTGCCCCACACTTGTGGCTTCATCCTGTGGCGGCCGGCCGGCCAGTAACGATGGAAAGTGCAGAGCTTTGTCGTCGAGGGCAACTTGCAGCGGTAGCGCCTTCAGCGACAGCTTCTTCTCCAAGTGGGCCAGGCACTTGTCGACATTGGCTGCTGCCTTGTCCATCTTGTTGAGGAAGACGAGGGCGGGCAGGCCAAACTTGCTGGCTTGTCGCCAGACCGTCTGCGTCTGGGCTTGGACACCTTTGGCCGCGTCGAGGATGACAACGACGCCGTCCATGGCCAACAGCGAACGCTCCACTTCCAGCGTAAAGTCCACATGGCCCGGCGTGTCAATCAGATTGATGCGGTGCTCCTTCCAGGGGAAACTGATCATGGCCGAGCTGATGGTGATACCCCGTTCCCGCTCCTGCGGCAGAAAGTCCATCACCGTGTCCCCCGAGTCCACCTCGCCGGCCTGCCTGATGAAGCCCGCCGCAAGGAGCATCCGCTCTGTCGTCGTCGTTTTACCTGTAACCCCACACTGATCCTTAAAGGCTATGTCCCTCCTTTCCACCCAGCAGCTACCGTCCCCTGGCCACTACGTACGCGTATCAACTTATATAGGGTAATCAGACCTGCATCGATGTGAGCAATGATGCCGATATTGCGTATACGGCTTTTATCCGTCTCTTGCAGTAGCTGCGAATCCTTTAGTCGGGAGTTGGCTTTACGCTTTGTCGACTGCTGCCTGCGGAAGATGAGTTGAGCGCCGCCCGCATCTACAAAGACATTATACCTATTTTTAGACTGTGCCAAAGCCGACTGAGAGCACAATGACGTCATACACCAACTTCAGCCACCTGCTTTGGTGGACACTCCTTCGCAACGTTAAGATGGCACATTAAACATACCGCTAGCGCAGGAAAAGAAGCGACGGCAGCCGGTTCCTCCAAAGAATCCGCATATCGACGAGCACAGTCTCATGTCGCACAACGCCGGACAAGAACGATGTCGATGTGACTCGATGAATTCAGCGCTTCGGTAGCAGTCGCGCTGCAACTTCCAAACTTTGCCCTGACCAGAGACAATCATCCGGAAATTACTGGCCACCTTGTGATCCTAAGTGAACCGATTTCACAGCCTTCAACGGAGGATCCATACAAGCGAAAGAAAGTTCTCTTCAGAAATACGAGTGGCAACTAGCCAACCCGAAAAGGCGCAGTGGTAGACACTTTGTGGCTACTACTGTATTCCCTCGAAAGTTCTGCGAATCACGTGACTGTCGTGGTAAATATAATCCGACGGGGAACGGAAAGTATCTATACGTTCAATCAAAGACTTCTCCCCAGGTAAGTGCAATGATGGTTGACAATCAAACAATCAGAGATACCAGTGCGGGTGTAATTTACTGGCATGATGACGTAATTCGCCAAACTATCGAGGGAATACAGAACTACGCCTACTGCGCCCCCCAAGACTGACTTTGATCAAGCTGAGTCAACTGCACTGCCGTTTACATCACCGTTCGGCTAACCATACAGCTATCGCAAAGGTTGCTTTGGCAAGAAGTCCTCTCATTCCTAAGAGTGCGACACTGACTTAGTGAATTACAGTACAACTAATCGTTGTGCGAAACGCGAAGATTTTCTTACAGGTCAGAGCCAGTTCTGTTGTTCCAAGCAACAAGAGGATCATGTTAGATCTGCACAGTGGTGGACATCTTGACCATACGAAGCTTAAGTAGGTTGACGGATCGACCAAGACCGAGACGGGTATTCACCATGAGCTGTTTACCTGCAGAAGGACCGTTATAGACCTATCCGCTGGTTTTGATCACCGGAAGTGGGTTCGAGACTAGCTGTGCCTCACCAGATACCAACACGACCCTTGGTGGTGCAGCTACACTAAGCAAGCATGAAGAGGCACCTACGAATACTGGGACCACTACTCTTATTGTTTCTATCAGGTAAGTTGCGACCCTTGTCCACCTTTGCCTGGTAACGATTAATGGCCCCAACTTGCAGTCATATGTATTGAATACGTAGCTGTTTGTGTGGGGTACCTCGACCCCTTGTGTAACTTGTGTTTACTTGCACTCGGAACTCAAAGAGCCTGCTGCTGGCAAAGATCTGTCAAGAAGATCTTTTTATCCTAAAGTAAAAATGTTTGGGAGAAAATGTTTCTCTTGAGAATGTGGTTCATCTGGCAATACTCGCATGCTGATGATCAGTGCGTCGAACAAGGAAGTAATTGACGCGACAGTTGCTGTATAATATATTAATATTGTCATGCGATTTGTGAGGTATTGAGGGTTGAGATCTGGATCGGTGTCCCATGGATGGACGACCCATTGCTGGCCTTGTTTAGCACTACTTTTTCCACCGTAGATGGAGGTATATAGATGTGTGTGAAAAGAACTTCCGGTCCTGGATGATAGTGCGTCTCTTTCTTTGAACCAAGCTGTACAGTCCGCCACGCGGTCTTAAGATGGGTGTTTGCCTATTGTAGGACAACCCAAGGGGTACGCGGAAGAGAGTTGTGGGCTGCGCCACTTTGGAGGGGACAGTTATGTCTGCGTCTGCAACAGCACTTTCTGCGACGAGCTGCCCATCATCACTCCCGTCCGCGCCGGCATCTACCTGGCCTTCCAGTCAACGCTGAATGGCCATCGGTTATATAGAGCACTAGTCTAAGCTGACTAGATAATGTCTTATCGGGGGGTTTTGGACTGATTGCAGTTTTGCGGTCAGCGAAGGCTCGTTCACCTCGTGGGAGGGTGAGAAGGCAGGGAAGGAGTCGGCCGACGAGGTAGACGTCACCTACACCGTTGGTCCTGCTGCTGGTCAACAGTTGATCCTGGGTTTTGGGGGTGCGCTGACGGACGCGGCGGCTATCAATATCCTCAGCTTGTCGCAGGCCAACCAGCGCTCTCTCCTGTCTTCCTACTTCAGCCCCAGCGGTCTAGAGTACAACATGGTATGCCTTGGCTCCCCACTGCACGGCCTTCCCTTTCCGTGCCGACATATGACTGTCCTTGTCGTAGATGAGAATTCCCATGGCGGGCTGTGACTTCTCCACCCACATCTACTCGTATGACGAAGTGGAGGGTGACTTTGAGCTGCAGCACTTCAACTTGACCAGCGAAGACCTCAACATGAAAATACCTCTGATACATCGCATACAACGCATGACCAAGACACCCCTCAAAATCCTGGCTTCTCCCTGGTAATGGTCCAACCAGCTAAAGCATTCTTACTACATGTCGTAGTGTACCATGAGCAAATAAGCCCAAGACCAGGACCTGTTGCTTGGCTCATAGGTGATAGCAGTGACATCATTATGACACGTTTTGGAGAGAGGCGCAGAGGCGGACCGGCGAACTGATGGTGTATTGTCTTACGTAGGTCGGCGCCCGGTTGGATGAAGACGAACAAAGCCATGAGTGGAGGGGGCAAACTGATAGGACAAGCCGGTGACAGATACCACAAGAGCTGGGCGCAGTATTTCGTCAAGTTCGTCCAGCACTACCAAGTCCATAACGTAAGTCTTCTCTCTTTGACTTGTCAAGTCATGTCATGTCCGTCGAGTTGGGCGCTGGCTGCAGATTAGCATCTGGGGCTTGACAGCACAGAACGAGCCCATTGATGGCTTCATCCCGCTATTTCCCTTTCAAAGTATGGGCTTCAGCCCCACTTCACAACGGGACTTCATCAGCACAGACCTTGGTCCAGCCTTGAGCAATGCCGGTCTACGAAAGGTCAAGTTAATCATCATGGATGATCAGCGCTTCCTGCTGCCCAAGTGGGCCGACACCGTCCTGGCCGATAATGCCACGTCGCGATACGTCGATGGCATCGGTGTCCACTGGTACTTTAACTATATCACTCCGGCCAGTGTGCTGTCCAAAACGCGCCAACGCCACCCTGACAAGTTTCTCCTCAGCACCGAAGCCTGCGAAGGCTCCATGCCCTGGCAGACAAAGGTGCAGTACTGTGCAGTGACCAGCCTTTGCCGACCTCTTGTAACAGCTGTCTATGCCTTGGTAGGTCGTGCTGGGCGACTGGTCGCGCGCCGAAGCTTATGCCACGGACATTATGGAGAACCTGCTGAATGGCGTCGGCGGCTGGATAGACTGGAACTTGGCCTTGGATACCCAAGGGGGACCCAACTGGGCCAGCAACTTTGTCGACAGCCCCATCATTGTCAACGCCAAAGCCGACGAATTCTATAAGCAGCCCATGTTCTACGCTCTGGGCCACTTTAGGTACGCTCGTACTGCACATAACCAGTCAGCATCTCCTGCTTGCTTCACCGGCCTCTCCTCTCTGTCTATTGCAGCAAGTTTATCAGTGCGGGCTCGTACATGGTGCAGGGCGAGTCGGTTTTGACCCCGCATGTCATGACCATCTTGACGCTGGGCCTGGCTTCCCACCCGGCCAAGTCCTTGCTGATCTGCACGGCCGAACGACCGGACAAAGGTCTGGCCCTCGTCGTGCTAAACAAGTCTAGCACTACACTTCACCTGCGCATCGTTGACGGAAGACGCGTTCGCGGCAGCTTCGTGGCTCAGATTGCGCCCCGTTCCATCTCCAGCTTCATCTGGTGGTGACCGCTGTCTTCTTTGTAGCTTCAGCGCTTCCTCAGTCATACCTCTTGTTTTAACTCTTGTCTTTCATCTTGTCCATGACCCATGCATCATCGTCTATGGTTGGTTTCCAGTTGACGACTGCGTCATCCTTGCATCTGCGTACCAGGTCACTTGGTCCTTTTCACTTTCTTTTTATCAGCCCTTCACGTATTTTGAACATGCACGGTGCAATGAATATTATACAAAGCGGCGGTACTTACAGGTGGATAACACAGTACACAGAGCAATCTTCACGCGACTGCTGAGGAGACTTGACCATATTGCGTAAAGTAAGAGAAATGGCCGCGAACAACAAGTTATTATTAGCGGAGATAGAGCGGCTTTCCACGGAGGGTCCCCCGCATGACAAAGTGGTCGGCATTATTTTCAGCAAAGGGAATGACATTGTATCGGATGTAAGACGTGCTGGCCGACGCAGCTTTTGAGACACGATATCTTATTCATGCGCCGCTTTGTCAAGGTTCGCAGGTAATTGTAGGCGGGGGTGTAGCGCTGGTCGCTGGAAGCCTGCTGGTACGAGTCCTCTCTGCCCGCTAGCCGCTGCGGCCCGGGAACCCGACTCATCCGATGGAACAACTGCCTCTCGCTGCCGTTGTCCGATTCCCAGCCAGCCTCGTCAACCTCCGCTTCATACTGTAGTCTCCCATTGTCAGTTCTTCCCATTGCGTAGGCCCCAACTATGAAAAACATCGACTCATGCTAATATCTTGGCAAAAATAGCCAACAAATAAAAAACGACACAGTCTGTGGAGGTGGCCTTTCGCCACACTTCCCGTCACTTTTCTGTTTCAACCGCGGAAATTATCTTACTAAAGGTCTGTTTTAGGAACACACCATCAACCTTTCACCTCACATTTACGTCTGCGTTAGATGGGAAATGTCCAGGTACCTGAGACGGAACGTGAAGAATTTGCCGAAAGAAGGAGTAACATCACTAGCATCAGCAAGGCAGGAAAGGTCGCCTGGAAAAACGCGCTGAAGAATGGGGAATGTGCCATATTCGCCAACGTTGATTCGGCTTTTTGTCGATACGTATCAATAATGGAGAACTTGAAGAACTTCTGGCGGTAACTTCCGACGCCGAAATCGAAGCGTAAAATCAACGCCCGCCGTGTGCTGAATAAAAAGGACTCTATCTTTTGCAAGATGGCGGAGGGGTTGGCAGCGGAAACGGAAGCGATAATTCAACAAACTTTACCAACAATTACCAACGAGATAGAAGTAAGGGATTGAGCTATATAGTGCTTGGAGAAGGGATGCTGTTTGAGGTGAGTCAATTATGAGGGGCACATAATCGTTAAGAGCGTCAATTGGGGCTGCTCGATGGAGGTGTCCCATCCTGTGGCGCTCCTTATCCATTCTGGTCAGATCCTCTTACGTTGGCGACGATGAGTGCCGATCAGGGAAGCAATTGTGTATCTAGGTGCGTACACATAAACCGCCGAATATTGCTGCCAGCGGCACTTTCCTAGTGGGTAATTAAGCACCCATATCTCCCTTTTGTTGTCCAGCTGTAGCTCTGGAGAAGGTGCAGGTCCATATTCTCCTCCTGGTAGCTGGTAAAAGGGCAGAGAGGCCTGTGCTCGACAAGTCCGCCAGGCACAACCGTCTGCATGCACTGCGCGAGTCTATGGACCCCATGACGCAAACGGCGACCCAGCACTTACTTTTGCCCTACTAAGTTAGCAACCTCCGCTACAGACATCTGCCATCAGCTCATTATTGTCAAATACATACTAGTATTCACCCTTCCCTTTGCCCAATTCCTGTAACCCATTATGATTACTCTGAACCCTCTCACATGACTGCATATATTTCCGGCGGAAGTTGACGCACCATTCTCCTCGCAACCTGAAGGAGCAATTGCTGCAGCTGCAGCAGCTTAACACAGTACCTGAGTGTTGGCCAGAAACACAACCACAAGCCCTAAAGGGCGAAAAATACAGGAAGCTTTAATCCCTATAACATTACTATCCTACATTACAACAATTATTTCCTTAAGAGCAATATTTTAACGTAATGCTGCGTAATAACCCCATAAGAGTGAATATATTACACATGATACTGTGTAATATAGATGCTGTGTATATGTATACGTACGTATATGTAAGAAAGATGGCAGGAGAAGGGTACAAAGCAGGATTCTAAGAGCATTAAACTCATACATTACTTTGTAAAATGCAGTAACAGGGAGGACAGCAGGACAGAGCATACGGAAGAACTTTTCAAACATCACGGTCTTACATCACTTTGTGAAATGCCCATAAGAGCAAATATTTTGCACGTAACGGTCTGCAATATCCTTATAAGGATGGATACATTGCAGATGATACTGTTGAATGTGTACTGTATAACTCACAGTGACAAAGGTTGACCAGAGAAGTGCACAAAGAAAAACCCTAAGAACATTACGCTCCTACATTACAGTAAGAAGGAAGACAGCAAGAACCAGCATAAGGACGCATTGCATTACGGACACGTTACATAACACATCATATTATGTTACCGTCATACATTACTGAGTAGGATATAGTAGCAGGAAGGGCTGGGCGAAAGAGCACAGAGAAGAACTTTACAAACATTACGCTCCTACATTACAGTAAGAAGGAAGACAGAAAGAACGAGCAGAAGGACCCATTTTATCACGGGCACATGACATTACACATCACATTACATTACGGTCATACATTGCTGAGTAAGATATAGTAGCAGGAAGGACTGAGCGTGGGAGCATGGGGAAAAACTTTACAAACATTACCTTAGGCTCGAACATTACGTTAATGAAGACTGATAAAGTGATAAGAGCACGAGGAGGACTTCAGCATCTTTCACCCCAGTAATACTACGTGATAATAGAAATATTCAGTTCGATGAACCTGAGAGCTTTTACCCATTACACCAAGCGCTACATGCAAAGACGAACGACAATAAAACGAACATCACTTGAGAAAACGGAAAAATTCACTTGCGTGACCCAAATGCATTTTCGGTAAATGAAAACGTCGTGAATTTTGAAGATAACTCAGCGTGGCTTCGCAACAACGATACCGCCACTACCAACTTGTGACAAATCTTTTGCATGTCTTATGTAGCACCACTCCCTCTTTGTGAGGTTACGCGACCGTTTTCCGTTGTCGAATTTTAACATTCTAACGCAACCATCAAAACATCCCGTCGGTAAGTCTTGTGTTTCCGCCTAACGCACGCAAAGCGGACAAGAATAAATCAACACCCCTACTTCGGCTCTTTGTTCTACATTCGGTTAACCTAATATCGTATTCGGTTAACAGTAACGCAGTCGCCGAGTGTAGCGTCCTGTGTGGAGTATTTCTTGCTAACTGAAACATGTCCAAAAAGCAGTAGGAATGCGACTTTTTGGGTTGGTGTTAGATGTAACGTAGCATTACGTTACGTCAAACCCCTAACAAGGCGACATGAAATTCTTCAGAAACGTGAAATGCTAAGTTTCTCTACCGACCATCTTTCATAGTGTACATGTAAGCTCAGGAAATTCCTAGGGGAGCGGATTCAGATTCAGTGAACGATTATTATTCACGATGAATAATATACCCGGCATAATCCTTTATATACAGCTATAGTATGATAGATATCGGTTTGATCAAATACAAAATCGCTTTTTTCCACTATTGGATTGATTGCACCGTACCGAGATTGAATCCTAGTTTTGACTAGTGGCATTATGATTCATCGTTTTTCATGCCTTTCTCTTTGATAAATCAAACAAATGTCAGAGCGGGCTTCGGCTGCTTAAGTTTAACTAACCGGTGCACGGATGGTTCTACCGTCAGAAACTTTGGCGTGACGGGCTACGGTTTGCAAAAGTTGGTAATTTTTCGCTGATTAGTTCTCTGCAAATAAGTGCAGCAACTTAAAAATGCACCCATATCGTAGGGT
Organism: Ramazzottius varieornatus; assembly: GCA_001949185.1. Lineage (NCBI taxonomy): Eukaryota > Metazoa > Tardigrada > Eutardigrada > Parachela > Ramazzottiidae > Ramazzottius > Ramazzottius varieornatus. The sequence goes on along the minus strand of BDGG01000022.1, from coordinate 230,048 downwards.
TTGCTGATATAAGTTCGTTCGCCTAGTCTTTCTACCATCATTGGTGGCTGGCTTTTGGTCTGCTTTTCTGGGATAGTTTCCCTTTGAGCTGGAGAGAGACATAATAATCTTATGTCTTTTTTGTAATGTTAGCCCGTAATGTAAGGACCGAAATGGTCTATGTACCTCGAGTATGCTAGGTACCTTTTGACGTATTCTTGATGTGTAATGCAATGTTTGACGGGGATGTGCTAATCGTACTGGTGTACGCCATGTTGGTGGTGTTGGATGTGATGTGATGTAATGTAATGTCTTAGTGTAATGTGGGGCTATGTGGAGTGTAGTATCTAAGTCCTACCTTATGAAGCTATGTCAGATTTATGTAATGTAATGAGTAATGTCAAAAGGAGCAGAGCTGCCTCTATTTTTCCGCCTTTAGCACTGTGGTTGTGTTTCTGGCCACCACTGCAATACCTAGCCAGTCGACAATAGAAATCGATCAGTGATTGTCAAGTTTATTTATATTCGAACTGACCCACCGAGGCCATCATATCAGCAGAAGAAAGTAGCGACATGGTCAGGCAGAGGACCTGCGCGGCCAAAGCGAAAGCTAACATGGATAAAAAGAATAGCACTGGGTGTCAAGTACCCGTCAGACCTCATATGTCTGTGTCCACTTGTTGGGCAACAAAGTCGCGGCGTCCCTGCTTTCCATTGAGAAGACGACTCGAAGGCCGCGTGTATCCTCCCTGGACTTTGCTATCACGGCATGAACTTTCACAGTCACGCCTACAATGTCAAACGCCATCTATCCCTAATTTGCTCGTGGACTAGGGCAAGTGGTGTCAGTGTGCAGTAACAAACTGCCAATAGACATGGTTGGACATGGGTACATACCTTCAGTGACGGGAAAGGGTTGCTTCAGGTAAAAGACGGACTGCGCCCAGTGGGTAGTTTCGTCTTTAGGAGATGTGGAAAACATCACCTGCTCAAGGATGATACATGAGCTAGAATCAAGGACTAAAGAGCTACCATTGGGTCGGCTTACCGTTGGCGGCTGGCCGGGCAAGCCATGGGCCACATCGAAGTAACCGACGAGGGCGGTGATGCTGCAAGACTTGGTAGGCAGGAAGAGAATGTGACTGTCAAACTGCAGATCCTCAATGGCGCAGGTCATGAGGTCGAAGGCGCGCAGAACTTGGTCGGATTGGACGACGATGGTGGCCGGGTCGACCGTCAAGACGGAAGGATAGTACAGACTGTGCTTCTTCAAGCAGGCAAACTTCAGGCCGTAAGCGTTGTCCCACAAGCCCACAGCGCCCTGCCACTCCGCCTCGTCCGACACCGCCGTCAAGTACAAGGTGGCAGCACTGGGGATCACTAGATAAGAGACCAAAGTCATCATGGACGTGCAGTCCTCTTGACCACTCAAGGCACAACGTACAACGTTACTTACTGGTCCCTTCTGCCTTCAGGTACTTGTCTCGCGCAGAGATCACCGAGTCTATACGATAACAAGAACACTAGCTTACTCAGCTGTATAACTAAGTTAGGTCCAGCCATGTTATAATGTCATGTTCCTTGCACGCACCCAGCATTCCTTCAAAGAGCAGAAAGTAGCCCATCCACTCCGACACAATCACGTCGACCTATTCCAATAAAACTCGTCAGAGCATCAAGACTCTCGGGTCGTTTTAGGGGAAGCTGTGTACACACGCACAAGCAGACGCAGCCAAAAGTGAAAAGACACAAGCAGGCTGTACCTTGTCAAGCGGAAGTCGCACTTGGTCCAGGTCGCCATGGATAAAGCGGATCCCTTCTGCTAGGTTATTCTCTCTATCACGTAGGAAGAAAGGCTATAGTGACGAAGCTGGAGCTGCTGGACCACAAAACAGACGACTTTCTTACCGGGCAATCTCTTGGGCAAAGTTGATAATGTCAGCACGATCTACGGCAATAACCAAGGTAGCGCCGGCCCGTGCAGCAAAGCAGCTGAGGACGCCGGTGCCGCACCCAACATCCAAAACGGTCTTGCCGGCCGATACCTTACTGATAGCTTGACGGTACGACTCGGTTCGAACTTTATCCTACCAAAAACATGCATGTCGCTTTTTGCCTGCCAATAAAACCATTACTTGAAACTAGCGCCAGCGCTTACTCTGAGCATTTCACAGTGAATATTGAAACCTGCAACAAAAAAATGCATCATAATAGCTGGCTTATATCATTCGTGGGAAATCGAAGTGAGTATCTGTCGTTCACATTACCAGAATAGCTGTCGAAATAGCTGGCATTTCGCTGGTCATCTACGAACCTGTGTAATTCAATGCTGATAAAACAAGGTATAAATCATTTGCGGAAACGAAAGAGTTCAAACGTACTGCTGACGGCTGTTTGGTGAGGTTTCTTGGATTGAGTTCGTGTCGCCAGCGGCTGAAAGGTCAACTGCGGAGAGGCAGTGAGCAGAGGAACGAGGTGCCGGAAACGGTGCAGCTTCCGCATCGGGTTCGTCCCAGTCCCATATCAACACTACAAGACAATAATGAAAGATGCGCATCAAGTGCATGTTGCAACATGCATTCCCAACAGCTACTGCTGGTCATTATCTTAACAAGATGGTATGGACATTACGAGAGGACAGAGCGTGATCTTCCGGCTGAACTGGCAGCATGTAGCCATCGTCGCTCCACGGCCTCCCTTTCGTCAGCGACCTGTTCTTCCCCTCGACGAAAACTTCAGCAGGAATGTGCTGCAAAGAAGGAATCGAGCTGTCACAAGCCATATCTCACGCTACAAAGATCCGGCACTCCTATCCCGTTCTTCAACGCATCACGCAGATAAGTATTAACTTCCGGCACGAACTTTTGCCTGACCGGAAGTTCGTGAAGCAAAGATATACTGACATACCTCTCTGCGGATATAGTTGACCATCCGAATCACATCTTCCGTAGGTAGCAACTGACGCTTGACCCAAGCCACCAGGTCGCAATGGTGGTCCTCCTTGCAGTGCTCCAGAACCACTTCCGGTGCAGCTACGACGTCTGCACAGAACAAACACAGCACCGGCTCGGCCTGTACCAGCGCATCACCTTCGTCCTCATCATCCCACGCATCAGCTCCATCTTGCTCATCCGACTCGGAGTCATCTGCAACCAGAGGAACTAGCATCAGTCAGAGCAAGACTGTAGTCGTGAGTCGTTGCACTTCCCTCCCGTTAAAGTTACCTGCGTCCGGAGCCGAAGACATGGGAAGCTTCAGCAAGTCCGGTATGCTATCTCCCATTGCTAACCGTGATAGTCGCCAAGGATGAGAAGAAAACAAGAGCACCGGTTAGCAGAAGTGAAAAATGAGTGCATCAGGCTGTCAGCTGGAAAGCCCGATATGTACTAGTACCAGAGTCTGCTAGTACTTAACTAACTAATTACTATGTGACGAAATCGAGTGACGTCAGTAGTTTTCTTAGGTCTCGCTGAAGACAGCCTATGCCACGCCAAAGATCTTGGCGCTATCTAGATCAGCAAGCAGTGGCCTCCACAAAAGCATGTGTTGCTCTTCAGCGGTGGACGGGTGATTTAATCAGTGAATTATTCAAACCACGGAACGGCTTTGCAACCTCAAGCGCAGCCCAACTTTGGAACGGCAATCAGTCTATATCAGATCAATATTCTTCATATGAAAATTACTGTTCCGAATGTAGTTCGAACACCAGGTCTCTTGTTCAGTAGAGGCAGAATTCGCGCACTGATGACAACACTGCCTGTCGCACCGGTTCTCGACAGGCCGTAGGTGGCAGTCCCGTGATTTTCGACATTTGGCTGAATAAATCACCCGTCCACCGCTGTTGCTGTTCGACTTCTGCAGCCAGCTCAGCTGCGCCTGCGGGATAGGGATGTGATTCACAGGAACAGCTGCTCGACTTCTTGTTCTTTGCCATTCAATGTGATCCATCTCTGGCACGTATCAGCCATCCTATAGTTCTGTGTCTTTTCAGGAGGTTCGGTTAGATCATGGCCGACCCAGGTTCAGAGGTGCGCTGCAAGAATTACAAGCTGGAAAAGCAGGATGAAGTGGAGCTATCCGATGAAGAAGCAGCCCTTTCTCTTCCTCTTCACCACTCTCCGCAGCAGCAGCAGCAGTTTCCACAAAAGCCATACCTGCCGCAGAGTCGCTCGAAACTAGGAGGTGCGGGCCAGCCCGTACCTGTCATCATTTCTCCCACTCTGGCTGAAGTGAGAATGGCGCGGAAGGTCCTATTACCTTGTATATCTTCCTGACGAATGTTTGTTTGTAGAATGAAAGGAGAGAATGGAGTCGGAGTGGTGGCCATCGGACTTCAAGCAGTGCGGGTGAAGAGGCTGCATCCTCGGGACGAGCTGTACCGGTAGCCAGTATGCAGATAGTTAACAACTACTTGGGTAATGCAGACAGTCGACGGCACGATTCGATCCCCACGCCGAGACACCTGGGCTCACTGGCCTTCTCCAGCATGTCCACCGGTGAGCTCGTCAAGCCTTTCACTCACGCTTGTCCTCCTCCAGTGGTATCGTTTGTACCCTTTGCAGAAGAAACGTCCTCCATTTGCGACACGGAAGCTCTCAGTCGCTACATGGGCTCTCTGTCGGTCCAGGAGTCTCTTCAAGGTAGGCTGTGGCCCCCCAACCCACATCATTTTCCGCCAGTTGTCCCTCTTGGGGACGTAACCGAAGTACAGCATGGCTGTATATGCTGGTCGACGTATATTATTGGTGGTCTGTTACAGATGACCTGGCGAAGAAGGATGGGAGTATGTTGGACTTCCTGATCAGCACGTGGCATCAACAGCCGCAGGACCGGCTGAATATGCTGCGCTTTGAGAAGATGCTAGAGGAGATGCTAGAGAGCAACGATGAGGAGCTGCGCGTCAGCCAGGCCCTCAACTCGTACTACCGCATGCTGCTGCATCGTATGGCCCAAGTCTGGGATATCGAACACAATACCTGCTATGTCCAAGGAAGCCAAGGACAAGGCGTCTCCCTCAAGTTGACTCCACGTAGCGCCAGGTAAGCCAGAGATAGTTACTGACTCTCCAGATGAGCCCAACTGGAAGAAATGGGACAATCATTCTTTCGGGTACTGTCTCAACCGCCTTTACATCCTTCCTGCCTCATGCTGCAGTTTTTTTGGTGGTGTGATGGACTTGAGCACTGTTGACTGGGTGTTGGTTGCCTGTTTGTAGGCCGGATCACCTATTCCGAGAGATGCCGGAGCCGGTGCCGGAAGAGGCGGAGATGGGCAAGGGTATTTTGCAGCGGCCCAAGACGCAGTTGGGTCTGTCGGAAGGACACTTTAAGGGGCAGCAGGCAGCTACCGGCCCCACTGTCCAGTCGCTGTCCCTGCAAGAACGCCAAGCCAATTACGACCAAGTTCGCCAGCGCATCTTTGGCCAGTCGGAAGTGAGTGTAGCTGCCGCCCTTTTAGCCTTTTGTCTTTCCAATTGTACAATATGGTCTTGTTACAAGAGATGACGGATGTGGCAGGGATGGTTTCTTATTGATAGGGAGCCGATGGAGGCAACTTGTCTGTCACTAATCGTAAGCAGTACTTTAGTGGATCTCGAGAAGCAGGGCCAAGTGGACGGAACTACAGTGGTCAATACCGCACAAGCCGGATGCCGCTGTATAACGACAATACTGGTATGCAGGCAGAAAATAGCAATTTTGCTCATAATATAAGATCTTGCCGCTGTGACTACTGTGGAACGTGTGTATAATGAATGCCTTCCGGCTTGAAGACTGTCCAGTTGTGTGCTTTTTCTTGACAGGACAAGCCATGATAGCAGCGAACTATGAGGCTAGTTCTCTGGGGCCTCCTTACGGTGAGGGCTCAATGTTGCCAAACATGAATAGTGGCTACGGTGGCCCATCCTACGGCTACGGCGCGGCGCCTTATGCCTACTACATGCCGTTCGCACAGCCCCACATAGCCGGGGAAGCATCCTTGTATGGCTCGCAACAGCAACCGCCACAGAATGTGGGACGGCTGATGCAGGCGGGACAGGCAGGCACCTACCCACCTTCGATGGCCCATCCCGGCCAGCCCCACTACGAGTACCCGCCTCATTTCCTCAACATGTACCCCCCGACTTCCTTCACTCAACCCATGTACCTTCCCGAGGTAAGTCAGGGCTCATAAGTCATGAAGAGACGCCACGACTTTCTTCTTCCTTTTCTGTGTTGTAGGAGGGGCAGTATCAGATGGCGCAGTTGGGCTACGGCAGCTGCCTGCAGCAGCAGCCAGCGGCCTATTCCTACCCAAGCCCCATGCAAGCCTATGGCCAGACGCCCTTTCCACAGCAGCCTCCGCCGCTCATAAATTACGCTGCCTCGGCTGGACTTTCAGCCACGCCGCCAGAGTTTGAGTCAGGTGCCAATGGACAGAACACGCCGCACAGCCGCGCTTCGCCGCTGGGCCGATTCTTGAGCACTTCGCAGATGGGCCAGGGCTCGGAAGGTCAGGAAGGTAATAACGACAGCCTGATCATTCCCTTACAGTTACCCACTGTCAAGGGCGACCGCCCCAACATGAACTTGGGCATGTACCTGAAGCTGCCCTGTGTGCGCTCCAAGACGCAAGGGGAAGACACGCTGGCTGACGAACGAGCCAGCCTGAATAGCCGCAATTCCGCCTATTCCGCCAACCAGGATTTCTAGTCATGGATCATGAAGAGAGAGACTATTGGTCAAGATGCTTCCCCCTGCCAAATGAGTAGAAAGATTATATTTATAGAGGTAGATATCACAGTACTCACTTTTGTTTTGTGTCAAGTGTGTCTTCTTCCAGCCTGAAGTTGCATGCTTGTCGCTGTCGTGTTTGGTCCCTGTTCTCTCCCGAGTTTACGGATGGTGTCCCTTTGTGATATTATATACAGATATGGTTACGGCAAACTTTCATGTCCGTTTGTTGAGTTGCTGATTAATTCTTACCGAGATTATGCTACGTCATTCTCTAGTTGGAGATTTAACAAAGTATTGTTGCGGATCTGACTCACCTGAGCGATATCGTCAAGGCAGATATATACAGATTATTCTGTTGGAATAAATACAGTGAAACTCAAGCGCTTCTTAAGTCTTTTTTCGATGTCCCTTCTGGTGTCCCTTCATGGTTCAGTTGATATGTGTCAACAATAGGCAGTGCTGTTTGTCAAGTTTCTTCTGCAGCCGGAAGTGATCTTTGGGGGTTCTTCAAGTCCCAGAGATCACTCCCTCAAATGGCGAAACAGACATCTGGAGCAATTCCCACTCACGAAAATCCTTTCTCGTCAGCCACCTTTCTTCCTCCAGAAGAATCCCGGTCTCAAATATTCGGTCAGTCTTTCTAGATCTAGACACCATTCCACTGTCTGACTGTGCTCCCGAAAAGTCTATTACGTGCACGGCAATTTGGTCCTAAGAGACCTGAGCTGTTATGTTTCGAGCAGGTTCTTTGGGATGACTTCGGGGTACGTGATCTACTATTTTTTTAAGGAAAGAGTATCGCGAAGAGTGCGGTGACTTGGCTGGTGGAGGAGCAGTGTCCAAGGACCGAGGGCGAGGTTCTTCCGGCTCGCAGCTGCTCGGGCTGTATACCGAAACTTTGGTTACCTGTGAAATCCGGCGCTGGTAGAGTGGCATTGAATACCCCGATGATATGACATTGAAACTTCGTCTTTGGCCAAAATCAAAGGTCTTACCGGTGCGAAAGATCTTAGCCAGGACTCGAGTCGAAAGCCTATCGAACCGTTGCCCCAGAGAGACCTCCATTCTCTCTGATTCCCTGGTTGCACCAAACTCAGGATAGTGTTACTGGTGTACTGTGTACAGCAGCAGTAAACCTGTCCAGCATCCTTACGGCGTGCTGTACAGTATACATTCTGTGCAACCTCTGATGGCATGCCTTACCAATTCCCTGATGACAGAATGAGTGAATAACCAGCTACAGTGCACGACAAAATAAGTTTTCCAACTGGTGTCAACGAAACCAAATGACTGTAGCCAATCGACTTTGATCGTTTGCTGGACTGCGGTTTTGATTCGTTACTGTGGATTTACACCATTCCGCCTCTTTTTTAAAACTTGTTTTGTCGTGCACTTGTATATCGTCCCCTTGACAGTCTATAATTAGCGCTCATCTAAGTGTGAACATCTCTGCAGTGGAAGCTCCCATTCTGCAGCTCGTTGATCCGTACATACTTTTCCAGGCTGCTCTGACGGTGTGGCAGATCAGTCAGTAGTTGATTCCCAAAGTATCTTTGCACTGAAGCTCCTGCGACTGTGATTTACGTCGGACTAGTACAACATTGATTGTCGGTTTTGGCCGGAACTCCCGTTACGTAGCATCAGCCATCTACTCGGGAAGATTCCCATACAGCTGCAGCTACAGTATGGAGATGGCTATCGGCGATGCTACTGTGCATCACTTTCAGCCTAACGCTGCGTTTGCTCCTGCTCTTCCTGCGAATCCTTATCAACTGAACGGGATGGCTGTTCATTTTGGCCCGCTACCGCCGCCTCCTCCTCCACCGCTCTTTTACTGCCCGCCATCGGCTCAAGGCAGCACTTCGCCCTTCTCCCAAGCACTCTTTTCGGCCGGCGCTGCTCCTCCGCCACCTCCTCTACCGCTGATCTTTAGGCACCAAGCACCGTTACAGGTGGGTGATGCCAGTAGTGAACCGGAAGTGGTGGCCAGTCAGCCACCGATGGGTACTTCTGCATCCTTGACTCCGCCACCGAACAGTCCTTCCAAGACGCATCCAGGAGGTAGCAAGGAAACGGGACAAGAAATAGAATTTGACTTGATCCGCAAAGACTTTCATAACAAGGTAGCGCTATATGCCACATCCGAGTCACCCTCACTTGGGGCCTACTGGGATGTCTATGTTATATGCGCACACTATTGCTTATTGTAGTTGCGTGAAGCGTTCAAGTCGGACAAGCCCCATTCCAGAAGCAAAATTCTGGGTATAAGTCATGCTGCAGTGAGGAAGTCCTATCTGTACAAAGTGGTGGAGAAGGCGCTGGCCAGACAAATGGACAAGACCATCATAAAGCGCGATTGTAAGCAGCTGCGAGCTTGCGTCTACCTGGTTGATGCTATCGTCTCGCTGGCCCGCAAACGCTTTGGCCCCAAGAAGGAAAGGTTCTCGGCACGCTTGCTAGCTCCGACCCTGGGCTTCCTGGAAAGGGCCATGAGCATGACACCAGCGCCGGAGATGCTGCTGCTGTCAGTCGATAACAGCCAAGCTGCCGAGGAGGCGGCCAAGAAGGAAAAGAAGAAGACTAGCGAATTCCATAAAGCCAAAGTATTGTACTATAATATCAGCTTGATACGTGCTGTATAAATTATAATAGAGGAAACGTCATGATGTGTCTCTGTATAGCGCGAATGTCTGCGGATGGTGTGGTGCTGGATGGACAAGCAGTACTTTGCCACCTCACCATCGTCGGCCACTGAGCTGCAGTCCTTCTACGGCAAATGGTCGGTCCACTATCCGGAGCTGCAAGCGCTGCAGAGCACCCTGGTCAAGAGGCAGGGCAAGTCACCCAGTAAGAGTGGCAAAGCAGGGAAGAACAAGTCGCCGCGCCTGCCTTCTTCCTCCTCCTCCTCCAAGGCCCGCAAGAAGACCAACACCTCCAAAGAGCTGCCTTTCCCCGTCAAGATGTCCTCGCCCTTACCACCGGAAGTTCTTCCACTGGATGAGGAGGAGGGGGGCCCGATGAGTGAGCTGGAGGCCAAGGTACAAGCACTGGCCCGAGCCGGCAGGTTGCCCTTCTTCTCTCAATCGCAGCTGCCCCTTCTCCCCCCACCGCCTGCCGCCCTCCCCGTATCGGCCGCACTGTTGCGTACACCGCCCATGCCCAACAGCACAGCCCAGCCCCAGCAGTGGCGGCCTGCTGTTGTACCCTCTCAGACTAGCCAACAGCTGAAAAGTTCACCCGTACGTTGGGCCTTTCTCCTGCTTAATGGACGACATGTCATTGCTACCCTTCTTGGTTTCAGAGCAACACCACAGCCTTGCCACGCAGCCTGGGACAAGGTTCTCAAGTCGGAGCGCAGTTGGCGGCCTTGTGTGCTGTGGCTCAGAAAGTGATGAGGTTGGTATCCTCTGTCCGTTTATCGATACAGTATGATTATTACAGCAGGTGCTGATGGTCCTTGTTGGTATATCTCTAGTCAGGAGCAAGTGCTTAAGCGTACGCCCACTCCTCCTCCGCCGCTGCTGCCTCGCCTCGACCCCTTTCTCTTTTTGGAGAAATGGCAGGGCTTCACTCCTCGTCCACGTCCCAACCATTTCACAGGTCAGATCCTTTGCCATAGCTCTCTTGATGGGTAACTGCAATGGGCATCACTATGCGCTGACAGAACATTCCAGCCTGGGTGGCTACAGTGAGCATGTCTTACCTTGTAGTAGTGACCAGCCTGTTGTCGTTGAGTAACTTGCCGCGCAGCGAAGATAGCAAAGAGCAGGAAGAGACGATCCGGCGCCTCTTTGGGCACTACGGGGCGGTGCGCCACATCAGCCTGAAGCAGCGCTCGGCCATCATCAAGATGGAAACACGTAGTCAAGCCTTGAAAGCCAAACGGGCCATCGTCGACCAGCAGACTTATAGCCGACACAACACGCTGCAGCATGCAGCGGCCGAAAGCCAGCTGCTGACACTCATCCGCAACAAGAAGGTGCAGCTGGAATGGCACCCCACCAACTGGATGAAGCTCAAGTGTCTCCCTTACTGGGAGAACATCCCTCATGGGGCGGCCTTCGTTCCCTATACAGTCTGCAACGTTGACACCCTCACCCACTTCCGGTATGCTCCTCACGTCGGCCATCACCTATGGCCAAGCTGACTATTCTTCTTACAGGTGCTTGTCGACCTTCGACCAAGAGAAGTTTAAAGAGTTTGCCGCCAACATTGCCAAGGAGAAAGACGCCATCATTGTCCCCAACTCGTTGCCCACAGAGCAGGCCAGCCGCGATAGCTATCAAGCACTGACGGAAGCCATCTTCAAGTCCACCCTCAGCCCCGGCTATGGTCGCACTAACTCGAGATAACTCCCAATTGTACAATAGCAAAGTCTCCCCCGTTTCCGGCAACTTTGTTGACCGCGCTCTGTATATCTTACTGATTTTCCTCTCAACCATATTTGTCTTCTGGATTTTAGCAACACTTTTGTCTTAATGTCCTAACTGACAAGCTGCTTCTTTCTTGCTCAGTGAATTGCCTTCCGTCTTCTCTTGTCGTCTTGGCGACGATCAAGTCGAAGGACAGACGCTGGTTCTCCCCCGCCTCTACCAAAGCAGATCTGTAATAAGCTGTTTAGCCCTTTATGGACCGAGGACGGAATGGAGACTTGACACTTACAAACCTTTTTCTTGCTAGTTTCGTTCGAAGGCTCATTCAATTGGCCGCTTGCGGCAACACCGTTGAATAAATCACAAGGCATGGTTAATTGGTATTAAGAGTACCAACGGTCGACATGGAAGAAAACGCCTAATACAGTCATGTTATCTATCGCTCTCAGTGGGAAATGCTGTTGGTAGCCGGTCTGTCGACAAAGTGCCAGATATCGACCGAAGGGTCCAGCTGCAAAACAGCAATGTCAATTCATGTCGTGTCTGACGGGGTATTGCGTAGAATAAACTGACCGGTTCCGTCTTGCGGTATTTGGGTAGCCTGTCGAGGATCTTTGTCGATTCGGCATACGAAATTGTAAAGGGGCTGTCTTTCAACGAAGTATTGACACTGTAAAGTGAAAAACCATTCAAGCATGCTGAAGAAGAAGAAGACGGCAAGAGAGGAAATGACAATCCTAGGCTCCTAGCATGTTTAGACTGAGCATACCAGGAAAGGCCTCGGTCGTTCTTGCTGTTGTTGTTGTACACTAACGCTCTCCAGAATTCGTGCGTCTCCGCAATGACTTTTTCCGCTAAATCCTACAAAAACAGCAAAGCACAAGACTGCAGTCCCTCTCACGCTGACCATTTCCCACAACTAAGTACAGGTTAACCTGGGAGAAATCTTTGGAGATGATACGATACAGTCATCAGTCATTAGGGTGAGTAAGGGTATCGGTACCTTGCCACGGGCCTGCTCGTCAAGGCCAAACTGGTTGGCGGGCTTGCCGTCGGGCATCTTGTAACATCGAAACCAGTCAATTGTCGATTGAAGGAAACCCGGCATGTGCTGCTCCACGTCGCCGATATCTGCAAAGCAGCCATTGCATCAGCCCACCAATGACAGTGCATCAGTCAGACGCCGGCAGGAACAAGAGACGAATAACAAACCATTCAGCTTGTCAGCCAAGGGATCATGGATATTAATGGCTATGATCTTCCAGTCAGTTTCTCCTGTAGACAGACAGGAAAAAACCAAGGATAAGTGGTTTTTTCAGCTGCTCAACATGTAGGAAGCAATGCACGTTGTGAGCAGCAGACTTGCCCGCATATGCCTACCTTCATCGATTAACGCAATCACTCCCAGTACTTTGACCTGAAGGACCTCGCCGCGTTCGGCAACCTGTCGGAGGATGCACACAACAATGCATACAAAGCCATGACACTTGACTAATATTGACATTCATTTCTGCTCTGCCCCCAGATGGAGGGGATGAGTACAGGCTAAGTGGATTAATAGCCTAGCGCCTACCCGGTGGCCAATCTCGCAGACGTCGACAGGATCGGCGTCCCCTTTGCAGCCCGTTTCCGGCGAAATGTGCTCCGGATCTTCCCACGTCTAATAATAATACAGATGAAAAGACACGATAAGCCCCGCTTTAACAAGGTCTACCATACAGCAAAAATGGCAGAGATAAGTGGCGCAAGCTGCCAATGGCATTCACAGCGGTATTAGTCCAACGCCTGGACATCATTTGACATAATATCAACTGCAATCAGCGAAGCGCAGTGACGTGACAGAATCGATGAAATGAGAACTTTACCTGAGGAAAGGCCCCGTAATTCCAAATGTAGCCCTTGTGTGGGAAAACGTTGCAGACGAAGCGGGCTTTGCCCTTCTTGATGTCCTGCTTGATGGGATTCAGCGGCTCTTTGGTACTAATCTACAATAAGGAAGGACGTCCAAGCAACTTGAAGCAAAAGCGGAAGCTGGCAAATGCAAACCTCCATCTTGGCGTTGGTCCATCTGGGAATCTCCACCACCATGTTATAAATACCTCTTCTAGCCTTTTCCTCCGCCGGAAATCCTACGCACAATACAAGAGATTATCTTCTGACCAAGAGCGGATAAATAAGCAGTAGCTATACGCTTCTCACCTTTCTCGTCGACAAATAAGGGGACATCGTGGAACGGAGAGACGGGCTTATGGCCGTTAGCTGCAGATATCATCCGTAAAACTTCAAACCAGTAAAACAAGAGGACAGCAAACAGTCTTACTTAGAAACAGCCGATAGTCCTCGTGGTGCAACCTGCAAGTCGGGCACCATTAAGACACGTATATGTTTCTGTAACACAGCAATTAGTGATTGGCCACCAACTTAGTTACCCTCCGAATTCTTGTGTTTGGAAATGTCGCTGAATCGGGGCCATATCGCCAGCGCCAGATTGGATAACTCTGTGGGTGGTGAACCGCCGCCGGCAAAGGCCAGGAAGGAAAGCGGATCTAGGGATGCTGCGAAGGAGGCCGTAGGGAAGCGGGAGCGCAAAGGCCGCCGGAAGTGGAGAACGTAGAAAGGCACAGACTTCCGCCACACTCCACAACATAAGATGAAATGTGGAACCGATATCCCTGTCCCGCTCGCTTATGCTCCAGCTGTAATTTGGTTATAATGCTCGACGGTACACGATGGTTGAAGGCATGAAGCTTGAAGGAGCGAAGGGCAGCAAACTGGAGTTCGAGCCAGAGTGAAGACTGAAGAACTTGCCATCAGATGCTGGGTGGGCGTGGCAAGCAGCAAGAGCGTGACGTCATGGTTTCCCAGTTCGACTTTCTTGTGAATCTTCATTCTTCAAGTACTGTACATAATCTGCACGCTGGAGCACTTCCTTCCGTTTCTCGCTGTCTTTACTGTCGTCTTGCGTACGAATGGCATTCTTCAAGAGGAATCGGGCGTCTAGCTTTGGAGGTTCGAGCTCGGCGAATGGACAGTACGACGTTGCTGACTACACCTCCCAAGTAAGTGTACGGCTTTGCTTGGCTCAGTTCGGATAAGCATTTGGTAGCGGCGCATAAATAATGGAAGGGGAAAGATGGTACTTTGTACCTGTTGTAGGTTTTACAAGCGTTCGAGAACGAAGATGGCACGTATTTCTCGGTAAGAGCGCCTGCAAGAGCGATCCAACTTGAGTCAGATCAGAATTTGGGTTGGACAGTGTCATAATGGACATCGTTTTAGTGTATGCCGTCGAGAAGTGTTTTGACGCCATGCGCCGAGTCACCTGGGTTAGACGTACTCACGTAGCTCAGCCTCATAGTAACCTAATTCTTATTTGGGTAGAATCTTCTGTCTTTGACCGACGAGCACGGCGATTACCTGTTGGAATCATCTCTTTGCCAGCCTGAGGATGGTGGGTCACCGGAACCATGGGACTTGTCGGTTCTGGAGGATTCAGTTAGCTCAGAATTCATCGGTCTAGTGGCCAGTCACCTGCGATGTGTCCGGTACATCGCTCGCTACGATCTCTCCTCGGCGCTCTCTGCCCAAGAGGAGTTGTCCAAGTATGCAGGGCATGTTCAGTCTCATAGAGACATGTTGGTTAATTCATGCTGGGCAATTGTCCTTGCAGGTTGGTGGCCATTATGCTGCCCAAAATCCAGAACGAGGATGTGATATGGTTCTTACCCACGGTGACGACCGTCGCCCGAGATCTCAGCTCCTTGGCTCTGAAGGTTTTTGGTTCCACCTACAGTATGAAGTAAAAGTGTGGTTGCAGCGTATTCTTGTAGGCTGACCAGCAGCAACAGAACCGGATAACAATGACACACGAAGGGCAAACCACCTCCATCGATCGGGCTTTCAACAGTATTCAACAGATCGTGCGGACATGCGCGGCGGAGAAGTTAGTCTCTCTTACTTCTTGACAGTAAATAGGCTCTTCTGAATTTGCATGGGGTTTTCAGGGGTGCCACTGATGAGACGTCGAAGAAGCGGGCATTGGTCCCCCTGGTCAACCAGCTCTTCCGCCTGTGCTTTCGGGTACGGTCCACTCTTCTCCGTTTGAAAGTACTTTGTCGAGCTGTCTGCACACTGCTGACTGGTGATGAATGTCCCTGTCGTTGTAGACGGGAAGGGCCAACCTGTGTAAGCCGTTGGTGCGGACGATCGAGAATCTGCGGATGCTGGATCGCTGTCCGGCCTCGCAAGTGGTCACCTATTATTACTTTGCGGGAAAGCTGGCTGTGGTGGAGGGCGACTATGTCCTGGCCGAGCAGCGCTTCACACTGGCCTACCTGCGCTGTCCTGCCTATTTCCACACCAACATGAAGGCCATCCTGCGCTTCCTGCTTCCTCTCCGTCTCCGCATGGTAGAAGCCTTTTCTGCCAACCGCCCTCTCTTTTACCAACCCGTCACTTTATTGAAGCCTTCTTCCTTGCAGGATGTTCGTCCCTCATCGACACTTCTGCGCCAGTACAACCTGTACCAGTACGCCGACTTGGTGCAGGCCTTACAGAGGGCTGACATTGCCCTCTTCCAGCAGAAGCAGAATGCATACGAGAAGGACTTTATCCGTTGGAGCATCTACTACTTGATCGACAACCTCCGCTTGATCATGTTCCGCCATGTTTTCCGCAAGCTGTAAGTATCCTACACCAGCATGTAGTCTTGCAGGTTGCTTGCTGCAGGTCGACCTTCCCTCCTACAGGTGCAAAGTGCTGAACCATCACATTGTGGCGGTACAGGACATGACGGTGGCCCTACGAGTGGCTGGCTACAAGACACCGGTGGAAGAGGAAGCTAGCGATGCCGACGCCGAATGCGTCATGGTCAACCTCATCGGAGAAGTAAGTCCCAACTATCTCAAACGATTAATTAGTTGAAAGAAGGCCTAAACTTTTGCATGGCCGCTCATTAGCTAGACATAGACAGAAAGTGGAGTTTTGTTACGCAGTATTTCATTTACAGGATCTACTGAAGGCCTATGTCTCTTGGCAGCTAAAGAAGATTGTAGTGGCTAAAGTGGGCGCATTTCCTACCTTGAAAAAAGCCCTTAAAACAGCACCGGAATAACTTTGCTCAAAAATCATACGGATTCAAGGGCTAAATTTTGCATTTATCAAATTATTGTATATTAGATTATCTCCAAAACTTTGACAAAAGATGACGTGACAGCTTCTCGTAATGTTTTCGGTAAATATGGCTGGTATTGACATGGAATGAACGGGGATTAGAAAGTGTGACGGACGATGAGTAGTTGGTTCGTAAAAATGATCAGAATAACGAGTGCGGCATTAATTGGCAGTTAGTTTTTTTCTGCCGATGGTTGCTCAGTGGACTGTCGGTGATGGAGTTGTGGTTGGAGCAGCGTCAGTGGCCGGACGAGGAGGGAGCGGGGTAGCGCGAGGCCGCTCAGCTGGCGCCATCATTATGCGACGGAGGAGGCAATTAAGATGCGCAACGGAGGGAGGGAGGAGGGTGGATGGTGAAGAGCGTGGTACGTGCGGCCACGGATGGGGCCACGAGGTGATGATAAGTGGAGTGGAGGATGGAGAGGCTGCATGCACTAGCTGTTTAGTCATGTCACGTAAAGCACAGGTAAGATGACAGGGCAGAGAGTAGGCTCGTTCAACTGTATTAATTGGCCATAACAGTGCAAACAATGCCTCCACTAACAAGCCTTGTCCAACTTGACAGATGTGCTTTGCTGCAAGTCGATCGAGCTCGCTGTCTGGCCACTCGCTGGCTCCAGCAGCTAGTGCAGCAGCCAGCGGTAAGTGGATCCCCGGCAAGTACCTCTGCTGCATAACAGCATCTCACTCACCTGCTGTATAGTCGAGCTTGACTTGTCAGGCCAACATCTCTAGTATTGGCGGGGACTGTCCACCAGCTTGACTAACTGTCTTTTGTCCTCTTTACAGCTTTAGCTTCAAGTCAACGGATTACCCGTTGGCTGCTGCTGTGTCAGACTGAGACCATCCTTGGCCCATTGGTCAATCTGTTGGAGGAAACTGTCTTTGTCCCAGAAGGTAAGCTTTTGCATGCGCAGTATGTCTGATCCCCGAACTGAGCCTCCTCTTCAAGACCCGTCCAAGGTCCGCCAATAATGGCAGTTCTTCGTCGACTCGCCATATTTTTAAACCTTGATGACGTCTGTTTGAGAACTTTCTGCGGAATTGTTAGGTTTGCTGCAAAAGGCGGTATAACACGTGTCTGGTTTTTGTGGAGTCCGGAAGTGAATATGAGCTAGCTGGTATCAAAGGCAGCGGTGCTGTAATATCCGCTACATCAGTTGACTCTGCACATCGCGCCCTACAGTCGACCACGTACTGCTGGGCTGAAAGGCATCGTTACATGGAGTAGTGGGAAGGAGGTGAAGGGGCGCCGTCACCCGCAAGGAAGGTACGTGGAAACAGCAGCATTGTGCAGAAGTTGGCTGTGAAGCAACTTTTGTGCCAAAGAGGTCGTAGACTGCCAGGCCAAGGAAGCATGGCGATGACGGTATAATTAATTAGTACTGACCGATTAGAGGCGTTCAGCGAAGGCCAAGCAGAGCGTGTAACACCTTTGGCCTCTTTGCATTTGCCGGGAACCACTTCCCACGTGCAGGACGTCATCAGCGGACGCTGGTGGATGGGAGCGGGAACCAGCGCGGCCCCACCATCCTCCATACTCCTGAAAGCCTTTCCGTAATGAAAGCCATTACAAGTCATGGCGGTCTTTGTGTGGTAAGGAGTATTGAGTGTAAAGTGAGTGCTAGTAGCAGGGTTTGTCTGGTCTTTGTCTCAAGATGATTAATGAAAAAGTACGGTGCTGGAATGTCGGAGGCAGTGCGATGGATGGAGATGTAAGAAGCTCTTCAACCTTGGATCAGGGAAATGCAAGGAATGTGCCTTGTCACTTTTTCAAGCGCATCTCTTCTCGAGACAACATATGTCCATTCCGTCATTGTGGGCTGCATTAGTCCGCGGAGACCAGACGTTGCTGTGCTGTTCTCCGGAATTAGACTGTACAGTATTAGATATCACCTGACGCACTGTAGGTGTGTATTTGTCCAGCTGTCATGAAATGTTGATGGCGTTGTGTAAACAGTGGCGCGCAATGTCAATTTGCGGTTGATGGCGATGTGCCACACTGCAGGCTTGATTGACTTTTCAAGGCTGTATGCCGCCTCTGATAGATTTGATATGGGAGAAATTTCATTCAATCATGAATGTTGCGGTAGTTGTGTGCCTGCGCATGTCGGTGTGCGAGTAGCGCTAGCCATTAGTATGCTTACGGGCACTCATGAAGTCTTTCCACAACCGGCAGGATGACTCTTAGAAAGCCAACGTGTAAGGTTAGGCAAGCGTCAGGTTCGTGCAAGCCCCGGAAGTAGTGTACCGTAGAGGGTGGCTTGTCCAGCGAGCCGGCGCCACATTTCGCTTCACCATGTGCATGTCCGAACTCGCAAGACCACTGCATGTTGTACGACAAGTCTCATCCGACAGCGATCGAACCACACAGACATGTACAGTGACACAAACCGAACATCTTGATATTGTTCCTCCATCTAATATTCAGGTTACACAGGACAATACCTGATTGATATATCCACGACGGCAATATTTCACATGCATACAGTACTGTCTTTAATTTTCGCCAAAAATATTGACGGGTGGAGTCTAAAACCATACTGAACTATAACAATCTATCTGATCTTTATTTAGCTGAAGCACTGTCTACTTGGGTTTTTTGTTGATAGTATACTGGCTTGATGATTACGTTTGGCTGCATACGAATGTGCGGCAAGAGCTAGGGCTATATAGCGCAAGTAGTCTTGATGGACGAAAAAGTGTCACATGGGCCAGGTGCGCATGGGCAGTAGGTTCAAGTTGGACTGTGGGAAAAAAAAGTTGATTTCATTTATACAGATATCACAGAGACACACTGGAGCGCATCTTGTATTTTGATGCTACGCCCACTAATCAAGTTGGTCCGCAACCCCATATAGAGTACGCTCAGACAGGATATAAGCCGAGGGGATACTATCAACAAAGGCCTTGTTTCAATAATAAATAGGGCGTTTAACTCTAGCGGCTGGCGGAAGCAAAATAATCTGTTGGAAAATATTGAAAGAAAGCATCGAGTGTTGCATTGCACCTGTTGATAGCGCTACTGGGATAAAAAGGCTAGGCTGATTAGAGACAAGTATACAGCATGTTGCGGCTGTGATTATCGATAAACAGGCGATAGTAATTGCTTGTTGAAACGAAACACCTTTGAATGAGTAAAGTGTTGGCGCCTTATCACTTGGTTGTGGGCTCGTATCATTCTGATGATAGTACCATGAAGTGGTAGACAAAGTGAAGAATGTCTTTTCTCCTTCTTTGCAGACCAAAGAGCATCTAAAGCGGGTTTGCTGTGCTGCATAGCTCGCCTGACTTGCTTCGCTCGCTATTACCTCTTGATCAGCCTTAATTGGCAGCCATATATAGCTGGGTCGCCATATAGAACGCGTCTGATAGCTGTCGCCATGATGGATTTAATTGACTTTGACCTCAGCTCCAGCGCACCACGTCTCGTCGAGGTGGAAATGCATCCGGTCAGCGCTGCTTACCATCAGCACAACCATCATGACCTGCTGGAACCCACCAAAACCGGCTCTTTCCGGGTAAGCTTTAGCCAGCCAACGCTAACCTTCTTCTATGGAAAAGAGCGGATATTGCCAAAAGTACTTAATTGTACTTTTCGCCTCGGCTTTGCTGGCCAATAGCGTTACCCATTGTAAACTAGCTCGTACTGTGTGTTTCACATCAACACTGTAGTTTATGGAGGAGAAGTGGCTTTTGAGGGTTAGTTAAAGGAACATTTCGTTTGCGGCTATAAAAGAAGTGGGTCTTTGTTGTTCTTGCAGAGAAGGGATGGCGAAGAGACACCTCTACGAAGTGACAGCAGTCAAGAGCGCAGTCAGGGCTATGAGGACGAGTTGGACTCTAGCTCGGATCTGCCATCCTACTCGCCAGTCCCATCCGAGTCGGCCAGTGTCTCCTGGCTGCACACTTCCGTCACTGGGATGAGGAATGAGGAAGGAGGACAGGGCGGGCATGACAGTGGGGCCACAACGCCCGACTTGCTGCTGTCTTCTTCGCCGGTAGGCGGCCTGCCCTCGGCCGGCCCTAGCGCTGGCACTAGTCGGCGGCAGCAAGTGTCGGCCTTTGAGACCAGCGACTACGTCGGCAGCAGCAGCCACAGCTCCAAGGAAGAGTCGCACAGTCTCTGTAGCTACAGTAGCGCTTCCCTGCCCAGCACATCCCCCGACTTGGCCCACGTACCGACGCCCTTGCCCGTCGCCCAGGATGTCTCACTAGGACCTCAGCCTGCGCTGGAGAATGACAGCGCCTCCACACAGCATCGAGCCAAAAGTCCCTCCCCATCAGTTCTTCAAAGGTAACTTCCACTTGCCAATACAGTCAACCCATATTATACTGCCACAGTTTCCTCCTGTCCAACACTAGAGCCCACTGTTTAGAGTTGAGGCGGAAAATGAGACGCCCATCGAGCGGGAGATTCGGCTGGCCAAAAGGAGGGAAGAAGAAGTGCGCCGTCATAACCAAGAACAGCGCCGCAAGATGGGCCAGGACGACCATCAGCCTACGACCTTCCCGGACGAAAAGAAGAAGCAAGCCAGGTAGGTTAACACACTGCCTGTCCTTTCGGTTCATTATGAACCCTCGACCTCATGAGCAAGCAGGGAAGAAATCAGTTGAATAGTGTAGTTTGACTTTGTTGAATGGTGTTTGGGTGGACAGGTGGTCAGTGCATATTCCACTAGACAAGATTCCCTACAACGATACACAGCGTGTGCTGGCCACAACGCGGCTACAACAAGAGATTGAAGAGCAGAAGCGTCGGGAGATGGAGTTGCGGCGTGATGGACGCGTCCTGTCCATCTCGGAGGAACGAGTTGACCACCAGCCAGCGCACTCGCCCAGCGCCACCGCCTCCTCCTCCTCCTCCGATGACAATCCGGAAGAAGAGACAGAGACGGTTATGAAGCCTCGCTCGGACTACAGTGCCCACAGTACGCCACCGCCTCACCAGGGCATTCGCTCACAGCGGGCCTTCTTCGAGCAGGCCAGCCCAGAAGGCAGTGCCACAAAGGCCCCTATCAAGCAGCAGCAGGCTGACGAGACCGAAGTGCTGCCGCTGAAGGACAACGGCCATCAAGCCATCATTCGTCAAGCCAGCCAGCCCAAAGGTGGCGAGCTTCCTCATAGCAGGGAGAGTCCTCACACAGCTGCGCTGCTCACTACGCAGACTTCGCTGATGACCACCACCAAGATGCCGCTGTCCAGCATGCAACGCTTCATTGCCAATCGCGGCAAACTTCCTGGTACGTCTCTTTGTCCATTAGGTGTAGTCAAGAAGGCTCTGATCAAAGGACGTTGTTGCAGGTATTGTGCCTTCACGGATATCGATCAGCAAGCTGACCCAGCCATCGTCGCTGGCTCACTTGAACGATGACAAAGGTGTCTACGTCGACTACGCCGCTGTCCGCCGACCGGCCAGCCAGACGCAACAGGACGTCCCAACCAGCCACGATGACAATGCCATTTCTATGGTCAAGAAGGTATACCGTTCGGCCAAGAGTAAAATCTTTGACGAGCTGAAGGAAATGGAGCGCCGTGAAGAAGAACTGAGGTACCGTCTTAATAATGTCCAACAGGTCTTGGCTTGTATGGTAACGTCGCTGTCATTGACAGGCGAACAAGACAGGATTTGGGTCTGCCAGATTTATCGCTGGAGCTGGCCAGAGAGGCGGTGGATGGACAGGGGCACAGTACCGAAGCGGTGGTTCGCCCCCAAGATACCATCGTTCAGGTAAGACCCTAGCAGAAGCCAGATCATCCATCGTCTAAATGTCCATCCCACCTTCCACCCGTTCGTCATTGCAGGAGATTGCCCAAATACCGGTTGGCCGTCAGTCGGCACTCTTGGCTCAATGGGAAGCTCGTATCAACTCAGCCCAAGCAGATTGATTGTAATGACTAGACTTTCCTCCCCTTTGCTTTCTTTGCACCTTCTTTGCGACCGTAATTAGTATGCGTCGCTGCGCGCTGATCACATTTAATACGCAAAGCCATTACAGTCCGGTTGATCGAAATCTGGTACCTATTTCTCCGATTTTGTTTTGAAGTCTGCTATACATTCGCTATATAGCACGACAAGTCAAGGCCGAAATTACATTACACATAAATCACACCGTAGCTTTACTGGTGTGATCAAGTAATCAACCCGCATGTGGACCAGCTGTCTCGGTATGGCTCGCAGTATCGTTAATTTTGCACGATTTCTTTGTTTTGAAATCGCAAAATCAGGTACCAGATTTCGAGCGACCGGACTGTATTTAAATTATCAAAGATAACAATGACGGCTGTCTTTTCATTTGTCCAGTCGCAGCTTACACTTTTTGGTCAAGGCTCAATCCTCAAAAGTACCGGCCATTTTAACACATGAAAAAGGCGCTTCCAGTTCCAGCTAGACTAACGCAGATTTGAAGCCCCGTCGAACGACGGCTATAATTTGTCTAAAATCGAAAATAATATTGAGATTTACTATTGTTGTTGAACCTAAATAACAAAAAAGGAGCAGGTCTGGTGATCAAATGGAGGAAGGCAATATCGTTAAAATTTGGCTTTACGCCACTTGCAAATAGCATCATAGAAGATGAGACACTTTCCCAGTGGCAAGCCGAAAAGGGTGCGAAACTGCTGGCTGGAAATGAGCATGAGAGACGACCCATACAGCTCCTAAAGACGGTGGAGAAGAAGGTAATGAAGTAAAATAGCGTAGAAGGACAAGTAATGTGCGAGGACACGTGTGGGCTTACGTGGGTCCTGATCAGGTCGGCCAGGTCCGGGAAGGAGTCGACAAAGTAGGAGGCGCACTGGTCCACCGTCCACAGGCACAGGTCGTGGCGCAGTTCGCTCTCCTCTTGCAGCGCCATGCGCTTGGCCTCCAGATGGCGCACAAAGACCGGGTTCATCTCCACTTCCTCCTCCCAGGAGGTCGCCCTATCCGACAGCACACTATCCTCCGTTTCCGACCTGTCAAAGACGTACGAAACTTCATCGTGCTCCTACTATGCACTGTCCAAGCGCTATCCAAAAACTCGAAGCAAACCCCGCTAGGCCAAGGGCGAAATGCACTATAGCTGTACGAAAAGGCAGTCCGCGAGCAAAAACGAGCAACACGTCACACCGGGGGTAGGGCTTATGTTGCGCAGGCCAAATCGAATGTAAAGTGCATGCACTCGTTAAACGAGCAAGATGGCATGCACATGCAATCCGTCAGCTGCTTATACAATGGAACCTGGTATGGCAGGCCGTTCTGTGATCATGTTCCAGCCTGACCTCGTGCGTCTACGAGCAAGTTCAGGAGTCTATCTTGCAAGAGACAATCTGTCTTGTTTATCCAACCGCAAATAGAGCAATTCTTCAAGATTATATTAATGTATTGACTGAACTGGCCTGAAACCTAAAAGCTGAAATATGGCGCGAACAAAGTACGCCAAAATGGCCGAGCCTGAGAGCGAGTTAGGTTCAATCAGACAATCAGTATTAGCTAAACATGCCAGAACGGCAAATTCAAAAGCGCTCTATTTGTACTATACGGCCTGCCTGAGCCCAGGCATGGTTTCGTGACAGAATGAGGTCAAACGGCTGACTGGTGGTTGAACAGCGTTCTCCGCTATACATGACGTCATGTTGCTGGCTGATTACAGACATTAAGTTGCCACCGCCAGATGAAAGTCCCACTGTAGCTAAGATGAGTTGCAACGTCACTTATAAGCGCAGCAGCTGATCAGAACTTTGAACAGTTGGGCAGCCACCATACTTCCCAATGCTAGCCAACCGTAACTCCGATTACGCTATTTTTCGAAAATAAGGGGAGCTCCGGAAAGCAAAATGTAGTTATACGTCACGAGAGGGCGGAGCAAGGCCGTAGCTACAGTTGCAAAGTGAACGGGAGTGGCAACGTGATCTCTACAATGTGTCGAGGCCGTGCAGCCGGTATAGTGCGCTGCCTATACGTGCAGCTATGAAATGCACTTCGTCTTTTGTACACAGAAGGTCAAATCAACATTTAAACATGTCTTTGATTCTTACCCCCAATGTTCTTTCCAGTCCAGCTCCACTGACATCTTTGCCAGGCGTCTCTGTTCTCTCCTCAGCTTTTTCATGTCCTTGTCGGCTTCCTGATCCATCTTAGCCGCGCCTTTTTCCGCCATTGTCAGGACGTTTCTGGCGCTGGCTGCCATTCCTAGGGAGAAGAAGCGGAAAGTTGATATGACATTTGGGCTAAGGCGATTCAGTTTGAGCTTACTGGCGGCCTGCCTGTCTTCCTTAGCCCGACTTTTCTCCGCCGCTTTCAACAAGCGAAGCCTCTTCTTTTCCGCTCGCCGCTCCTTCCGCGCCTTCTCCTCTTCTTTGGCCTTGTTGGCAGCCTCTATCTCTACGGGATCACAGCCTGAACATTTCCACCCTATAGTCATCAACAAACGGCCAATGTCACATGGGACCTGCCAGGGAAGAAGTGAGGAGCTTTCTTGTACCGTTCAGAGAGGCGGCCACTGGTGGCGAGTGGCATTTGAGGTGAAACATCCGGTTGCAAGTCTCACATGTCACGCATACCTGCAAAGGGCAGCCAGAGAATATCTAGTATATTATGTCGAGAACCATTCCACTATGCCCTACCTCCTCTTCCAGACTCTTCTTTCTGCCACAGACAACGCAAATTCGATGAGAAGGACATTTGAAGTAGGGGATGAACTTGTCCAGGAAATCGAAGGCATAAGAATCTTTCAAGCATTGCAGATGCACTGCAAGACTAACAGCTGGTACTTTGTCTAGCACCAAGAAGCTCATCAATTGGCTGAAGCATAAACTACTACCTTTGTATTCGCAAGGACGAGCCGCGCAAAAGACCCTGGCGGAACTGCGCTCCTTCATCTCACAGCTGAGGCATATTCGGCAGCAATCCGCTGGAAGGGCCGTGATCTGCAGCGCGGAACGCGGTGCGTCCTGTGCAGTGGCTTTAGGCTCCTCTTCCACCTTAGTGTCAACTTTCGGCCTGATGTGCTCATCCTTACTGACGGTAGGCTCTTCCACTACCTCCACGGGTGGCATTACTTTCCTAGACTTGGCAGGACGCTCGGACAGGCTGTCCGGAACGTAGTCTTCTTCCAGATACCGCGGTAGCTTCTGTAAGCAAAATCCCACTACTGTAATGACGCTTACGTGTGCCTTTTGCCACACCACCAACACATGACGTCAATGAATATCGCGCGTAATGATTTCACCATCCTCTTCGGGCATGACCTCATGCGCATGTCTACCAGTACTTTCAGTCTTTCATAACGGGACATGAGGAGCTAAAGTACAGTCATACCTTGCGACGGCTGGAGAGTTCTCTTGTAGGAGGTGCTGGCGTTGGCGCTGGCGTTAGCGGAAGTGTTTCCGTCTTTGAAATGGATGTAATTCGCTTGCTTCGACGCGTCATCATGATGGTCTACCGATGGTCATTCAGCCCGATAGCAATTTGTAACGCGGCTGCAGAGCGCTTTCCAAGCGATGAGAGTCCAGAAGATAAACGGATGGTTTCCGTAGTTGGTCTGTTTAGTTAACACCCTTGGTTTCCAGATTCCCAACATCAACGCGATATTTTCCAGTAAGTCAGCAACGAGAAGGACTCTGGAAAAATTTAATACTGAAATTTCAAATTCACTTCGCGGCGAAGACCAGTTTGATAAGACCGGTGACGTCAGCATGAGCCTGTTCATGTATGTGCAGGGGGCGTTCCGGTCTTCCAGACTGAAGCGCAGTGGCAGTCTTGTGGTTCGACGCCACGGAAGCTTTCCGACTTGCTACGGTAACGCCGTGAGGTGTAGAGCGTTTCTGATAAGCCATAATCATCTCGGCTTGCATCCGTTGTTGTTATTTTCTTCGCCTAGCATCCTGTGCGTGTCAGCTGGAAGTCTGGACCGAGTGAAGGCATCCCCCAACGGTGGGTTAAGTGTGGCAAAGAGAGAGGTGCCATGCAGGGCACTCAGAGTGGATCTGATACCAAGGATGGCATCAAGACAGCGGAACCGGAGGCGAACCTCAAGGAATGTCCCACTAAAGCTCAAAAGTGTCTGGAGTTTGCCAAGAAGACCGGCTACAGCCTGACGATCGGCCAGAACCTGAGGAAATACGGAGGTATAGTCTCATTAGTCTGGTTTGAGATTGGTGGTGACATCACCGTGTCAAGCGCCTAGACTTCGAAGCCCCACGTGTAATAATCATGACGTCATGGGGTAGTTGTGTGGATAACGAGTTGATTGGTCTTTCTTGATTGTGTTTGTTGCTCAATACCATCATCCACCTTTTTTTTCCACAGGACCACCTCCCGACGGCAGTGAGCGGCCACGAAACGCCGAAATCTTCCTGGGGCGTTTGCCGCGTGACATGTACGAAGACGAGCTGGTGCCGGAGCTGGAGAAGTTTGGCAAGCTGTGGGAAGTGCGGGTGCTGCTGGACGAGACAGGCGAGCTAGGTCGCGGCTTCGCCTTCGCTACGTTCTACGACTCCAGTGTGGCCAACAACGTCGTTCGCCAGCTGACCAACCGGCCCATTGCCGGCCGTCCTGGCACCAAATGGAGCATCTCCCTGTCCAAGCCGCACGCCCTGGTCATGATCACCAACCTGCCCAAGCACAAGACGCGAGCTGATCTCATCAAGGATTTCGACGGTCTCTTCGAAGGCGTCCTGGAGACTAACATCTGGGGCATTGATCCAGAAATCCGTCCCCCCAAGCTGTGGGCTTCCCTAGTAAGTTTAGGGAATATCCACCTTCTTGGGCGGGACCGGATGTCAATGCTTTGCTGTTTGCTTGTAGGAATTTGGATCGGAAAGAGCTGCTGTGGGAGCACTGGGCAAAATACTATCACAGGAAGGTGTGTATCCTGTTAAATTGGGCTGTACCCGCTACTGATGATTTTCGATAATTGCCCTGCGGCTAGGTCGGTTTGCACGTTAGTATTGTGACAAATTGGTCTGTAGTTCAACCGTACGATTATCCGCTGGAAGCCTACTATTCGACGTGCGAAGACGACAGGAATGCCCACACGTGCGTCCTCCACGCACGCAACCTGATGGACAAGGCCACCGAAGCTGACTTGAACAAGCTCTTCTCCGAGAACTATCCCGACTCTTTCGAGCGCGCTCGCATTGTTAACAAGTCAGTACCGTCTGTCTACCATTGGCCCGTTGAAGGTGGCATTTGGACCGTTTATTTCATAGTATGTATGTTGCCTACTTATAGATTTGCATTCCTTCACTTTCGTGACCATGCCACGGCTGATCGTGCTTTACAAGAATATTACGGTCAGGAATTCATGGGTCGACGACTGGAACTTGCCTGGGCGAGAACTAAAACTTTCGGTCAGTTAGAGGATTCCTGTTTCGGAGTTTCCCACTGACCTTCTTCTCGGTGTCTTGCCCGCGCCTTCTGTCATGTGTTGCGTGAATAATGGTCCCATTGGTTTCTTTTCAGTACCTGAGCCTCCGGCACCTATGCGGGTCAGTGAAGAAAGCATGGAGCGTCTCAATGCACCACCTCAACGACGGGGCGCTGGTGGTGGGAGAGGACGAGGAAGGAACTCTTCAGGTAAGGCTTTCCTTTGCCAGTCTCCGTTACTTGCAAACCCATTCTGGGTGGAAGAGCTGAGAAGTAGAGTACAGTAGACCTTGTTGCTTGATTGCAGAAGATGGAGGTGGTGATCGGGGACGGAAGCGTGGTGGTGGGGGCTCCGGTGGCAAGGCAGGACGACCCGGCCCATATCCTGCAGCTGGTGATCGACGACATGGTCCCTTTGGGGAACGGCCCTCTTTCGAGCAGCGTCGTGGAGCGTATGACGATATGGGACCGCCTGCCCGGGCAGGAGGTGCAGCGCCGTACGGGCCTCCAGCAGCACCTGCCTACCAGCCACGCGGGCCTTCCGCTCCTCAGCCACGTCCCACCTCGACCGGGCAGTATCTGCCACGCCCCGATGGCTACTACCCGCCGCCGCTGCCGCAGCCGCAGCCCGACCCTTATCAAGTTTATAGCAATGGAGGAGCACCGCCACGCTACGATCAGGGTCCACCACCGATGCTAGAGGCCTATAGAGCACCCGCTAGCTATGAAGGCAGCCTTCTGCCTCAATCTTCCTATTCGCAAGGTCTGTAGCTTCTTTGGTAATTTCCTGCCGCCCGTAATGAGGCATAGGGTGTTGCACTACGCAGGTTATCGGCAGCCAGCACCAGCATCCCAACAGTACCAACAAGCGCATCCTCAACGTCAACCATATGGCTACCAGCAAGAACAGCCGGCCTACGGTTACGGAGCAGCAGGTCAGGTACCACAGCAGTCACCCTATGATCAGCAGGATAATGGTCACAGTCTTCCACCCCTCCAGCCACAGTATCCGCAACAGCCGCAGCAGCAACAAGGCTACGCGCCAACGCAGCCCGTCTATGCGCCCCAACAGGCGCCTTATCGACCTGGGTACAGACCCAGCTGTTTCCTCTATATAGTCTAGTTTCTGTATCGCTCATCTCCTTCTTTCTTGTGCTATAGCCAGTCGCAGTCTTCCTTGCTAAATCCGCCTTACTTGAGCCGAAGCCGAGGTGGAGAGTCTCAAGGCCAGGCAGAGCCCTACAATCGTGCTAACAGCAAGGACTCTGTTAGCTACGCTGCGCCTTCCACCACGACGGCTGCTGCTGCGTCACGTCCCACTTCCGGAAAGAGCTTTGCAGCTCGCTTTGGCCACAGCGTAAGTCCCATAGGCAGCTTGCCCATTGTTTCTCTGCCCCACTTCCAGGTTAGCTTGTTGTAGGCTCCGGCTGAGCAGCAGACCAACGGTGCTCAACACCACCAGCAGACGGCCAGTGGGGCTTATGCCAACGGTTGGGAATACTAGCACAAGGTAAACGATAGCCAACACTGACTTGCATGCATCCCAGCAGTGATCCCACTATACGTTAAAGGCAAAACCAACCACCCAACCCAAACGACAAAACTTCATTACATACGCTGAAGATATGACTCCGCACTTTGGCCGTCTTGAAAATACTTTTCACATTTAAATGATGATCGAACTTTCTCCTTGAACAAGTCACAACTACGACTGACTTTCTTCAATTTCACAGACCTCCCGTTATTGTTTCGTTCAAGCATATGAAACTATTTTTCCATGTACTGTATTGTCCAAGCTCTGGTACTTGGCTAGTCTTCAACCTCCAACTATACAAACTTTTCCCGTGCGAAACAAGATTAGCTCGAGACCTTACAGTCTTGGCCATCCCCTTTTGAATCCCGCTCACAAGACCACGTTACCAGACCCAAACGTTGAGACGTCGGCAGTTGGAATTGAACCAGATTGTCATGTCAAGTGGCGCACTTGCTTCTTGTGTTGGCTGAGAGCGTGCGCCGCTTGGAGAACGATCTGACTGACTGTATCTGCCCACGCCCCAAACCATTCAAACGAGCTATTCTTGGACGTCGTGAACAATGGGCACTCTGAACAGGTTTCTCTTTATTTCTCATCGTTGATATGGTACAATGGATGAAGAAGTGGTAAACGGTTAAATGACTGTTTCGGTCGAAGACGGTTGGAACATTCCAGCTCCCCGAGCAGTTGGCACTGACTTTCGTGTGAGATAGTGTCGGTCCATCGCCTCAAAGCCACCCCCTGATTTTGATGCGGTTGGACATGTGTGACCAGGCAAAATTACACTTTCCCATCCGCTGCTATCCGATATCTGTGCTGGAAACGCGAGTCGCGCGACTGTCATGATCAGCCTCTGGGCTCAAACTTATGCGGCGAACAGAGCAAATTCTTCAAGTTGAAAATACAACCCTAGTTGCGTTTTTTCGACTGCGCGTGCAGCATGAGTATGTCAGATCACCACTCACCAGTTCTGATTGGAGCGGAAGCCTGTTCCTTGGTGGGGCCAAAAGATGAGCGACGTACTTCAAAGTTCCGATTATGTCGGACATAGGTGCTTGAATGTGTACAGTACCGTGGGCCATGGATAGTGAACGCTGTGTGACGCACGGTACAAAATCGGCTACGTTGTCCGAAATGATCGGAACTTTGAAGTATGCGTCGTGTCTGCATCGGCGAGAGAGGGACTCTTATCAGGAAACACTGTCTAGTGTTGTCGGGCATCCTTGAAGTTGCAGGCCTTAGGTAGGGCCTGAATTCAGCATGTATTTTGGCATAACTTGTGGAAAAGCCTTCCTCGCTGTCGATGAAGCAGCGATCGACCTTCATGGTGACCAAGCAATGGGCCGCCCGGCTGTCAAACCAAACCAATGCCCTGTGTGGACGTCATATCATTGTCCACTTCATGTGTATAAGCGTGGAGCTTGGAAAAGCTAACAGCGAGTATACAAGAAGCTTCAGGAGATGCTGGCAGTACGGTAGACCACTCGTTGTCTTCAAACTCCAGCTGGTAGTGTATGCTGTGCCTTGTAGCGCAAGATGTCATATTGCGCTACCAAACCTCCCATTACCAGTATATTCCACTGTGGCGTGGTGGGATGGCCTGTGTTCGTGTTTCACGCCTACCCCCAACCTACCTTCAAGCAATTCCTTGAGTTGCTGGAGACACTTCAGTTGCAGACGACCACAGCGACCGTGGCTGTGAATGTGATACGGGTGAAACACGAACAAGTGGAGAACTTGACAATAACCACCATTGTCCAGATGACAAAATATACCATCATCGTTTCTGTCGCCTTTTTTTGTCCATTCATCTGCTTTAATAGTTGTAAGCTTGTACTTTAGCAAGTTTTCCGTAGTTTCGCATTTCGTTCGTCGTGAAAGAAATCTGGGTCGACTTTCAAGAGCGAACCGTCCTCCTCAAACTGCCACTGGTATGAAGTCCATCTATTCGATAGTACTCGTTGTCGCGCCAGAGATTTGAAATATAGAAGGCTATTAACTATCTCGTTTGTAGCCATTGCTGTTGCGCATGTGATGCGATCGGTAATGAGCGGCATTACCTATGGATTGTTCGAGGAAGTGCTGATAAGTCATGACCAAAGAAACGTCACAATGCCTCCTTGCTCACATTGGCCAAAGCGCCGGTACGCAATCAGTGTTTAGTTTTGTCATGCTTGTGCTGTCTTTTGCCGAAAAGCGCCGCGGACGCTGTAGTCTTTTAACGTTGAAATAGCCTGCTCTTGTTTCAGTTAGCTGGAATCATGATCATGGAAAAGAAGGATAAAGTGAAAGGCTGCAGCCAATCAAGCAGCAATGCCACAAGTTTGGAAGAGGATATAGTCCAAGAGTACTTTCGGGTAAGAGGTCCCTCTTTTTTTTCCCCACAGTAAATCTGAGTGGAAATTTGATGATTGGGTGATGGGATATAGGGTTGGCACTGCATGATTGATGGGGTGATTTGTGCATTTTGCGTAGGCAGTGGAGGGAGGGGATGTGGGCAAAGTGGAAGAGCAGCTGAGGAAGGAGCCCTCTTTGGTCCATTGTAGCCTAGACCTCGTCCAAGGCAATGGGCACAGCCACAGTCTGAGGCAGAGCGGGCTGCATGTGGTGGCTGACCGTGATGACGTTAAGTTAGCCCAACTTTTGGTGGCGCAGGGGGCCGACCTGTTGGCACGGACCTCCTCCGGCGCCACAGCCATCCACAGTGGTGCTGCTGCCGGCTCCATCCAGGTACTGCGCTACCTCCTCAGCGTGGACAGTGGGGCACTGAACTTGCTGGACCACGAGGGAGCCACGGCGCTGCACTTGGCCGTCAAGAAGAAGCAAGGAGAAAGTGTCAGGACCTTGTTAGAGCTGGGCGCTTCCATCAATCTTGCCATGGTGGGTCCAACATGACACTTTACTCGGATCTGTTGATGGTTACCCACTGTCCTCTCTTTGCAGTTTGATGGTTCGACGCCGTTGCATTTAGCCGCTGCCCTGGGATTCTACGACGTCACCCAGGTCTTCTTCGACGTCAAGCCGATGGAAAGCCGGGCCGTTGTCCTTGCAGCGCGTGATGCGCAAGGCATGACTGTGGCACACCGCGCCGCCATGTTCAACCATTGGAACCTCCTCAGCTGGCTCATCACTCAGGTAGATTGCTTGTGCAAGCTGACAATTGCCCATCACCAGTGCTAGAAAGACGGGCGGAAGTGATTAGCACTGATTAATGCACTATTCATCATTTTCTTCCCGCTCAATCTTGCAACTGCAGACTAATGTCTCCATGTTTAATGCATCACTTTGCAACTTGTATGCATGATGAATCAAACTTGATGGCCAAGTTTGCACAAAGCAACAAGCATGGTTTGCCACATGGACACTGTGGACGCTAGCATCAGCCGTAAGGGGTTTGACAGACCAAGTTTTAGAAATAATTGGTAGGGAGTAGAAAGAGACAGCAATGCGGTCAGACTGTGTTCTGGCCGCAGTGACAGGCTGCTGACTGTTAAGGTGATTATGTCATGTCCCGCACCAGCTTTCAGCACTGGCAGCTGAACGTATTACAAAGGTATAATTAACGGTTATGTGTGTGGGGGGTTATAGAAGTGTCCGGTCAACGCCGTGGATAACAAAGGCCGAAGTGTGCTGGTGCTGGCGGCGGAACGTGGCGCCTGGGACGCTGTTTCCGAGCTGCTGCATGGCGCAGCCGACCCCTTGATCCTCTCCAATGATGGCAAGAATTTTTTGCATCAGGTGGTGGCCCTCGGTGGCGACCCGCAGATATTCAAGGAAGACATGCAACAGGTACGTCGTAGGCTCATAGATGTATGGACCCTTTCCTAGATGGCTTCGCTATATCAAGCTGCTTGCTTGTTATCCTAGAATGGGGATTTTACTTTGGTGCTGAAGGGGAGAGACTTGGGCGGTTACACGCCGCTACACTATGCTGCCCAGTACGGCTTTGGCCGCTGTTGCAGCACCTTGATCAAGCTGGGAGCGCTGGTGTCGGCCAAGGGACACGATCTCATGAGCCCGCTGCACATGGCCGCCCAGTAAGCTCATCCATCCATCCATATATCCACTCTAACAGCAAATCTGTAAGGGAAGGGCTCTCTTCTTTAGGCATGGAAGGAGCAATACGGTCAAGTTGCTACTGGCCTACGAGACTGGCCAGCAGTCCATCAACGATGCCGATCACTTCGGTAGAAGAAGCTGTCACCTTCTCCCTGGTTAAAAGCACAACTGTGGTCAAGGTTGCGTGTTTTACCCTGTACCTCTAGGTCGGACTGCGCTGCATTTAGCGGCCGAGAATGGCCATCAGAAAGTGACGGTCCTTCTGCTGTCCAAAGGCGCCCAGCTGTTACGGTAAGTGGCTGTTGTCAAAGAGGCACATTGGAAGAGTGTGACGAAAGATGGTCTGTTGGCAGTGACGTCAGCGGATGCACCCCACTGCATCTGGCCGCTGTCCACAATCAAACAGGTACTATAAGGCCGACCATTCTCTGCCCTCCACATTCTTGTTCAGGTTGGGCCTCTACTACCACCTTAGGTATCATGGAGCATTTCATATCGCGTCATGCGACGCAGCTGGCCCTTGTGGATAATGGCGGGGTATGTCTCCTTTTCCTTGCCCCCTTTGTCCAGCACATTATCTCTTGCTTTGCTGTGTTATGACTGCAGAATACAGTGCTGCACCTGGCTGCCAAGCATGACTCTGCCCAGGTCTTTACCATGCTGCTGGACGCCGGTCTGCCGCTGACCTTCAATGACCAGCAGCTGTCGGCCCTGGACTTGGCCATCCTCAATGATGCCCATTCGACCATGACAGCCCTGGTTGACAATCCCAGGTACGATAACAAGAAGCTGAAAACTTGTGACAGGACGAGTATGAGCAAAAGCTTGCTTGCTTGCCTATTCAGGTGGAAGGAAGCTTTGCTGCAGCCTTCGTCCCTCTACGCATGTAGCGGGCTGGTCGACAAGTTCCCTGACGTCATGCTGGTCAGTTCTATAGGGCCATGTCCGCACTGCAGCGCAGTTCAGCTCAGTTCAGCTCCGCTCAGCTCCTTGTCATTCAGTGGTGGGCAAAGGATGATGTCTTGTCTTTGACAGAGAGCCTTGGATCGCTGTCAAACGACAGAAGAAAAGGCCAGCTCTACAGGCCGCCGCTCATGGGTGGGATGCTCCTCCTTTCTCTCATATCTACTCATTTTGCCAGCCTTTGCTGGAGGATACAACTTGTGTCGTCTTGTTTGGTAGATTAGGCATGATTACCAGCTGCTACAGCCGTCAGTTGAGGCGCAGGCTGACGATCAGCTATGGAGGACTAGCTGGCGTGGTCGCAAAGATCCCCTGATGCTGCTAAATGTGAGGAGGAGGGCAGTAGTAGCCTGTACTTGCTCCTTACTTGCTCATTGTGACGCTGCCTGACCTTTTAGCGCATGGTGGCCTGCAGAAGAGTAGAGCTGCTGTGCCACCCCGTCTGTACCAGCTATCTGGAGGGCAAATGGTCAGTAGCTGATTATGTTATAGGCCAGTGGTGCGTAGAGGAAGATTTGTATCAATGAAAGTATAAGGTTAAGGGCTGTCTTATGTCTGGATAGGTTGGCTTACGGTTTGATGTTCCAAGTGGTGAGGCTGTCCTTGTACGTTACCTTCTTGACACTCTTGACCTATCTGATACTGGAGGGCATCGAGATGGACCTGCGACCCCATCTGCGGCAGGTCAGCCTGCAGCGCCTGTCCAAGTATCGGCCCGACTTGGTGGGCGGCAACAGGACGCGCTTCGGGCCGCTACAGCTGACCGTCCAGCAGGGAGGCGTCACGGCCATCGACCAAACGCTGCTGGCCTTTGTCCTGGCTTTTGCCCTCTTCCACCTCCTCCAGAAGGTTGCCCAATGCTTGCGCCAGGTACCGTATAGGCTGCTAACGATTGATTTTGTGGGGCCATGCTGTGCACAGACAAAGCTGCTGGAGGAAGATGTGCTGTCCCAGTGCCGCCTTACTGTACTGTGCCCGTCTTGTGCCGGCTGACAGATGGGCCATATCTGCTGGCCTTTTCTCTGGGCCCCCATGTGACGGCGCCTCTCTCTTTGTGTTGGCAGGGTTTGCTGTACTTTGTTCGCTTACGGAGCATGTTTGAGGTGACACTGTACGCCTCGACCATGCTCTTTAGCATTGGATTCTACGACGTCCAAGACGACTACATGTCCTGGCAGTCGCAGTGGCTCCTCGGTGCCGTGGCCATCTTCTTCGCCTGGTCCAACCTCTTTTTCCTCCTGCAATGGTAAGCTGGACTATATCATTTAGCGGCTGACTAATGCATGCCTGTTGTCTTGTAAGGTACGGGCAGTTGAGCATCCACGTGCTGGTGCTGCTGCGGGTGATGAAGACACTGACCGAAGCCATGATGGTCTTCTTTGTCGTCATTGTGGCCTTTGCCATCACCTTTTACACTCTCTACCCAGCCAAGATCCTCCCCGATGATCCACTCTTCTATCAGGTCAGTGCTGTGCTCTACCAGTAGACGTTTCTACTAACGTTGTATGTGTGCTGCTGATAATGGCTGGCAGAGGGATCATGGGGACGATAGCTTGGGCGACATTTACTTTTCCTCCTACTCCAGCCTACAGACGGCCATACTGCGCGTTTCCGACCAAATGATCGGTACAGTAAAGTATAGTGCCCTCTTCTCCCTTAAGCAAGAGCTGCATGCGCTTGCCGCTTCATTTGATGGCCGGCCAACATGACTGGGTCCATGGTTTTATTAGGTGACGCTGACGTCATTGTCAACTTCATTTCACCCATCTACAATGGCTTCATGTACTTCCCAACCTTGACGTACATGCTGGCTCTGACCTCGATTCTTGTCGTCACCATTTTGCTGCAAGCCGTCGTTGTAAGTGACTTGGCCATCCCATGCAGGCTTTGTCTTTTACGGTCATGTCAGTGTGGGGGATGGCTGTCCATCCCCTGGTTGTAGATTGGCTTGACGGTGGGTAATATTGAGGAAACACACCAAGGCATGACCTTACGGGGCAAGGCCATGCAAGTGCAACTGCACCGGGACATTGAAGAGATGATACCGGCGCGCCTGATGGCCAAATGGGACATTACTCTTCACTGTCGCCTCTCTGCCCACTCCTCATCCCCCAAGGTAGGCAGCCCCTCTCCACTGACGTCCAACCGGCGATTAGTACGGCCTGGGTCATTTACTGTCGACGACGCTTCTCTTTATGCAGAGCTGGTTGAACCGTATGTTGGGTCCAGGACAACTCAGTCCTGCAGTAGCGCAAAGAACGGACGCTCCCTGCAACATAGCATCGGACCATGCCATGGACGACAGCCAGATGTAAGCATGTCCTGACTGAATGCAAACATTGAGGTGGCAGTATTGGTCGGCTGTAAGGCTGATGCTGTGCCTTTACAGCTTGGATGGGATGGATAGTAAGGTGCAGCACCAGCAGGAGCTGCTGCAGATGCTTATCGACAATATGGGCCTCTTCACCACCCCAAGTCATAGTCCCACCAAACAGCTAGCCATTGGCGGCGCCGCCATCCGTCGCAAAAGCTACGCTAGACATGTCATGTTAGCCTTGGATGAAACCAGCGATGACAACCCTAGCGACATGACCCCCACCAAGTCAGCATCCCACTTGTCAATGTAATAGTGACTCTCATTTTCAATCTCTAAAAGCATTTTTGGCAGCCTTCTGTCCTCAGTACGAGTTGGATCAAGACAGGCGTAAAACTATAACAAGAATGAAAAGTGGCACGGCAACAGCATCATCCATGTCCATCACCAATGGAGGCGCTTCAAAGTCTTAGAACCGTCAGGTCAGGCAAACCGGGGCCGACAGGAAATACTGTGACAGTCAAGGGAGTGTCTTTTTCAAATGGAAGAAGGTTGAGGGGGGTGGGAAAACGAAGGGAGAAAGCAGCATCAGCAAGTGGCGGACTTGAAGGCGTACTGTCGACGATACATGCCATCAATTGACTGCAGGTAATAGACAGCATCTTCCAAGTCGTCGACTGTCGCCGTCGGCTCAAAGACCGGCTTGCTGGACGCTATAAAGACACAAGCTGTCCAAGTCAGCGGCTGGTAAGGGCCAATGGGGGCTAACAAGCATATTCTTACCGGCTTGATGGGCTTCTTCCTTGTGCTTCATGATCGCGTCAAAGGTGGCCGGTGACAGTCTCTTTCTTTGGTCCAAACGTTGGCGCAGGCTCTTGAAGGAATGGACGAGTTGCCTTAGTGCTGGGCAAGGGACAAAACGGGCCGAGAAGAGGCTGGCAGCCACACCGGAGCCGTAGGAGAAGAAGCCGACACGTTTACCACTGACTTCATCCACACTATGGCTAAAGCGGGGCAAAATAAGTACTTGTCAACAGAGTGGTGAAAACTGCAAGCTAGCATGGTTAAAGAGCAGGCTTATACTTGGCCAGGAGGGAAGCCAAGCCGCCGTACAGCGAGGCGGTATACATGTTACCAACGTTCTTGGCCACCATCAGCGAGGCCTCCGTCTTGTCGGCAAACTGCTGCTGACTCTCCTCCACCAAGACCTTCTCCAGCTTCTTGTCACCGTACGTCTCTTCCCAGGGGACGGTGCGGTAGGTTTCCAGTGGTGAAGGGCAGGAGGAGGAGTTAGTCATGGCGGCAGTGCTTTCAAGGAAGTCGTGGAGGACAAGACGGGCCAGTGATTTCTGCACCAGCTTGGTGTATGGACTGTGAAAGACCAGGTAGTCGAAAGCTTCCACGCTGAATGCATGGTGACTGTCAGCTATCTTTTCTTGGTACTTGTGTCGGTAGGTGCGGTAGCAGTGGTCCAGAGCTTCCATGTAGCAGCGGATGGATAGCTGACCATCAACGGTGGGATACTCCGAGGCCATGTTGGGCTTGTAAAAGTCATAGGCGTGCTGCATGAAGCTGCAGCGTACGCCTGTCAAAAGACAAGTTGATGGAGCAAAAGTCACCGTCAAGTGCAAAGAACAGATAGGCATAGACGATCAAGGTCTCGACGGAAATCAGGCCATATTTGTACCTTGGTCAAAGACGACGGCAGCTTGTGGTCCGATAAGCATCGCCACCGCGCCGGCCCCTCCCGTGCAGCGCGCGTTCCCCGTGGCATACACCGCAATATCCGCAGCCACTACCAGGGCAAATCGTCCTGTAACAACAAGCAGCCAAAGGCTATTTGCACTTCGGCGGCCAAAGAAGCAGAGCATGCCAAGGAGCTAACGGACAGCTGGAGCTGGCTGGTGCGTGACGTAACACAAGCATCAAGGCAGTCTGCCAAACTTCAGCTTGATCGGCTGAGCTAGTCTATGACGTCACGCACCCGTCACACAAATACATTACGTAGGCTCACCGTCCCAAGCTGAGGATTCCACCCAGTCGATGCAGTTGAAGAGGGCCGCCGTCCCTCCATAACAGGCGTTGAGATTATCCACTCCTTCGACGTCTCTGTTGCCGGACTTGTCAAAGAGTTGCATGAGGCAAGATTTGACGCTCTTGGACTTGTCGATCAGCGTCTCGGTGCCGACGTCCACTCGACCGATATCCCGGTACGATGTCCCTGTCCGCTTCATCAGCCGCTCCACCACTGTCAGGCTGAAGGAGACAATGTCCTCGCGGTCCGTACAGAAGCCCATCCGTTGCTGGCCCAAGCCCACCGTATACTTTTGAGGAGAGACACCGTCAAAAGCCTCCAGCTCGCTCTGCTCAACATATGTCGAGGGGAAGTACAACTCCATGGCCAGGATGCCCACGTTTTCCGCTGGCCCAGAGCCACGGTGACCGTTCTCTTGCGCCGCCTGTCCATTGCAGTGTCCGTTGGTCATTGTGGTCGAGTGTCCGTTGGTGTGGCAGTGGGACGAAGGCATGCTGGTGGGGCTGCAGAGAGTAAGGCAAAGACTGACGTGCCAAGTTTGAAAGCCACTGTTCTGCCGCGCTGTCAGGCCTTCCACATCATCTTTATCCAACCAACAGCTTCGACTTTCGAACTGTGGGTTCCACTCGAAGTTTGGACTGCGATGAGTGCGATCTGATCAT
The DNA here is from genome assembly GCA_001949185.1 of Ramazzottius varieornatus. NCBI lineage: Eukaryota > Metazoa > Tardigrada > Eutardigrada > Parachela > Ramazzottiidae > Ramazzottius > Ramazzottius varieornatus. The sequence continues at coordinate 190,894 of BDGG01000022.1, read as the reverse complement.
CTGCATTACAGAAGGTCTTGTTACGATTTACGAACGCAGGCCAAACAAAAGTTACGAAACTCAAGTTTAACTCGGGAAGTCGGAACAGAAAGTACCGCAATCAAGAGGTACCAATCAAATGCAGACACCTCGGCGCCTACCATACTTGCGCTCCCGTGATTCGGCGTTCCGCAGGCCGTAGGTTGTTTCCGTTCAGCCTTTCGGGAATCGGGATTTCGGGGTTCCAAGTGTCCGCATCTAGCTGGCAGTCGCTCTGGAGTCTCCCGTTCGTCGATTCTTCGGTGTGCCGAAGCCTTTTCACTCGTGGCACAGATCTGACGTAAACCCATCGGATTCCGCCGTCCGAAGTAAAACGAAGATGTCTCATTATGTCTACTCCGCAGCGACCTCCGCTGGAGCCACTGAACCACTCAGTCAGTGGTAACCAATATCGAAATCACGCTACTCACTCGCTTTCCACAATCCCGACACGGAATATAAGAAGCACAAAAGGCAGCAGCGCAGTGAGAAATACGCCAGTCTGTGCTTAGTAAAAATATGCAACGAACTTCTGGCAATGCTGGCACAATCTCAGGAGCTTTTTTGTTCACTGAACATTTCCAGTTTTCCACGCCTGCACGCGGTATGCTGGAACGAATCAAGCTGTCAGGCTTTGCGCTTCGTACCACACAATTTTCTTAAAATATTGAAAGGGATGCTCAATGTAAAGTTGGCCAGCCATCACACGCAAGAATAATTATTTAAAAAGAGGTGTCGGAAAGAAAACAAAAAGGGGGGAAAGAGTGCTCAAATTCGCTTCTTGGCTTTCGGTGATTGTTGAGGAGAGTGCGTCTGCGATGGCGACTTCTTTGGTGACTTGTCTGCAGGAACAAACCACTTTGTTGATACACTGGGACCCCTTTTGAAACGGAAAGCTATCCCGACTGACGAGCAGGGAGACTTACTAATTTGGCGTAAAGTTGATTCGGGCAGCCAGTCGTAATCAACATCGCTAACTTTCGATGTTCCGCTTTCCAGGGTGGTGTTCTGTGTCGCTTTCCTCACAGGTCGCTTCTTCTGCAAAAGACAGATGCTCCATTATACCATGCACACATGATTTGCAGTTTGGCGGTTCCGATATCGCTTCAGTGCTAATCTAGTTTGCCTTCCTTGATGGGGGAAGAACTTACAGATTTGGAGTTGATGTACTGTTGAATGAGGACTCCAGCGAGGACGATGGCGGCCAAGAACATGACATATAGGAAGAAGCTACAACAGAAGATCACAGAGTGGCAATGGAAATTACGGTCGTTGTATTCCATGGTCTGATATACGTACGTTTGACTGTCCAGTCCTTCGTCGACCTCGATGACAGTGATGGTCTCATTGAAGACGGGATTGAAAAAGGCTCGGTTGGTGGCATCGCGATAGTGGAGGTTGATGCTGAGGGTGAAGGGTCGGGAAGAGAAGGCGTCGCTGAGCATAAAGCCATAGTCAAAGGTGACTTCCTCCTGGGCAGCCACTTCCCGGCTGTAGCGCACGCTGGTCAGGTTGGCGATGGTGTACGACCAGTCCATGGGATAGCGCAGGGAAGCTTCCAGTCCATCCACCATGAAGACCGAGTCGCCCTTGTTGCGGAAACCGATCAAAAGACGAACGGGCTTGTTCACTGGAACATCTACAAACCAACCGGAAGTGACTTGCAAACTGACATGACGCTCATGCACTTGCTGCTATAAAATGGGCGGAGTCTTTCGACGCGCAAAGATCAATGCGCGCCCACAGACCGAGGCAAAGCCAGCTGCCGTGCGCGCACACCCACCAATCTCGAAGAAGAATGATGTGTTTAGCTTTCCATCCCGAGCTTCCTAGCAGCAGATCCGGGATAAACGAAGGTGAAAGCGCCTTACCTTTGGTGCCAACAGGGAACGTAAAATACAGGGTAGTATCAGCATCTGGAGAGATGGTAGAAGGCAAAACATTTTCGTCTCCTGTAACGTCCTGCTATAGAAGAGACCAATTGGATGAATGTCCAGGACAAATCGACGTGACAACTTACTGCTGTGCTGGCAAAATCTCCTGCTGTCACTGTCGGAGCATCCTCTGGCGTTTCCACAATAATATCATCTTCCGCCCTGGATATAGCAGCCAAACCTGCAAGCAAGGAAAAGCAGCATGTACTAAAAGTAACAGCCCTGCCGGTGGAGAAAGGCATCACCCGTCAGAGAAATCACTCTTACCTGACACCAGCACTAGAGCAGCAAGCAAGAGATGCCGAAACATGATCCGGCCTTCCTTTCGCAATATCCAGCTGGAAATCTCGTTCCTGCAGGAAGCAGCTTCAAAGAGTAAGATAAATACGCGACGTTACTGGGGAAGACTCCAGTTGGAAAAATTCAGTTTGATTATTGCCAGAATTCAGGTGTCTGGTTTGATTGTTGATTGGTCTGGCTTTCTGTGGGGACAACGCTACGCCACGTTAACCGCACATAGGCAGTCGATTCTGCAGGTGGCGGGATTGTCGTGTTTACGGGCGAACTTGAAGAGCGTGTGTCTGCAGCGCACCCTGCGATCCGCGTATTACTCGGACCGCCCTCTACCAGCACAAAGGCCAGCCTGCAAGGCAAGTCGATTGGCTAGACCAACTGGACTAGGAAGTACAGGATTGGTCGAGCGCGCTGCTTTGGAGAAGGGCAGACGGAAGTAGCGATCAACGATTTGTAGGGTGGCGCGTAACCTTGAGAAGTCGGGTAGACGTCATTCAGGCCACATTGGAAGAAGCCCAATGGAACGTACGTACGGTTACGCCATCACGCTTCACTGGCGTGTTTGAAGGGCATTTTCATTCATCATCTTTCATGAATGGAGCAGACAGTGCAGTACTGGCACCACAAACAGGCTTGCCAAGTGCCCACAAATGCCACCATCACGAATAGATTTCCGCTGAACATTTGTAACTCAAGCTGCAATATCGTCGATAGTCTTCTTTCAGTCAGCCTTAAAGCTAGGCGTAGATTTTTCTGCCGTGATGTTTTGCAGTCGGCGTTCTTTGTAGTGCAGGACGGTAGTCGGCCAGGATCGGACGCAAAATTCCAGGACGACGGAGGGCGAGGTGAGTACTTGTAGGTGGAAAATATTCCACCTATTTGCCAGGTCGAATGAATGGAGAAGAGATCAATAAGTATCATAGCTAGACAGCTTTAAGCGCTGGTCGACGCGAAGGAATGTCTGGAGTGGCGCTTGGTTGAAAGCGGCCCATGACGTCATGGAACCATATGTGCAGCTGTGGCAGTTGGGCGTCCTGCTATGACGTCGAGCACACAGAACTTTCTATCATACATAGAAAGCCTCTTTTACTTCGGAAGAACTGGGCCGATGTGTTTTCTTGGTTTTCCCAGCCAATGGAGAAGCGTTGTAGACTGTGATTTTGCAAGCGGTTGAGCGTAGCATGGGCAGTGTAGCGAGTTTGCAGTAGATGAATATAGGCAGTTGATTGTGTGAGGAAGGCAACTTGCGGGACGAAGAAGAAATCTTTGTTTGGCTGGTCTACAGTATAGAGCAGTGCGACGAGCGATTACCGTCCGAGTCCGATCGACGATCGCGCTGACGCGGGGCTGTCAAGTGTGTGCTGCATTTCGACGGAAAAGTGCTTGTGCGTATTCTTTCTTCGTCGCTTGATGGTGCCTGGACCATTTAGTAACTCTTGGTCTCTTTTCAACGGGCCTGCGCGCTCGTCGTGACACTCTTCTTCGCAAGGAAACTCAAAGTCCTCGGGGCCACAATTCATATGCACAGCTGGCAAGTATGTCCATGTTATCAGTATCACAGCGCACGACGCTTTAGTTTTCAATATTTGTGCTGTCTTGTACGCTTCATTCATCTCTATAAAGTAGGACTCTTACTCTATGGATCTGTCAGCTGCTATGAGGAAAAATTAATGTCAGAATAATAATGATCATCACTTATTTTAGGTCACGTCCTGGACTTGAAGAAGCCCTAAGATGACTGGCCAGTCAAAGTTGTCGCTTAGATGATGAGCAGCACGGTTGAAGCAGTGGCTACACGTCTTGCTGACCTACCATCAGCATTTACTCTTCCCTTTACCTGCAGGCTGCTGCTATACTATCGATATCCAATGGGTCAAATTTGCCCAAAGTAGTATCCGATGGCCCAAATCATGGCTGAAGGTATGTCTGTTGAGATTAGCTTGTATTGTGCCCTAATTGACTGTCGTTTTTGGCCATGTGTATATACTGTTACATCTATGGGCCAATATGACTATACTGTATAGCTAATGTCTGTTGGTGCAGGTTCGAGCAAGGTGGAGTCTCAGGAGGTGGAGAATGCTCAGTCGGGACTTGGGGAGGGACGAGCTGGTCGAGTGGGCAAAGAAGGCAGCTTGAAGCATCGCATCTTGTCTCGGCCAAGCATCAACTTGCCTACCGCAGTCGCAAGCTGCTGCCCCGAGGAAAGCATGCACAGTTCTTCCAATGGCTCCCACAGTCCGCTCAGCAGCAGTAGCAGCAGCAGCAGCACGCCCGTCGCTTCTCCGGCCTCTTCCGCCCACTGCAGCAATGGTAGGTGCAAGCTGCCACAGTCGGCACATTTGAGCACGAAGGCCCTTCACTGTCTACTATTACTTGTCCAGTCAATACATGTAACTGAGAGGGATTATATCAAGGACGGAAATGCCCTTAACTGTCAAAGAAGTAATTGCAGGTGCCAGCAGCAACTACGCTGGAGCAGTCGAGGCAAAGCGGCCTCTTCCAGTGGAGAAGCTGGCTGCATGTAGTTGTCCACAGGCAGCCAAGAGCGATTTGCGGCTGTCGAGCACCTCCTTGCCCGCCTTCATCAAGTCCACTTCCGTCATCACTGCAGCGCACTTGCCCTCTCCAAAGGCCTCCACCTACCAGCCTCATCAGTTCACCCGCGGTTCCCTTATCCAGTTGGCCAATGGATCGCTGAAGACGATCGAAAACATGTCCAGGTTGGCTTCTTCACATTCATTGATATTAAGTGCCAGTGGCTAGACTAATTGATGGATACCACTTGATTGCAGCGACGACTTTATCCGCAGTGCCGCAGCCTCGCCCAACTTGAAGGTGGACTTTAGCGAGATTGCCCGTATTGAGAAGGCCGTCAAGGCAGCTGGCAGGGGGGTGGGCAGTGCTGGACCAACGATGGTCGTCTACTTCCGGCCCAGAAAGCGACAGGGCACCGAGGTACAGTATAGCTGCCACTGACTGCCTGGCCAGGGTTAAGAGCCATCTTTGTCATGTCCTTATGTACGCTGGTAGGTAGCAGTGGAAGCCTGCGAGGATCACCCCTTCTTCGTCCTGGGTAAAGGCTGGTCTTCGGCCTGTCCTGCTGCCACCATGGGACGCTTTGGCTTGCACGTTGTCCAGCTTAATGCTGGCGACACTTGCATTTCCCTGTCCTACAAGGAGGTGATGGCACCACTGGTCAGCGCCCCTCCTCTCCACCCCACTGTGCTGGCGCAGCAGCAGCCGCCTCCCTCCGTCATGCCTCCACCGCCCAAGCCGCAATGGACCTCGCCTGCCGCCTGCAAACGGCAAAACACGGCTACACACTCGCCCTTTATCATCCCCAATAGTAAGTGCCATCACCAGCCATAAGGCAAGATCATGGCTGCATTTCCCTCCTTCAGGTGGTCGAGAAGGATCGGCTGTAAGTCAGGCCAAGAGTCCGCCCGCAACGACGGACGGTCGAGGCAGAATGGTAGTGGCAGCTGCATATCCTGCAAGCGCAGGAGTGGGAGGACAGTCGTGCGCCGCCGGAGCGGCTAGCAGCGCCGAGACACAGCGCTCTTTCATAGACGTTAATGCTTTCCGCCGTTGGTCAGCCCCTGAAGATGACCGCTTTCTTGATGGCTTTCAAAAGTAACCCTCGTCGCCCTGTATTCTCTTCGAGTATAAGAGTATAATTTCTTTGTCCTTTTGGCTTTTGCCAGCAAGTTTCGATGGTCGATCTGATCATGATGTTGGTTCGTCTGGATTGATGGTGATAGCTGCGATCTCTTTTACTTGTCGTTATTTTGTCAGGCTTTCCACCGCGCTGTTTCGTTGCAGGCTGTGATCCGCGCTCATGTCATTATCACATAGTCTTTTATGCAGACTGCCTCGCTGGTCTCTTTGACTTATAACCTATATATACCTACCGCCTTTCTGCATAGTCTCAGCTGTCCGCGTTACTCTCTGCTGCTTTTCAGCTCTTTTCCTTTGATTACAGCTTTTTCATTCTGTAGCTTTTTATGACCGTATCTTTATTTCTCCAGTAGTAGCATACCTCTACGGCTTTGACATTGAATTGTTCAGCTTAATCCTGACGGCCAAGTCTGAGTTGGATTTCGGCGCAACTGACTTTCAGGCTATGGAGGATCGATGGGAAAACTTTGGGTAAGGTTGCTTCGATCCTGTCCTGTGCACAGACAGAAGAGCATTAATAAAGAAAAGTAGGAAAGCAAGATTACGGCCCACACTGTGTGACTGTCGGACGCCGAACCTTCCAGTAGATATTTTACTTCTAGCAATCCGCCATGTGGCGCTTGCCATTCTTTCTGATCCATTAGGTGCAGTAGAAAATCGGAAAGACGTTGCACCATGTCTTGCCAAGGCCAGCGTAGAAGAGCCCCAAGTGCCTGTGCGCAGCTCTGACGAAGCGCTGCCACTACTTCGTACCCCGAAACGAAGTCAGCGAAGCGCTCCTTCGACACAAATCAGTCTCAACCAAGTACTGTATTTCCTCTAAGGTTCTGCGCAGTCACGTGACAAGCCCGTAAATATTACCAGGTATAGAAAAACAACTAGGTCGCCAATCAAAGGCTCGTCAATCAATTTCCATACACAGTAACGCTTTACTCTTCTGTGAATGAATCTTCCACCGAGCTGAAACTACACTCGAAAGAGGCCACCAAATCCTCAGGACTATCCATAATCTCTTCCTGTCCAACTAAAATTTATAAAGGCTCTGGTATAATATTAGCTTCAACAAAAGAATTTTCTACCGTAGAAACCTTGATTTTGTCCCAAGCCTCCGAAACAAAATGGATGAAATCTTGGCGGCTCGGCTTCTCCAAGTACCCACTCTTGGTAACAGCGGTGAGATCATCCCTCCAGACATGGTAAGATCGCCGCAGGTACGATTCCAAGGGAAAGTTAACACCTGCGTCGAGAGGTTGATAGGTACCAGTGAGTCTAGCGGGAATGATCACCTGTTCGATACCCGGATTTTCCAGTAGATCTGACTTTCGAAACTCCCGTGAGCTGGCGCGAATCAGGGTTCCACCATCGTGTCTTTCGTCGAATGTTTCGCTGATCCAGAACTGATCAAAAGCCGAATTCCACCACCCCGAATGAATACTGAAGATGCGCACGTTCTCGGGGATCACCAACTTGTTCAGGAATCTTGGCGACAGCTTCCCGGTCTTCTTGTTGCCTTTAAACACGATGGAAGCGAGGAATTTTGAGTCGTCGGCGCAAATCGTGAGGCACACATGCATTCGGGATCTCCTGGAGGCTGGACAACTCAAACTTCTTTGCACCTTTTGGAGATTCCTATACGTGTTCTGCAGTCTGTTTGAAGTCCATGTTCATGATGTAGTAAGGATGAGGTTGATTTAGGGAGACGGCTTCAAAAATCCTGTGTAGGAAGAATCTTTCCTGGATCTGCAGATAGGAGAAGCGAATGGCAGTTTAATTTGCGCATGTCGTCACTAATCATAATCAATAGCAAGTAACACGGCTTAAAAAAATTTCATAACAGGACGTCACACACCGTAATAAGCAGACCTCTTACCCTGTCTTCGTCTGCTTGCGCGAACTTTCGGCCAATCTTCGTTGTGACTCTCAAAACTATTCCACGTCGCTTTCTAAACTTCTTCACCCATCCTTTCGAAGCCCTAAACTTTGTGATTCCCAGCTTGACAGCAGCGGCAAGAGCCATTCTTTGCAGGTCGAAATCTCGAGCGGGCTTGAGCTGCGCGAGACGCTCTTCGTATTTGCTGTACATCTCTACATCGAGTTCAGGGTGCATAATCTGCTTTGCGGAGTTTTTGTTGTTTCCTGGAAGCTTTCCAGACCTGAGAATGACAAAAGTTATTGGGGAAACACTAAGGGATCCGAAACAACTTGAAGCAGTTTTTACTTCCAAAGGCGCAATGTCGATTCAGATATTCCAACAGCCTTGGCGTAACTCCAAATACTTCCCTCCCACCTTTCCAGTGCAATGACATGACGCTTGGCTTCCTCCACAGAGTAAGTACTATGAGTTTTAGGGCTCATTGCGGCAAGGAGCTCAGCAATGTGCTTCCGGTTAAAAATTCAGAAAACAATGAGCAATGAGTGACAACCTGATAGGCAACAATCAAACAATCAGTCTGATGTACCGTAAAGTTTTTGCGGGGTATAATTCACTTTCGTGATGACGTACTGCGCAGAACCTTAGAGGGAATACAGTATCTTCTAACCATCGCCAATTCGCCAAACGCATCTGTAAAGACATTTCTGTACAGTACGACTACTGCGTCTACCCTTCTTCGATCGCAACAAAAGACAATGTTTTACTTGGCCAGGTCAGTGCTTTTGCCGCCATTGCCTCCGTTTACTCGTACCACTTGCCGCACTTGACAAAGTGCATGTCCGTAATTGACAACAGAAAGTAACTATCTCCACAAATTATCCGTTAAAGGTCGCCAACAGAGTGCCTTACCCGATCACATAGGCATAATGCCAATCTGTACCAAACGGTGCATAGCTCCAATCCGTTTGCTCTGAATATTGACCACCTTTGGCCTTTCGTAGCTAAAGCGCAAAAGTTCAAAGTTTTGCAATCTTGTGAGATTCTGTCCGACTTGATGGAAAAGGAAGAGAATAGACACTTAGGCGAAAAAATAGCTGCTCCCTGTGTCCCATATCTTTTTGAAAGTGGCTGTCGAGCCCTTCAGAGCCATAATGATGCCAAAGGTTGGAGCGCGCCAGTTGCAGAATTTGGTGTGGTTAGACAGGCTTATTCCTCACCGGGCAAAAATCATTCGATGATGGCGCCCTGTGACGATTACGGCGGTGAGTGGAAGTGACTGGAATTCCATCTTACAAGGTGGTGCGGAATTTGAATTACCGTACTTCGCGGCGTACTGGAGAGCCAAGTAGCGTGAAGTAGGGTACCTCATGCTTTGGAAGGAAATTCGCAAAATAAATAAGGAAGAGGGTTGGGTGTCATTTCCTCGAAGCGGCCAGTTTATCTATGCTGTGCTTGTCACAATATGGCTTCCTAAAGAGTCGGCCTTATAGGCAATTATCCCTTTACATCCCTTCTAACAGTCTTTGCTCTCTTGGCCAAAAATGCCCGCTTAAGGGAATAAAGTTGCCCGATTGAGCTTGAATCAGCAGGCAGAGGGAAGACTTGTCGCGCAAAAAGCCGCCAAGATGTTTTGGCCTCTAATTGAAATATAAAGTCTCATCTTTCTGTCTACAATGACCAATAAAAGCACTCTGGACTCTGACACACACTCTCCCACCAAGAGAAGAGCATGATCGGGTAAAGGCATTTTGATGCACGATCGTCTTGTCCAAATAGATTCATCCAGAGGACCAAAGCTATGAAAAAGCTCTCCCGATTCCACTCTGATCGATCAAGATGCTCGATGACATCGAGCATGTGGTAACTTAGGCGGCGGTGGACTGTAGCGGAATGACGGTGTCGAGTAAGGGAATATCACCTTGCCACGCGTCAATATCGGCTCGGAAGGCTGCAGCGTCCTGGCTGGAGAAGGGCAGGTGGTTCATGAAGGAGCGCAGCTTTAACCAGGCGTCAATGTCGTTCTCCAAAGCCCGCTGCGCCACACCGCAAACGGCTTAATCTTCTGGCGTCGCTTTTCCATCTGCTTGACAAAGGCGGAATCAAGGTAGGACCGTATCCTGCTATGCACAAAGGCATATGATACCTTTCCACGAGTCGTCTGGAGTGTATGTCAAAAAGGCAATACCCACAAGGTTAAAGTTGCTGTTACAGGTGTAACGAGCCACCATCATCGGCCCCAGCAGCATAACGGCTTCCTGGTTGGCCAGACTACTCAGTAGGCAAATTGCCATATTAATGGCCCCACGATGGCAAACTCGTTACTGTGCCAGGTTGACACATTGTCGCAATCCGCTTCAACCGTTATTTGCGGATTCACCTCTTTCTCGGCACTCCATTCCCGGCCTGTTCTTGCAAGAGCTAAGATGACATGGCCGTTCGAACTTGTTCCGTCCACCTGAGTACTTAGGCACAAACCATCGAGGATGTCCACCAAGACTGCCTCGGCAGGCTTTATCGATACAGCAACTGACGGAACGAGACACGGTTTCATCAGCGGGAGAAGTGAATAGGGAGACGGAAATCCGGGAAATTCGCAATTAAGAAGTTTAAACCCAACGATCAGAGCAGCTGCAGTTCAAGGTGAACAGTAAAAAATGTCAGGGTGCTCGAATCATTGAGATTCCGCTGCTGACTACGCGTACCCATGAGTCATCGGTTGGTTCAGTGCCCGTGCAGGGCTTCGACATGTCGTGAACAGGTGGGACGTCAGGCTGAGTCGAGGCCATTGGCCACCGTTACATACCGTGTGCGGCAATCGAAGTGTTGCTACAGTGCACGACAAAATAAGCTTCTTAGAATGGCGGAGCGTCTTAAATGTTATCGTGGAATCAAAATAACTATTAAGCCAAGGCACAAATTTGATTCGCTGCGTCCAGCTGGTTCCGTTGACACCCATTTTCGAAAGCTATTTTGTCGTCCACTGTAGCATGAGGAGCGGCTGCTACCTTTCCTGCCTCATTACGATCAGTGTTTTTTTAATCATTATAATAGGAAATCGATTTTGATAATTAAAATCGTTTCAATTGTGCGGGTTGGTGTTCGCTTGATTGATTGATCCATAATAGGAAATCGAATTTTAGTTTTAATAATTGAAATTCGTCAGCGATAATAAAATTTAGTTACAGTCAGCTGATCACGTAGACTTAAGAGTAGCACGTGATTTCTAATCGTTTTAATTGCATAGTAAAATAACACTGATTACGATCGTCTATTCTGAACTTGCCCAACGTCGAATGGACCGCTGATTATAGCTAGTTCTACGCTACGACCGGTAAGTTAGATGTTTCGCATGGTCTGAGTAAACGTGCACATGTCAAGAAGTGAAGGGCTGCGCGTTTTTACGGACATCTTTGGAGCATTCGGGAAGACCGTTGCATGGCCTGGGCAGATCTCAATGGATTGACCTAGGTTTACGTACTGCGCATCGGGCCTTCTCGCATGATCAAGGATCATGTACGTTTCCGGTGATGTCGCACCTCAGCGCCCTACTGGAGCAAACCTCCACGGCTTTGACCGAGTATAGTCAGACGGACGCTCGGCAGGTCTTGACCGACATCGAGGACTACTACCTTCGCTTCTTCATTCCTTTTGTGGAAGAAGTGCGGAGCAACATGTGTCCTGTGCAACAGGTGGCAGCTGTCTTGGGAATATTAATACAAGAAGCTAGCAATCTTTTCCCGATTTCTTGTTCACGCTCAAGAACAGATTCAGTTTTGGTTTTAGAGAATAATGTAGAGGAGTTGAGAACGGTGGTTAAGGTGACTAACGGACATTCGCTGGAAGGTGATGGTTTTTTTGTAACTAATGAACCTACGTGAAGAGAAACCTGGCCGCTTGACTTCCCAGTGCGAATAAAGCCGCTGGAGGTCCACCGTTGACGGTTCGTTGATTTTCGTGTGGGCTGATGCCGCTTAGTAATAGCCTTAATTCGAAGACGTGAAAGTTCTGGAACCTGAATGGCGAGTGCCATTTTATCTTCGTTTTGTCTCAATGGGCATCTTCTTTCGAGCTGCTTATCGCTGGCAGGTTCCTTGTTGGAGCTGCAATGGGCTTCATCTGCGTTGTACCACCGCTCTCAGCTTACGCCGTCGACACTCCGTGGAACAGTCGGTAGCATTCCCATGATGCAAGTTGCCCATGAACTGACTATGGCGTTCTGGCGTTGAAGCATAATGTGGGCTAGGTATCTTTTCATGTAGCAACTAACGAAAATGATCCCGCACTGCCTGGTGTCAAGGAATAGGCTGCCGCGCGGAAACCCTTGGTACTTTGCAGCTCAGCGAGGTCGAGCAATGAGCATCCGTGCTTGACTGTCATTACTGATTGATCCCAATTGACCACCATACTGTCGTGCTCAGAGCTGACGGCCTTTTTGTCCACTTTGCATCTTCCACCCTTTCAGCTATTTTACTCCTCCCAGGCACAAGTCACTTTTGAAGCCTTCCGCCCCATCTGCGGTTATTCAGCCTCATCCTACAGGTCTACCCGGCACAAGATGGCCCTGATCAGCAGCAAAGCGGCGACGTCGTCGCGCGCGCTATGGACATATTTCCATCAGAGCAGTGTACGCTGTGCTTCCAGCAAGACTGCTTCTGCAGCCAGCCAGACTTCTTCCCAGGATTCGGCCTCCTCTGCATCCTCCACTGCAAACTCTGGTAGCTGGTGGTCGCACGTGAGTATTCACCGATGCCATCGATAAGACTGAGCTCCACTTGTGATGTGGGAGACTGGCAAGGTAACAAGCTGTGATGATAATCCTATGTACAGGTTGAGTTGGGGCCTCCCGATGCCATCTTGGGTGTGACGGAAGCCTTCAAGAAGGATACCAGTGAGAAGAAGATCAACTTGGGTGTGGGGGCATATCGCGACGATAACAACAAGCCTTTCATCCTGCCCAGCGTCAAAAAGGTAAGAAAAGTGAATGATGGTCATGTTAACCTGCGCGATGACGTCACATGCACTGCTTAGAAACTGTACAGTCTGTTTGGCTCCATGACGTCACGCGCCAGTGCAGGCCAGAGCTCAACCGGAAGAAGTGCATGTTTCGCTGGTTCGTGCTTAGCTTTTGTGGCAGCAGGTATCGAACTTCTTTTTCCTTGGCTTAGGCTGAAGCGATGATCGAGGAGCAAGGCCTGGACAAGGAATATGCGCCGATCGTTGGTCTGGCAGATTTCAACAAAGCTGCTGCTAAGCTGGCTTTTGGCCCTGACAGTCACGTTATCCGTGACGGACTGGTGCGTGTCCTTTTACCCTCCTCCTCCTCCTCCTCCTCCTCCTCGGAGACTTAGTGAAAGGCTTTGATATGTTGATCTGTGTTTATTTATGGCTTGTTACAGAACGTGACAGTACAGGCCATCTCGGGCACTGGAGCACTACGCCTGGGAGCCAACTTCCTGGTAGGCATTGGTCTGTGGCTTGCCGCCACTGCCTTGGGCGACGAGCGGCGCTATACTGTCATTCTTGTCGTTGGCAGGAAAAGTTCTTCAAGGGAAACAAGGAAGTGTATTTACCGACACCTTCGTGGGGTAATCATACGCCCATCTTCAAGTAAGTGAGCATGCTTGGACAGAAAAATGGCCATCGGCTGCAATCGTCCTTGGGACACTAACGGATATAGAGGATGAGTTCTTCCTTCTAGACATGCTGGTTTAGCTGTCAAACAGTATAGATATTACGATCCCAAGACGTGCGGCTTCGACCATGTGGGTGCCTTGCAAGATCTGGCGGTAGGCGGTAGACATGTTTGCAAGTTGCTTTCTTCTTGATTTGACTGGGACGTTGGGGAGCGTCTTTCCTTCTTTGCAGAAAATTCCCCAGCAGTCGATCGTTCTCCTCCACGCGTGCGCCCACAATCCTACGGGTACGAAGAGCTTTTTCTGCTTTTCCTTCTGTTGGGCCACAATGGCGCGCTGTTGTCGAGCAGTGGCCGAGCCATCATTGTGTCCTTGCAGGCGTCGATCCAAAGCCCGAACACTGGAAAGAAATCTCCAAAGTCATCAAGGTCAGAGGTGTGCATATTTGATGTGCGTTCAACAGTGGTGGAAGCATGAGTGGTATGGGGTGTGTGGGACTGTAGAATCGGAATTCCTTTGTCTTCTTCGACATGGCCTACCAAGGCTTTGCCAGCGGCGACACGGATGGCGACGCCCACGCCGTGCGGCAGTTTGTGGAGGAGGGCCACAAGATTGTGCTGGCCCAGTCCTTTGCCAAGAACATGGGCTTGTATGGCGAGCGCGTCGGCGCCTTCACCGTCGTCTGCAGCAATAAGGAGGAAGCCAAGGCGGTGGAGAGCCAGCTGAAGATTATCATTCGCCCCATGTACTCCAACCCGCCCGTCCACGGCGCCCGACTGGCTTCGGCCATCCTCAACACCCCCCAACTCCACCAAGAATGGTCAGTCACTGCTCAGCTAGCATCTTTCCCCAACCCCTCCCCCTCTCTCTGTTGTCTACAGGTTGCAAGATGTCAAGGCTATGGCCGATCGTATCATCAAGATGCGGCAGATGCTGGCCCATAATCTGCAGAAAGAAGGTTCGACGCGCGACTGGAAGCACATCACCGACCAGATTGGCATGTTCTGCTTCACCGGCCTCAACGCTGCTCAGGTATGTCCCTCTCCTTGCTAGGTAGAAACAGTAGCAGTGCTACTGTGGCAAACGTCGTCATTGATAGGTTGAAAGGTTGACAAAAGACTTTTCCATCTACTTGACAAAGGACGGACGAATTTCCATGGCCGGTGTCACCAGCAAGAATAACGCCTACCTTGGTGAGTGCAGCCACAGTATAAGCTGACAGAGAGCCCACAGCAAAGACTAATCGTCGGCTATGCCTTTTTCTTGCAGCTCACGCCATGCACGAAGTTACCAAATAGATGTTGCATCACGAAGAAACTTATACTACTGATGGTCCTACTTTCGCCCGTTAGGCGCAACAGCGAGACCTTTTATACAGTATCAAAGAAAGACTTGTCGTTTTATTTATTTGAATTTTACGAAGATGACATTGGTCTCTGATTAGGACAGAAGTGCAAGACTGAGCAGTGTTAATGTGCTTCTTTCTCCGCTAAGGGTGATAATGATTGTGCTTGAGCGCAAATAAAGTAGTGGACTAGGTAGGTGTAGTGGGGCCGAAACTTGTCAGGGGAGTGCTCCATCTTCACAGCAGCTCGTATTGGCCTAGATGGATACGCTGGATGATGTCGCGACAATCGTTGAAGACGCGACGAATATTCTCCGTGTCGACGGCACAGGTGAAATGGGGGAAGCAGTTCTTCTTGAACTTGTCGTCGGCATTGCTGGTGGCGATGCGCTGCAAAGACATGAGCAAAGGGCCTTTATTAAAGAGCAGAAGAATGATATGGGACGGTAGTATTTGGATATACCAAGAACTCGTCACGTATAAAGTAGCGAGCGCGATCGACTTGGCGGTCTCGGACAGCCGGTCGAGCCTTCTTGACGATGGCCGAATCGATGCGCCGACGAAAGACGTTAGCCAGCGAATCTTCCTCCTCGTCTCGCATGTAGGTGGCAAAGTCGGGAAAGTAATCTTCTAATCGAGAACGTCCAGACACGATCTTTTCTTGCAGGCGGTCCACTTTATTGAGGAAGAGTATCATCGATATGCAACGCAGAAACCTGCAAGGACCTTATGATAATTGCGCTGCCCGTTGCATCACGTCAGGATATGGTATAATAATATATGTGACCTGTTGTTCCACAGGCTTTTAAAGAGATCAAGAGATTCTTGTAGGCGATTCTCGTGGGTGCCTTCGCGGACTTGCATGTCGTAGCTGCTGCAGGCTGTGACGTAGATGATGGCCGTCACATCGTTAAAGCACTGGATCCACTTGCCGCGTTCCCCTTTCTGTCCTCCCACATCAAACATGCTGCAGCGCAGATCAATATGATATGGATAAGAAATGTTCATTAGCACGGCGCAGACTGAGAGAAGCTTGGTCTTACTGAAAATTGACTTTGTCCATGACAAATTTGGTTTGTTGAATGGCGGTGGTTCGAACTCGACACCTCAGAATATCCTACGTAGAAAGACCGGCTTTGGCATTCAACCATCACAATGTATCACTGCCTGGGAAGACGCCACCTGGTCAGAAGGAACGTAGGTGGCTTGGCGAACTTCGGAGCACTTGTCCAGGAAGCTGTGGAAGGTACAAGGCAGATCGCTGATATCAATATTGTAGACATGACGCTTCTTTTTTCGCTTATCGCCACTTACTATTTGGCACAGTCGATAAGCTGATATTCGTTGCCGCGGTTAAATGATTCCTTAACCCCACGATCTCTCCATAAGGCCTCCGTACAGTCCCAAAATTCCTACAGTCCAACACACGAAATGGAAATGGGGGTTGGGGGTCACTTTGAAAAGTGCGCAGGACATCGGACCTACATCAGGGTAGACGAAATTGGCGACGTCGGCAATGCTTTGAATGTACTGAAGGCGGCTTTCGTTGCGAGGATCTTCTAGCTCCACCGGTGGTCTCAAATTGGACATTTCGCCCGTTATCGTCTGTTGGCACAAAGTCCATCATGCAGGCTTTTCTTGGTTAGACAGTGAGAAGTGCAGTAGTCAAGACATGAGGCCTACCGCTATGGACTCGCGAACATTCTCCCGTATTTCCCTTGCCTTCTCACGTCTCTCTCTGTAACGGACCATACACATGTTTTCTCTATAGCAGGCTAGGGAAGCAGTTCCGTGAAAAGCACAGATACTCTGCACTGAAGCCGTCGACGTGTAGAATCTTCATCTGCTTGACAATGGTGCTCTTGCCCGATTCGCCGGACCCTGTCAAAACGGGCACAGATAGCCAATATACCAGCAGGCGGCCCCCTCTTCCAATTCAGGGCCCGCAAGGCCCGAGGTCACAAGTGGACGTTGATCATACCTAGGAGTAAGAGGCGGTGGGTGGAACGGTAGATTTGCTTGTCACGTTGCAGCTCCTTCTCAATTTGGCGGCTTCGTACGTCTCCACCAGCAGCTTCCGCCTCGGAACTGGACGAACCCAAACAAACACTGCACACCATCTTGCACACCCCCTCACTAAGTTAGTTCCCACGAACAATTCCTGGTAATCCGCTACCACTCTTATTTATACCGTAACACCGTAAAGCCAAAGAGAATGTTGCGCTAACGATGCTACAACCCCTGCTCGGGCTTGGCCGCAGCAGAAAGGATAGGTATATTGGCTGCTCTCAGCTATCTCCAAGATGATCTGCCATTATGGCCAACAGCGGCAAGCCTCACTTGCTCACTTGCAAGATCAACAGAACTTTAACTACAATTAGCTCAACAACGGTGTGCCGCAAGGCAAGACAGTCAGGTACTACGTCAAATCCACTGTACTGCTATCTTTGCAGGCAGCTGTAGATGGTGCCCAGTAATGCACCGGTGGGCGACTGTCCCTCTTATCGCTACTTGGGTGCGACAAGCTTTGTCGCTTATCTGGACTCCGCAACCTAAGACGAGATAGGTGCTGCTGTATTCACACCGTTTTCGCTTCTCGGTGACAAGCAAGCACGTAGTTTAGATGCCAATAACAAGTTGCAACCTGGCGGCACTGGTCTTGGCACTGTATCGTCGGCACGTAACAGGAGAGATATGGGCGTACGCTGGGGTGCGGTGTGCTTCATTGCCATAACTTATCAGCCTGCAGATCGACTTGCTGTTTTGATAACGTGCTCATCGGATTTGGAAGATGGGAGGACGACAAATAAAACGTATGCAGGTGTTATCTCCAGTGGCGCACTCTTCCACTTCTTACCAATGACAACTTGCGCCGCTTGAGGCGACAATTTGACTTGTGCTTCGTTGGCCGACATGGCAATGTTGACAGCTTTATGAAAACCTGCGGCCATTACTAAGACTGGCCGACGGAGCAGGTAGACGCGCATGCAATCTCGTCAGGAAGGAGAGCAGATTGTTTCTTTATGGCAAACCTTTCTTGCAGACAGTTGAACAAAAGAGGACGATAAAGCTTGACACAACGTCACATATCAACAACAACGAATGACTGGATTAAGACCAGAAGACAAAAGCTTAAAGACTCGACGGTTCGTCGAGCAGGCTGACCAACCTGGCTAATGACTAACTCATGTCAGCTGAAAAAGAGGAGGAAGTTGGGGGGAGCTAGAAAAAAGATAACGAAAAGGCAGCGTAGCTCTTTTCCTTTCAACGACTAACTGAAGTACTGAACTGACCTGACCTTACCCTCATGCTACGTAAAGGAGGAGAAGAAGAGATGAGACTTGAAAAAAACAGACAGATTATTGTATAAGAAGAAAATTAGCTTCGAAGGGGGGTGAAGTAGAGTTTTCTTGTGTGTTGCTTGTCTGGCTGGGAGAATCAATGTGATTCAGTCCGACCGACCGTCAATCTTCTACTGTACACAGTGCCTGTCCGTCCTCTCTTTCAACCGGGGGCAGAAATGCAACGAGTGGTGCTGTCTCTTTCTTCACAGCAGCTCGTACTGCCGCAGATGCATCCGCTGGATGATGTCGCGGCAGTCGTTGAAGACGCGACGAATATTCTCCGTGTCGACGGCACAGGTAAAGTGAGGGTAGCAAAAGTGCTTGCCGTCCCCGTTTGACGTACTAATTCTCTGCAGAAAGACCATAGAGACGTTACACTTACAGCACCAAATGCACCACAACAAGTCTTGACAATGGAGCATAGGAGCCCCACGAGGGACAAGAAGGCTCTCGCTCACCAGAAACTCATCGCGAATAAAATACTTGGCACGAACAACTTCCGGATTATCCGAAGGATCGGTTTTGGCTGTAAAGTCACAGCTGTAACATTAGTCAAGGTCGAAAAGCGGCAGGACAGTAGCACATTGTGTACTGACCATCGGGCGGGGTTGTGTAACGAGCAAAGTCGGGAAAGTAAACTTCCAGCTTGGAACGACCGGCAGTAATCTTCTCTTCCAACTGGTCCATCTTGTTTAGAAACAATATCACCGATATCGTCCGTAACCACCTGCCCAAGTATAGACATTTATAACAGCCAACCATTGATAACTTGAGGCAAGATTGGAAATGGAAGAGAGGGGCAGCTGGGCATAATGGACTTTGCAAGAGGCGCGCATGGCAGTGTTATAGGCTGGGCATGTGCGCCTGTGGTCCAGCCTGTTGGCCGAGGTGCCAAAAAGAGGTACTGACCTGTTATTCCAGATGGATTTGAACAAGTCGAGAGATTCTTTCAGGCGATTCTGCGAGGTGTCTTCCATGAGGACCATGTCGTAGCTGCTGGAGGAGGTGACATAGATGATGGCCGTCACGTCGTTGAAGCACTGGATCCACTTGCGCCGCTCGTCCCGCTGACCACCCACGTCAAACATACTACGAAGGCACATGGCCCCCATTCAATCATTCATACCTTTAGCCTGACTTTTCCTCTGGTTTCTACTTACTGAAAATTAACCTTGTCGACACTGAACTTTGTTTCAAATATGCCCGACGTCTGAACTCGAGCTCGTAGGATATCCTACAAGTTGAAAGACAGAAGGTGGCAGTGGAAGCGGGACAAAGGAAGAAGGCCAGAGGCTTGACCGTACCTGTTGCGAGGGCGAGTAATCGGGACGCCGCACTTCGGCTACCTTATCCAAAAAACTGCAACGGAAGAAAGTGCTGCTAACAAGCCGACCCAGACTTCTCACAGAACACGTCAACCTACTATTTGGCAGCATCGATCAGTTGATACTCGTTGCTGCGCTCAAAGGACTTTTGAACACCGCCATCGACCCATAAGGCTTCTGTCCGATCCCAAAACTCCTGAAAAAAAGACAGCTGCAAATTAGTGGGCCAAACGGCCGACAGCATAAAGTCCACTTGACCAGCACTTCCACTTCTGCCTCCCCCTTTGACACAGGTTCCATGCCATTCTCCTCCACAAAATAAGGGCTTGATTAAGAAGCTGATGCTACCCACCGGTGGATAATTGTAAGGTTCCACATCGGCAATACTCTGCATAAAATCCACGGCTTCCTGGTTTTGCGGCCTCTCCAACGTTATGGGAGGCTCTAGCGTCTTCATGGCACCCGTTATAATCTACCACAGGCCAACACTGATTTTCCCTCAATACCGACATAAACATTCAAGGCAGCAGAGTCTGACACACATACCACAATGGAATCCTTGATGTTCTTCTTAATCTCGGCGATTTTCTGCTTCTTTTCCCTAAAAAGCACAGCAATCACTAGCTTGTCATTCATATTGCAGGACAGACATGGTCAGGCCACATTAGCCGCCTCTACTCCATCACAGGACGCAGCGTGTTAGAAGCATGGCACAGAATGGCAATTATAGCAGGGGTCAGTTATGTCTCGCTTTTCCATACAATCTTACTCTTCATCAAAGCCAGCAACATGTAATATCCTCATCTGCTTGACGATGGTACTCTTGCCAGATTCACCAGCACCTGCAACAGCAGAAACGAACAGGTAAATGAGGGGGGAAGGCAGAAGGCACTTTAACGGTGGGCAGGCGGCCCAGCGTCAATCAAGAATCAAGTCGATCCACCCAAAGACAGCTGATCGGCCTGCATGGCTCGCATTGCCACTGCCAGCCATTCCTTGGGTCACCAAGCTGTCCCGCGGGCCAGCAGAAGGTTGAAGAAGACCAGGATGGAGGACTTACCCAGGAGAAGAAGGCGATGTGTGGCGCGGTAGACTTGCTTGTCTTTCTGCAATTGCTGTTCAATCTTCTTATTCTGCTCTTTCTGTAGACGATCATCTTCCGGATCGGTCTGCGTCCGTGACGTGCTAAAACATCCCATAATCCCGCTGCTCGAGCCTACCGACACTGGCCGACTATCCTCTTCGTGATCCACTACAGAACATACACTGCTTGCTAGACTTGTCCAGTACAGCTGCGCAAGTTTGGGGATCGCGAATGGTTCAACTCACGCTTCTTACGCTTCGACCTTCGCTGGCGCAACTATATCACAACGCCAGATGCACAGTTACCCATCCGTCTCTACAGGAAGCCACACAGGAATAAACTGCAAATACAACCACATTAGCTAGATGGTGTTCGTCTTCGCGCACTGCACAAGACAACAAGTTCCCACCTGGAAGGAAGGAAGGAAGGAAGGAAGGAAGGAAGGAAGGAAGGAAGGAAGGAAGGAAGGAAGACACAAGACTGCACTTGCACAGCCAGCCACTGCTCCGCCTCACTCAAGCTCCGCCAGGATCATGACCCACCGATATCCCGATCACAAACAGCAATGATCATCATTTCGTTCTTTTAGATGAGAAATGTATGAAAGGCCGTCTACGTGATGCATGAAATTAAAACAAAATATTCCCAAATCAGTCTCCCGTCAAAAATTCGGAATATCAATTATCAAGATCAAAACCCTGGGTGCAAGAAAAGTCTGAAAGAGCAGCATGACGCATGGCGCACCAGTTCAACCAAATGACGTCATGCACAGCCTTTATATCTACCTGCCTCTTTGCATTGACCAGATAACAGGGCCATGACGCAAGCCAGTCTTTCAGTGCAGAGACTGCACACCAACAAACCCTAGAAAAATGGCATTGTATATCTGTACAGAATAATGCTCCCGGGACCCGGGTCCGTCGCACGCGTAGGGGCCACTCCTGTCTGCCACTTCCTATTAGCATCAAAACGACGCTCCGGATCTTGCACTTTCCAAAGTTCCCGACTCCTCTTAGACCCGGTCCTCTCAGCTGCCATCGAAGTTTGGCCAACTGTCACTACTTTCCCTAGCTACATTTGGCCGGTAGTACAGTACTGTACAGGTGGACATATCGCTGGAGGGACCTGTAGGATACGGCGGACCTCATCGATCTCGGGGTGGACGCGGCGATGGCGGATACAGAAGCCAAGGCAAGTTCCTCTCACGCAATCTGCTAAGAATTCCAACAGAATGAAGATGACGGCCGAAAGTTTACTTTCAGGTTGAAATTCAAAGCCGCTCCTGTGCCGGGCCGGGCTTTCCCCACAGATTATTGGGAGTCTTTTCCAGCGATGCATGGGATGACGAACCATCAGCGCCTCATCGGCATACATTGATGAGACCATCTCCGAAGCGGTGTAAATCTCTCTAATAACTTTTTGCGTAGAGTCGTTGGTAATTTGCGTCGTTATCGTGTGCAGCATAGACCCAGCTGGTAAATTCTCTAGTTCCCACCGAAAGTCTTTCTTGCTGTCAGGATTTATATCGTATTGATGATTATGACAGAAGCTGATGTATAGCCTTAATATGCCGAACTTTTTGTCTGCGGACGGTAATGGAAGCCGGTTATCGTTCATACACATCCAGGTTACCTGGGTTTTCGAGGTTTTCCAGCGGAGTGACAGGCAGCTGGTCTGATGCTTGTTAGGAAGTACATGGAGGTCAGGTTCTTGGGGTACTCCGGGGGATGATCCTAGAACATGACATTTCGGCTGTTCTTCGAAGAATCAGTTGTGGTTGGAAGAGCCCTGGCCATATTATACAGTGTGCATTCCAATGACGGGTTCGATGGCCGTCGATGAGGAACTTGAGAGATAGGCATAGGGAATACAACCGACGCTGTGGCAGAGTATACGACGCCAATGTCATCCTCACCAGACTAATAGCTTTCCCCTGTAAAATTAAACTACGAACCGTTGAGGCGATGGCTGTGGCGACCCCGGACCCGAACTCTTCAGAAAAAACGTCCACGGTGACCGTATTCTTCCGTCATCTTGCCACAACAACAGCGGTGGCGAGTGGCAAGACAGAAATAATTAGTACGGGGGCTACTGGGTGGGCTGGACAGAGATGGACAATGGTCAGGAAGCGGTAAATGCCCAGCTGTGTTACAGCGCGAACTCGGCTTACATGACAACATAACAGTGATATGTTATGTCAGCATTCAGGTGCCTTGCAGGTTACTACACTCTCGTACTACACTCTTTAGTCATGATCAGTTGTCGCCTTGTCGGAAAGTTTTCTTTCGGGTCCTCCATGGTCGAATCAACAAGCACGGTCGTACAGGACAGCGGTGTTAGCTGGGAACTGCTGGAAAGATGACTGAGGAGATTGCGCAAGCGCCCGAAGTATCAGTGGGATCCGTGGTAGCGCTGCTGGAAGAAATCGACTCGGTGGAGGGAGCAACTCTCACTGATACCCTCTCATCATTTGACGTTGGAGCGCAAAAAGATGCCTTCTTGGTACAATGTGAAGAAGCGTTGGAAGAGAACCGACTTGTCGATGGTATGCTGTCAAGCGACACACTGACTGTGGGCCAGAAAGTCGATGGCATAACTCGTTGCGACAGCACTGCGGAATTGTCCAACAGTGATGGCGCACACAGTAAGGCTCCCTCACCGTCGGTCTATCCCAGTAACGCTCCTGCTTCTGTACAGCTGGAAAAGGCATGGTGGGATCACGAGAGGAAGGCCACAGCCCTTTTCGATGAGCGTGATAACTTGTCCATTCATGAAATTGTGCAGCAGCTACGAAAGCTGGACAAGACAGTCAATGCTTCGCCTAGCAGCTTTGCTGTGGACTCTGCTCACTGTCGAAAACGTTCCATTACTGCGGACGGTCTCGTCGAACCTAGCAAGAAGCTGCAGAAAGTGAAGCCATCACTAAATCTGTCTTCAGTGTCGTCTTCATCCCTGTCAAAAGGTGAGGAAATGTTAAAATTAATGTATGCTTCTCCAATCAAATGGACGCATGACGTAGCTTCAGCAAAGGTCGCTGACGCCATAATTATGCTCTCCATGTCGGAGTGGTGTCTCGATGGTCTGCATTTCGCTCTATTCCTAGGCTTGTTTCTAACTTCTTTTGTGTGCTTTTCAGTATCGAAAGTCTCAAGACCGACTGTGGCAATCTCTCCTGACGGACTTTGCTCTTATGGAGGGACGGAAGGGCCTCAAACGACAAAGACATCTGTGCCAAGAACGGTCAAACTGACGGTAACCAGTAGGCATAAAAAGCCGACAACCAAGGAGCAAGAAAGGCCTAATGGTCAATTTTCTCTTTCTGTTGGGACGCAAAATATGCCTTTTGGTTGCGCCAACAGTGGCCTCGATCCTCTTCCATTGGAAGCTGATCTTGGCCATCTATTGGATAATTTCGGCGATGCTTCGGCTTCGTTAACGGACCAACAACGTTCAACGCTGGAGGAATGTTTCTCAGACTTTCTGCTGTCAGCAAATACACCAAGATGAAAACCAAGTGTGGGTAGACTCTATAATAAATGTCGCTTGATCAAGCAGCTAGCTGTGAGAAGCCTAGTTGACAGGCTGGAAAGACTGGACGAGCCCCGTTATATGATGGGCGGAATGCAGTAGCCGTTGCAGCATTTGTAATTTCTGGGGCAGAGATGGTCGTCCTGACACTGAGCTGTACAACTGGTAATGTGAAAGTTGGGCTCCTCTGGACAACGTCCTGGGCGTTGGCGAGCTGCAATGAGATCAAGATGCTGGAATAGTGCCTTGTGCCATTGGGGGGTGGGTAGCTAGCCTACCGTTGCAACGAGCAGTGACCGGACAGAGCGGCTGGTGACAGTTCTCCTCCACCACCACACATTCCTCCTCCCTGTTGCACCTTACGTCCTAATGTTTACAACAAGCATATCGTCAATGTAGCAAGAATGATATTCAAGATGAATCGGGCAGTTGCGACGTACCGCGCAAGGATCTGTAAAGACCAAGGCTCAGTTTCCACTGCCGACAGTTCCAATAACCATGGATAGACCATGATTGTAAAGGAGAATATTAAGCTGGCCAGGGAAGACTAGTCGTACCTTGACAAGTGGCGATGGGAGGGCAGACGTGCTTTTGGCAATAAGGGAAAGCCCAGTTACACTCTTGAGCGACAGCTGGACATTTCACTCCCTACAAAGGAGAAGGCCACTTGACTTTTGGCTGCGATCGCCACACCACCGTCAGACTGCCCGTAAGAATGAAGAGCCGGCACCTACCATACAAGGATCGAGGAAGGAACAAGCACCTGTCGAGAAAACAAGTAATTGTCCAATTGTCGTAAGACCAAGGGGTAAGCCTGCCTGGAGTGGCGGGACTGACAGTACACGTACCTGTGGGACTGATCACATTCCAAAGACACAATAATAACAGGCTGCACAACTCCACCACAAGCCAAAGTTTCTCCATAATAACTTGTCCGCAGTCATTTGGCAGCAAAGACCAGCGACGGCTCTCCTGACCGAAATCTGCTAGCTCGGAACGATACCGATAACCGTATGACTGGAGCAAAAATACTAGGAGAGAGCTTGTAAAAGAGATGTACGATGGGAACGAAGTTTCATCCCTCAGTTTACGGAAGACGAAGGGCAAACAAAAGACTCGACTAATGTCAGTGCCTTAATCTATCTATGGTGCAAGAGAAGTTGTGTCGGTTGAGAAAGCAGGTTGAAATTTGGTTATTACGGATGCGGAAAGCGTGTCAACTTCTGGTAAAAACGGCCCAGTCAGCAGGAAGAAAGCCACTGACCAAACAACAGTCCCTCGCCACTTCAAGACTCGCGTGTCGACCACTTCATGCACAGAGTAAAAGACACCGTCAAGCTTCCGTCTGTAATGGAGTAGGATGTAGCACAAATCACTGTAGTAACAGCAATGACGCACACTGTCTGCCTATTCAGCCATACCTAGCGAGAAATGATCAAGTGAGCTATACAAGAAGTGCCTGCTGCTGTATGAACATGAGACTTTTTAATGGCCGATATTGGTGGGGCGCTTGGAGATGGGAGTGGGTCCTTTGGCGGTGGCGGCGCCCGACAGGAGAATGTAGGGTGTTTGTAGCTCTTGCTGCTTCAACTTCATCTTGTGGACCGTATTCAAGGGGGTATCCGTCGAACTCATGCTCTTCAGCATCTACAAGACAAGCAGACAGAGTCATGACTATGTCTTCCGCTAGACAAGCTGGACCAGCGACGAGAGTGCTGTACCAATACATACTTGCAGCTCGTTGACTTTCTTCTCGCGCTTTTCCGTCTTGGTCTTGCCCTGCGTCTTGCCGTGAAACTTGTGGGACAGGTCGCGGAAGGCTTCCTTCTCGCTGAGGGAACGTCCGGTGGCGTCGTGGTAGGCCAGCTTAAAGCTAGGCTGGTATCCCGCCTTCTCCTTGAAGGGGACGGTGGGGCCGGCGTACCGATCGTGGCGACTGGGACGGCGCTCATCGTGCTCCCTGTAATTAAATCAAACGATCCATATAAAACTGATCTCCAGGGCAAAGACTAAAAGACTTACAGTATTTTGTCCTCGACAAAGTAGGACTGTTGCGGAATGGACGACTGCTTTCCGGGCGGCAGAAGCGACTGCGGCTTCTTGTCGACTGTACGCTCGATGTAGCCCTTGTTGTGGACCAACTGCAGAGCGGCAGCCACACCGCGATCCGCTGTCGGTTCTTCGTCCAAAATCGACGCAGCCTGTAATACACAAAGTGGGCCTGTAACTTGCAAGCTCATCATTCAAGCACTGTACGTCGACAGCACTTGGCGAGCTCGGCAAAGAAGCTTGAAAAGATTCTTGTCCCAAGTGGCGCACCTTGTCAGTCTGACTGGCCCAAGGCGTGCGCCATTTGGCAAAACAATCTTCGAGCGCTTTGCTTGTCGAGCTGTCGAAGGAGTTTGTGCGTACCTGTTTCCTGTGGCCATTTCCCTCGCGTCGGCCCTTATTTCCCGTTGGTCTTGCGTCTTCTTCGTCGTCACTGCCGAGGTTGGCTGGTTCGGCTTCGAACTGCACCTCGCTCCAGCCGCCCTTGACTTCTTCCCTGTCGTCGTCCAGCAGGTCCCTGTAAAAGGCCGAGGACTCGACTTCCATCGGCTGGACCAAGTAGGAGGTGGCCTCAGTGTCGGCCTGCGCCGCACTGGCCTTGTGGCGCGAGAAGCCACCTACAGTCCGGCAGAACTCGGAGGTGTCGTTGAGGTACACCGTGTTGCCGTTGTCGCCCATGGCTTCTTCCTCATTCTCCATCTTCACCTACAGAAAATGACAAGAGACCATTAAGCAAAACAACTGGTTATCGATACTGCAGGAAGGAAAAAGCTTACATCAATGTCCGGTTCCATCTTGACGGAAATGAGCTCGGCTTGCTGCCGCATGCGCAGTGTCCTGTTGACGGCCAACTGCAGGTGGACGTCGTCGCGTTCATCATCGATGACGACGCTGCGAGAGGAAGGGGCCACAGGCTGCTCCTCCTCGTCAGCTTCCTCCCTGGCTGCGCGACCACTGTGTCGTCCCCCGCCAGCACCTCTGGGCTTCTTAACTTTCTTGAACTTGCTGGCCACTTCCTCCTCCGTAAAGTACTCCCGGGCCAAGTTGCGCGGCGCCGACAACAAATCTTGCAACTACAAGCCACAAAATTATCAACTCTTTCAACATCCCAACCAAGCCTACATCTAAAGGCGCAATTACAACTTTCGGTGTTCACTTGAAAGTACCTGGCTGATGTCTACTGTTTGCCTCTCTCCAACTCCCGACGGACGCGGTCCACCACTGGCCGCCAATGTTTGACCTCCTGCTTCTGAAACACACACATATATGGTCAAGGGGAAAGCTCCCCAACGTAGGTGCGAAACAAGTTGAAACTCAGTTTGATATTTCTGTAATACCGAGTACGAAAGCGCCCTTCTTTTCCCCTCCGATGACTTCGTCATACTTTTTCAGCATCTGCGGTGGCGCCAGGTTGCCAAACTGGTCCAGCTCGTCGGCATTCTCGTAAGGATTGTATGTTGCCTTCTTCTTCTTATTCTCCAGATTCTTCTTCAACCGTTCCTCTTCGCTAAGGGCTGTGCTGACCAGGACGTCTTCTGCCCCATCCTCACCCAGAATATCTACAAAGACAATACCGCCATGCCTCACTTGAAACGCTACTATAAAGAACTCGACGATGATAAAACAAAGTAGTCCATCAACAAAGTCAGGTTAAAACCGCGAAGCCGACTTTCTTACATTGGTCCTTGAGTGTCAGGATGACATCGCGGCCTTCTTGAAAACGCTCCATGTCGTGTTCCACCTTCAAGCCAGCCAAATCTTGTGCCGTGTAACGCCTTTGTCGTCTTGACACGTCTTCTTGATCGTTCTGCGCGTCCATCTCTTCCTGTAACTTTTCCTAAAATGCAAACAGAGCAAATCAGCAGTGAGACATATGGAAAGAGGGATCGGTCTAAAAGAAAGCTTACGCGTTCTTCGGCCTTTTTCCTCTCTTCCACAATGCGGCGATTCTTCTCGATCCAGGCCGCCGCACTCTCCTCCTCATCGCCATCTCCCAACTTCTTAACTGACCTGCAACAAGAACAAGGCTTCGTCTTCCACTCCGCAGCTTGACCAGAAGCCGGCTTACCTACCGTAATTTCCGTTCTAGCTTCTTCTTCTCCTTCAACGTCTCCAATTTCTCCCTCGTCGTCGTCGTCCTCTTGACTTCGGCCAAGTTGACAGCTGGCGCATGGACATCTTCTTTCTTGCTAGAAGACGCCTCCAAACCATCACCCCCTTTCCCAGCTCCACCGACCTGAAGGGGCTTCAAGCCCAACTTGGTTCGAATTTTGCTACAAGAGAAGAAATTTGAATCAGATTTTGATGAAATGAATTTATCTGTGACCAGTCAAGTAATCAAGAAAATCGATTCGGTCACAAAAGGCTTACTTCGTTTCTTCAATGGAGAGCTCCTCTTGATGACCACCTCCTCCTCCTCCTACGCCATCACCCACTGTATTGGAACTTTCAGCCGAGGCCTCCGAAATCAAAGGTAGCTTGGTTGATCTTGAAGGCTTGTCGGATTTGTCGAGTCTAGTGTTGTCAAAAGTCTGAGAAGGGGATAAAGGGTTTGCATTGCCAGTGGCCGGTTTTACCTTCGTTTCCGTTGCCCCACTAACTTCTCGGTCTAGCGGCGAGCGCGAACGGGACCGCTTGGATCTCTTACTTTTCTTAGCTGACTTGTGCTCTTTTCCATGGCGTTGTTCCTCCCCTTTTCCACTGGACGATCTGTCAGGCCTGTCCAAGTCAGCCTTATCTCGTTTGGAGCGACGCTTTCTCTCTTTGTCATCCCCTCTCGACTCCATTGCTGAACGATTCCAGATCAGCTAACACCAACTATGGATCCAATGGGCTAAGACTTCAGAGCAAAACCAACAGGATGGAGTGATGGGCGAAGTGAAAGACGAGAAGACAATCAAAGAGATAAATAAGAATGCAGCTGACGAAATGACAACGATCAAAATCAGAGTCTGCCAGGGAGGCCATACCGTGTATTGAGAGATGCGGAATACTAACGTAATCTTCGCAGTGCGTGGCCATGTGAGCTGCACAATGCAGCTTGCCACGATCAGCCACGATGCTAAACTTAGCCATCCGAACGTTTCCGCTGATTCATTGTGCCCAAACCAGCGAGTTTAGAGTCTTGACGGTCCCCGTCCAACAGCCATCATCACTGAAACATCTCCCAAGGTATCCTCCCAGCGGCCAGGAATCCAGGATTCACGAACCGGGAGGCGGGAGGGTACTGCCCTTTAAAAGTCTCAGTGGTTACCGCATCATTATCAGAACGACGTTCCACTGTAAGCGTACTCCGGAAACTCAACTGAATTTGATCCACCTGTAAAGGTTTATGCTGAAAAAGCTAATGGTAAGTTAGGAAAACGTATCCCCAAAAGGATGAGAAATTTTAGGGCGGATGTTCATGTCCTCAAAAGAAGGGATAGACAGAAGTACCAGGAATATGTACATAAAAAAAAATCGAAGAACGAAGATGTGCAAGATGCTTTTTTCAAGGTCACATCTTGCCAAATCTTGCTGTTAAATTTCACATAAAGAAATTAAGTCGAGGAACAACAGCTGCCAGTAAGTCCCAAGAAAACAATTTGGAAGACTTTAAGTGGATCGCACCGTGTCCTCCCTGAAGGGCGGAATATTCTCACCGTCTTTGCCGACGGTTTCCTGCTCACTGATACCTCCAGCATACGTCACCAAGTCAGTCACTTCTCGCTCCAGATCACCCAGCCGATCGGCCATTTCATCCATCCGTTCCATCACCGAATCCATCATCTGCGTGAAACGATCCTGCATTTGCTGAAATGTCGACTGCAGCTGGAAAAACAAAAGTCGATCAGCCTTCGTGGATTTATTATGAAGAAGCAAAACTTTGTTCCCCGTGTAACAACATCGGAAATCGACTCAAGTGGCGCATTATGGCACTGCAGAATCGGACTGAAGATCTTTGCTGCCTTCGTTAAAAATTACTCATGACGACACGCGCACTTCGAGATACAACATCTGCCACTTACAGCTGTCACAAATTCCCCCGGATTGACGACAGGTGTATTCTCGTCCACGGGATAGCCAGCGGTCTCAGCATTGTTTCGGCTGTTGTTGGACGATTCCTGCGAGTAGGAACGAGTGTCGTTAGATGCATTTTCCTGTACCATTGTGCTATCGGCCATAGTCAAATCCAAGCAGCGCTGTCCTGTGACCGTCACCTGCTACGGGGAAAAACAGAATTTACTGAAAACTCTCCTGCATATATACCAAGAACTTAGGTACCTTTGATCGATCGAGATGCAAGCTCACTCACCTTCCTTCTCGCAGCTCGCTGGCTGTTGATGCTATTGTTGTGATTTGAGCTTAGGTAACAGCCACTTGGAAACAGTTCACCCCACCTCTTCTTCACGCAGGTCCCCTCTCTAGGTCTCCCCACCCGTGAACTTAACTGAGCTAGACACCCAACAACAACCAAGGGCTATCCACTGTGTGTCAGATAAACAGTAGGGAGGAATCCACTCAGAAAGAACGGAAGAAGGAAAGAAATGAAACTCAAATTATCAAAGGAGAAAATTAACGAATTTTATGAATTATGATGGGACATCAATGAATTAATTAATATTAAAATAATGTTTTGAAACTGACACTTGAAGTGATTTAATATGACGAGGAGATTATGCCTGTCCCCACCTCTTTTTGGTCAAACCGTCCTGGCGGAACGAGGAGAGTCTCTTCTAGGATCTGAGCCAGTGAGCTAAATCCTGCGTCGATCCTGGAACAAACTACAGGGACTCTGCAGTGACGTCAAAAGTAGGGCGGTATATAAGCAGAGTAATGAACAATCAAGACTTGATTGTTCGATGGTTGATTCGGTTGTTGATTGAGCCTGTGCTTCCTGCTCATCAAGTTTTCTGTTGTTTTTCAAACTTCTCTCATTTGCTCATTCATTCCTGCGCTTCTCTGAAATGGAATCCATCAACTTGCTGAATGTTATCAAGCTGCTGGAATAGGACTACAAACTGCACTACCGTATCGACGACTTTCCAAGCGAAGCTGACAGGCAGTTCAAGGACATAGTTAAAGGTAGTCTTGCTGTGCACTGGAGCTCAAAAACAAAAAAGATACTAATTTGATTCGTAATCTTTCCTAGATTTCATCGACTCGAAGATCACCCAAAGTGTTACTCCTGTGTATGCCGTTTAAGAAGACCTCCAGTATGATCTGCTGATCCGCGTCGAGTCATTTGAAGATTACGAAGCATCTGTTGTCCAGTGCAACCTGCTGAGTGGCCGAAGTGAAGCTGACTTCGACGTTACGGAACCTGAAAACAGACTGCTTGAGCCTGTTTTCAGCGGAACTGAACCTTCTTCCCATGAGCTATACATCCCACGACTTCCTAACCCCAAGCTTCCAGTGGATCAGTTAGTCAACTTGGAGTACAAGAAACGTGCGGTTACATACTGGAGAAACGCCGTGAAGAAGAAGCGTCCCACGTTGGCCACTGTTCAGAGAAGTTTTGGTAAATTAACCAGCATACGGCAGCTGTACGACTGGGAAAAGCAGGTAGTGGAAGGCGGTTCCAGGCTGGAAAAGTTGAAGGCTCTACGTTTGGATGTCGGTAAGCAGTTCTTCCTCGCTCAAAGAAAAAAGCAAGTGGTCAAGGATTTAGACTTACGTCGATGGGCTCTCACCGCAAACGAAACGGTGAACTTGGCCGGTTTCACTGCTTCCCTAGACTGGATCGGAAGACTCAAACGGTACCAACAGTTTTTTGTGCTTCGATTTCCTTCAAAAACGAAATTGATATTTTCTAGATATCATGGGATCGTTGACCGGAAAATAACCAAGTTCGTCACCAAGAAATCCATACAAGAAGCGCCTCACGTCAAGGAAAGTGCTGAAGCCTGCGTTGCGCTTGTCAGATCAAGGATCGCAGAGTACGGGTTAGACTGTCTGTGGAATGCGGATCAGTCAGGCTTTGAGTATGAGATGAGACCACGAAGAACTTTGGAAACTACTGGAGTAAACACGTGGAAGCGATCACCCAGTCGGAGAATTCCATGACACATAGCTACACTGTGATGATGGCGGTCTCCCCGGGCAGGCGTAAGTTTCTTCCTGTTCTTTTCCTAACGCTGAAGGAAGAGAAAGGAGTGTTTGGTCCAATCGTTTCGAGGACGATGTTCAAGGCTGATAATCTGTATGTCACTGCTTCGACATCCGGGAAGATGACCAAGAAGCTCTACTTAGAGTGGTCAGAAAAAGTTCTTTTCCCTCATATGGAAGAGCAGTGCATTTTCTTGGCCGACTCGTGGAAGACCTTCACCGATCAAGATTCTGTGATTGAACTGAAACCGGAAGAGCTGGAGTACGAAATGCTGACCATCCCTCCGAAAGTTACCGGTCAAATTCAACCGCGGGATGTGTTATGCTTTAGGATGTACAAAGGCTGCTTCAAGAAGATATCAGATTTTGTCTTTTTGCACGATTTACCCGATCAAGTGCATCATCGCGATGTGATTTCGAGATTGCACTCTTTGCTGTATCAACAGTTTCAGCCGCCCAGGTTCGAAAATTTGATAGCTGAAGCTTGGCATAAGTCGGGATATACCGACGAACGTTTCATGTATTTTAATCCAGCCAAGTTTATGTCTGATAAGCTGAAAGGCAGTTGTCTTCACGAGAACTGCAGAGACATCTTTCTCCTGGTTTGCGGGTGGTGCAAGGCCCGTCTTTGCTTCCATCACTCTTATGACGCTCATCATTTCTGTACTATCTATTTGCCGTAACAAGTTTGTTTACTGATGGGTTTCAGGGTTTGTTTGTTAGGTCTAACGTGGACCTACAAGACATCACGTTTCTACGTTATTGGCATAAATTTCTGACGTTACTTCCGAGTCCCTGTAGTTTGTTCCAGGATCGACGCGGGATTTAGCTCACTGGCTCAGATCCTAGAAGAGACTCTCCTCGTTCCGCCAGGACGGTTTGACCAAAAAGAGGTGGGGACAGGCATAATCCCCTCGTGAGACTCTGAGTCACTATGGAGATTGCGAGGACAGGTCAGGTCTCATAAAAAGCCACTATCATCTTCCGGTTTAATGTTTCGACGGGTCGTGGGCCGGCTCGAACACCCTGAAACGCTGCTATTGGTCGAACCGGAATCTGAGACTTCGATTCCGAGACCGCGCCCGACTGGTCTCATGGAAGACTGAAATTTTGATGAGACCGATTTCTGAGACCGTCCGGTAAATTATCCCCTCTAACATCTGCGTACCTCTGCGCGTTCCGGAGCCTGAAGACAGCCCGTTTCGCGATTTTGGACCGCAGCGTGCGGTGTCGAACTTTTACATGGGATTACGACATAACATTACACGCATCTAACCCTACTTCAGTGGCGCACTTCCAGTCTCACGATGGCCGGGGAATCGAGACTCAAGCTTGGAGATTTGCTATTATCCGCGGACTTCATAGCAACAGGATACTTCCAGATTACCAGAGGCTAGTAGCCTGGCTGGCCGGCTGACATTCGACGGACGAGAGCGGCATCACTTTCGGACTGTCATGCAACCTCAGCGCAGTGAGCATTAAGCAACAGTGCTCAGGATTCCATGTCATCCGCTTTCTCCCCGGAGCAACCATTTGAGGCTGCCGATTATGTGATCTGCGGGTATTTGTAAAGCCGGCTAGCCAGGCTTAAGACAGTAGGAAGCTGCACTGAAGTTGCTGTAGTAGAAAATGGGAAAACAGGCGTATCCCTCGCGTTAACCGATATCTCCTTTGATTTTCGCCTTATCGTGCGTGTTGTCATCTCCTTTTCGTGCCATGCAAAATGTTAAAGTGATTTCGGGAGAGTAAAAGATGGTCAAAAGTCAAGACATCACTGCAGATCCGGTCGGAGTTTTTTACTTCCGGTTGGCAGAGCAAGCATTGCGATATGAGAGTGCACAAACGTGAGACCCCGAGACGAAATTCTTCGCATGCACAGGTGGTGACGTCACTTCTGACTTTCATAGAGCTTGATTGGGGCGGAGTTGAGATGTCCAAATCTGAGACTACAACCTGAGAGTCGCAAACATGATGGCAGTTTATGAGACCTGACCTGTCCTCGCAAACTCTATACTGAAGAGCTGCAGTACTTCGACTTGCGCAAACTCACTGTAGTGTCGAACGATCAATCAATCGTGATCGTACAGCAGCATTCAAACCAATAAATTTTGGTAGACGAAGTACAGCATCTGGTCAGTGCTCTGGGTTAACAGTCATTCTGGAATGACCGATAGGTGGAATCCCGGCGACTGGGCGAAGAATGGAACTTTACTATTAGTATGAGAATCGAAACAAATACATATTTGTTGTGGTTTTAGGTTGTGGGGACTCCAGGAGGGAGAAGTCCATAAATTGGTTGTGAGCCCACTCCGTTACGCCGCAACCTCGAAGCTATTCATCACGTGAACTCGATCGATTGTCCAAGCGTCCCTCGCTCCCTCTCTTCCGGTGTAGCAGGTCGAAAGCTGAGCTGACAACTCTCTACATCATCGTCTATCGATCTTTCCGTGGAGTCTTGTGGAGTGTGGGGAGTGGAGACATTTCACAGTTCGACGGTCCATAGTCGTCCATAGATCGTCCAAGTGATCCGTGAGAAATTTCTGCATCGAACTGATCAAAAGTTGGCATTTCTGTTCAATCTGTAGTTTAACCAATAAAGCTGTCAGCTGTGTGATATCAGGTTTGTTCCGAAGGAGATAACCAAAAAGCCATGACGTCTGGTGATGATGACGGTTTGAATGCCAGCGCGAAGACGGATTCTTCGGAACCCTCGCAGAAAAAAGCGATGGAAGAGAGCGGTGATGGTGATAAGCCACTGGTCGATCTGGCCAAGGAAGAAACTTCCGTCAAGAAAACGAAGCTCGCAGCGGCAGTGGTTCGACCAAAGCAGTTTGGAGTACTGAGAGAGGATGAGGAGAAGCTGATCAAATGCTGCGAGGAAGGCAAGATGGACGAAGTGCGCGTCCTGCTGCGCAATAAGAGGCTAAAAGTTGACTGTCTCGACGACGTAAGTCTGACTCTTTGTCACACGAACCGACATTGGTATCTGACTGTATATGTTTTTGTTGTGCAGTCTGGGACGACACCGCTGGAACATGCCTGCTACAAAGGCAACAAGGAGCTGGTGGAGTTGCTGCTGGCCTCGGGCGCTGACGCCAACAGCAACATGCAAACACAAGGCTACACTCCCCTCATGTTCGCCGCCCTGTCCGGCAAGCAGGACGTCGTCAAGACTCTGCTGCAGCACGGAGCGCGGACCAGTGCCACCAACAACATTGGCAAGAGTGCCGCACAACTGGCCGGTTTCATCGGTAACCACGCCATCGCCATCATCATCAGCAACTTCTTCACCGTCGAAGACCTCGACTACTACACCAAACCGCACGGTCAGTATCATGCTCCAGATCCCCCGAAAAATGGTAGCACCATTGACGTTAGTCGTTGCTGTGTTTTGCAGGACTAGAAACTGAGGGCAAACTGCCGGCATCTATCGCTCCCGTTCTCCATCGGTATATTATGCAGACCAATCTGCATCCGGTCAAAGTAAGCATGTACAACTTCATTGGGCAGATGGCATAATAAGGACTTTTTGTGGGGCTTTAGCTGGTTTACTTTCTGCGAGCCAACCCGCTGCTGATGGATGAGAGTGAGAGGGTGCTGAAGACGATGGAGGCCATCGTGGAGAAGGAAGTTAAATCGCGCGAGATGAACGAAATCATGGCCATGAAAATTCACTTCTATTCGGCCGTCATTCGCCACGTCAAGAAACTAATGGCCGACGGCAAGACTTACGACGACATTATCAAAATGTATGTATGCCGCGACTAGTAAATAAGGCTGGAGAATCGATGTTACGAGTCTGTGCTCTTGGGTAGGTTTGTTCGAGGGCGGGACGCCAAAGGCTTCACTGAGTACTTGGAAAGCTTTTTGCGGCAGAGCATCCGCTCCTTCCCTTACCCCCAAACGCCCCTTCATACCACCATGGTTCATGCCATCGCCAAGGCCAACCTGGGTGGTGCCGGTGGTTCACTGTCCATCCTGGAACAGGGCATCAACGGCCAGCACATGCCCAACCGCGACGGGCCTCCCTGCGAGACCTGCAACGACCCCGAAGCCCAGCGCAAGTGCTCGGCCTGCAAACTGGTCTCCTACTGCGACGAGCAATGCCAAAAGTTCCACTGGCCTGTCCACAAGAAGGAATGCAAGAGGCTGGCCCAACAACATGCCAGGATGGAAGCCAAGAATGCCCAGATGCAGAAACAGCGTCAAGAGGAAGAGCAAACGGCGGCAGTATCAGCCACCGACGATAATCAAGAAAATATCCACGTCAACGATGAACCATCCCAACAGTTGGAAGACGGCAGCAACCACGCTGACAAAGAGCTGGATAACAAAGCTGTCAGCGCCGAAGATGTTCGGGTAGACATTTCAGACCGCCAAGGTCTCCTTTCAGCCGACTAAGCAGACTTTCTTCCGCATATTTGCACTGATTCCTCATTAGCCTTGCACCGTCCATCACGAGCGAACTTTTTCCCGGTTATTTGCCAGTTTTGATTGTATTTGATTTTGCCAAGCCAAAGATGAGTGTACAAAATGTCGGCTTCATTATCATTTTCTTCTGATGTGATTTGTGTCAATACCGGTGCAGTGAGCAGGTAAGCAAGTAGAAGTGAAAAGCCTCATGCTGCGGCTTTAGTCTCGGCAGAGCTATCATCAACACTGTCAAACGAATCTTCCAGAGGTGTTTTGGCGTTCTCATTGACGGAAATGTGATAAAAGTCAAGATCAGACTTTGTTACAGAACAAGGGGACGAGCTCATGAGATCGTTACCAGCAGCCGTTTTGGGGAATGCGATAACGTCACGGATACTGCTACTTCCGGCGTAGATACTGATCAACCGGTCCAACCCTGGGGGAAGCAAAGCACAATTGGATGAGTGGAAAACAGGGAAGACGAGCAGCGGCGGTAGTATAGAGAGAAGAATGATGGTACTGACCTAGGGCGATGCCGCCATGCGGTGGACACCCACTGTCCAGTGCTTCCAGCAAATGCTTTAGCTCTTCGTGATCTATCCGCAGCAAGTCCAGGATTCTTCTCTGCATAGCGGCACTGTGTACTCGTATGGAGCCGCCACCCACTTCGGCGCCGTTCAGCACCAGATCGTAATGCTGTCCCCGCATTTCGCCCCACCTGCAGAGAAAAAGCTTGCCTTTCTTCCATGACAAGGAAATGCGAGTGTCCATTTGGTAAAGTACCGTTGCGGGTCATTCAGCATGTGCATCTCTTCAGCGACCGGTGCGGTGAATGGATGATGGGCCGACTCCCACTGTCCTTTGTCGGAATTGACAAAGAGAGGGAAGTCGATCACCCACAGAAAGTCAAACTTGTCGCTTCGCACTTTCAGCCCATTCTCTTCCAAGTAGTCAGCGGTAAACAGCCGGACCTTCCCCAGTCCTTTCTGGCAGTTCACCCTATCCTCACCGGCACACATGATCACAGCGTCATCAGCATTGACTTTTAGCATATCCATAAATTCACTCTGTACATTCGACGGTATTCTCAACCCACTAAACTTGTTTCCTGTCTCTTCTCTGGATATTCGGGTGATGCCTAATCTGACTTTATTGCGTGGCTGGTGTCTCACTTCATTCTCCAGGATGAGCTTGGCTTGTTTTTCAAAAGCGGTTCGGCACAGTGAATCGCCATTGGGCGCTACCATGGCCAAGACTGTGCAGTCTCTGTCGTTGGTAATGGTGCCGAAAAGAGAGTGATGTCGGGCGAAAGCAGTTATGTCATGGATTTTCATGCCGAAGCGAGTGTCCGGCTTATCAATACCGTAGGAAGCCATGGCTTCGGCGTACGGAAGACGAGGAAATGGGATGGATGGCGGCGAACCTGCCAACGAAACAGATGCTTCGAATCGACTATCCCTGATTTTGGTTCTTATTGCTAACAGGTTCCGTTAATGCGAACAAACCTAAGTGGGAAGAAGGCCAAGAGGCAACGAGCAGGTCCTCAATCAGGCCCAGTATGCTCTCGGTATCGACAAAGGACATTTCAATATCCAGCTGCGTAAACTCGGGCTGCTTCTCCGGGTTGCGACTTTCGTCCCTGAAACAGCGGGCAATCTGGAAGTAGCGGTCCAGGCCACCGACCATCAGTAGCTGCTTGAACTGCTGCGGACTCTGTGGTAGAGAGTAAAACTTGCCGGCCTGCTGCGACGGTACCAAGAACTCTCGCGCCCCACCAGGAGTCCGCCGGAACAGGTAGGGTGTCTCTACGTCAACGAAGCCGTGCTGATCGTGCAGGAAGTGTCGCATGCCCATCAGTACCGAGGAACGAAGTCGCAGAGCGCGCTGCAAGGGCGTTTGTCGGAAATCCAGGTAGCGATACCTCAACCTAACCTGCTCCGTCACCTGCCATCAGAGCATGAACGAAAGTTAGACAAAGTGTCCTGGACCATAACCATTCCACCTGCACCGTCTTGGTTAGATCGACTGTGACCTGATCAAATTGCGCATGACGCCACAGCGGAGACCATCATGCCTGCAGCGCGATGACGTCACATGCGCGAGCTGAGACGTACCTGCCGGTTATGTGGAAGGAAAGGTAGGTTTGATAAGGCTGGATTGAGCAGTTTGATCTCCGCCGCGTGGAGCTCAATCTCTCCCGTGGGCATGTCCGAATTGGCCTGCTCCTCCGGACGAGGCTGGACTAGTCCGCGCACAGCAACGACACTTTCCAGTGATGCTTTCTGCAGCATGTCCAGCCATTGCTCTTGGCGCTGCTCGTTGATGAGGATTTGCAGGAGGCCGCTCCAGTCGCGCAACAGCCAAAACTGCTGGCCCATCCGCTTCTTGTGCAACCACCCGCAGACGGACACGTGCTGCCCCACATGTTCTCTTGATAATTTGCCGCAGAGATGCGAGCGAAAGGGGTCGGTGTAAGAGGTAAATGTACGGCAACGTAGGGACTGTATTCCATGGCGAGAGTGAGCAGAGCGATAAAGTACACGCATCTCTTGTGGATGCTCCAGCATCGCCTATAGTCCACTTCCCGCAGGTCACCGTACTAATTTTACCAGGCAGAAAGTACGATTGGAAACTTGGAGAATCTGTTCAAACTCCGAAACGAAGATCTGCATTCTGCTCATCAGGGTCAATTGATCTTGAAGATGAAGGGAAAACCTGGAAAGACGAAATGACGTCATGGACTGGGGACACATCACCCTTTGTACTTTGGTGTAGAGCATGAACAATTGGCAGGGATCTATGGCGTTATATAGGGTGCCTTGGTCTAGTGGTTAACTCTAGGGTGTTAGCTGATGAAAGTTTGATCAGTCAGTTTGATGAAAGCAGAGTGATACACGTGCAGAATGTACTAAAATTCTGATGGAAAATCACGAGGAGAGTTGGATGACGTAGGATTTCTCCACTGGGATTGGATAATGTTACTCCGCCCAAATAAAGGTAAAGGTGACGTTCAGCTCACGTGCTGTAGTCGCGTATGTTGCACACGTGACTTCTGACGTCGTACACAGCATCGGTGGGTAACAGCACTTGCATGTATGAAAATGACAAGATTGAAAAGGAAACCTGTCCGAATAGATGTCTGATTGGTTTGGTGGAAGTATGCCAAATCAGACAGTGTGTGTAGGATCGTGGTCTTAAGTGTTATTCGAGTACAGTTTGTAACACGCAATTAACTTTACTACTGTATTAATTATTCTACCGGCTTGCAGTGGCCGTACATGTTTTTTCCTTTGAGCAAAAAGATAGTCCTCAAAATCTTAAATTTAAACGGAACAACGGATCCGGCAGAAAGTTGCTTGACAGAGTGGGAAGAAAAGTCAAAGCTGCGTCAGTTCACTGAGAGCAATGCTGAACACTAGCCAGAACAAACGTGCTGCTTTCTCCACTGGTAAAAGAGCCCCATAGCCTGCCAAACCCAACTCTCCGCGTGATTGTGCCATGCTATCCAATGCTATAAAGCCTGGCATGGCAAACAGCTTCGGCACGTGTATCACTCTGATGAAAGTTTGTCTTTTTTTCATCTATGCTGGTTTTCTTCTTGATCGTCTACATCGCCAGTGGACCGGCTCTCTGGTGATACCATCAGGTTGGAGCGCTGCATTGCGGAGTCTGTGTACCTAGGTATTATAGTAAGTTGTGAGTGGGGGAGCGAATTGCTGTTGGTTGTGCTCCATCATGGTGATGACTTCCACTTCCGGTCTGGCATCCTCGGATCGAGCCAGTTCATCTTCGCCAAGTGGACCCTGTGACATCCCTCTCACGGAAGAACTGCAAGACAACATCGAGAAGTTTTTGACGAGGCTGCACCACAGGTAAGCCATGAAGTGACTTCAAGCTCCGTGTAATCCACATCACTCGTTTGCTGAATGCTTCATTGTAGCAGCCCGAAGGAAGGTTCCTACTCGACGGCACGCGAAGCCGCCCTAATACTCCGCAAGATTGTGGCAGTATGTAAATGGCAGACAGCAAAGTAAGTTGCCTGTTGCTGCACAATGTGTATGGGGAGGCATTGTTGCTTGTGATGGTAGAGAACTGATAGCGCTGATCAAGCGAGAAGGGCGACGCATCACCAAGACCAACCCCGCCGACTCCGTTTTTGGCAATATTGTTCGTCGAAGTATGGCGCATTCTTTCTGGCAGTGGCTCGACTACTTTGAGCGTGTGGACCACGTCTGTTTGTTGCAGTTTTAAAGATCATTAGAGAGGAATACGTCAAGTAAGTGTCTAATTTATATACTAATGCGGTGAGTGCCGTTTGCGACTTCCGGCTGTTTTCATGATGGTACCATTTCTTACCGTCCTGATGCTTACTGATGGCTGCTACTTCATACGTGTAGTTATTCGACGGCCTTAACGGCCGATGGAGCGGTTCCGAGCGCGGAAGAACCTGATGTCAAAGAATCCCTTCATGTAAGCGTGAACGTCACCATTAATTACCAGCAGTTGACTGTAGTAATTGCACCAAAGTGGACAGTCGTATACAGGACATTATAGAGCGGAGATGTTCCAAAATTCTCAAAGAAGAATGATGGTAAATATGAATTGTTGCAGAATATGTTCGTGTCCGGCGTGGGCCGATCGGATGACTACAACAGGCGACTACCCAAGCTCAAGGTGATGACCAGAAGTTCCTCGTTTCAAGCTTGTTCTTTGGTGAAGATCTATCCATCCTGCATAATATAGGATACAACATTCAAAGGCACCCTTCTGGAAGCTATTGGGGAATTCCTTAGCGAACTGGAAACCAGGTTGGTTAAGGGTACTCGTACGATACGCCAAAAGGGATGTGAGGGATGTTTGTCATGTCCTTATATAGTGGCGACAATATCGCGGTACAGGCGCTGGAGCATATCCATTCTAACGAGATTATCCTGACCATCGGCAAGTCCCGCACAGTCGAAGCTTTCCTCAAGGTATGTCAGCACTGTGCTGATGGGGAAGAACTGCCAGGCACAGTTTGAAGGTGGTACTGTTGTGTGTTTCATGCAGCATGCGGCCAAGAAGCGCAAGTTCCATGTCATCGTCGCCGAAGCTGCCCCTTTCTTCCAAGGGCACATTATGGCTAAGAGCCTGGCCGAGAACACCCCTCCCATTCCCACGACGTTGATCACCGACTCGGCCATCTTTGCCATGATGTCCCGCGTCAACAAAGTCATCATTGGCACCCACACCGTCATGGCTAACGGAGGGTGAGCTGCCAACTACCACTTCAGCCTTGCTTTATGCCAGACGTTTTTCCATAGCCTTCTTTGCCATTGCTGTTGGATCTGACTGTTGATACTGCTACATCTGGTCCAACTGTTGCTGTAGGTTAAAAGCCGTCAACGGAAGCCATACAATCGCCCTGGCCGCCAAGCATTATTCCGTACCGGTAAGCATAGCCAACACACAATCATTACATGTCTGGTAGGCTGAATGGACTGGCTGTAATCAAGGTGCCGAAGCTGACGCTTGGTTGTAGCTGATAGTCTGTGCGGCCATGTTCAAGCTGTCGCCACAGTATCTGGGAACGTCAGACCAAGACGCCTTCAACAAGTTCGTCACGCCGGAAGACGTCATGAACTACGCCGAAGGCGAAGTCCTCTCCAAGGTTCACTTAGTCAATCCCGTCTTTGACTATGTACCGCCCCAGCTCGTCACTCTCTTTATCTCCAACATGTAAGGAATCCTTGGACGATCATCCAATTGCTGTTGCCTGATTCAATGTCCGGTTACGAAAATGCGTTATGGCCAAGTTATACCGACACTTACAGCAAAATTCTCTTGTTCTTTGCAGAGGTGGAAATGCCCCTTCATACGTCTACCGGCTCCTGACTGAACTGTATCATCCGGACGACGACGATGACAACCTCTAGTGGGCTGGAAAACACCTTCAGGACATGTACAATCTACTCTTTTAATGCCTGACTCGGTGATTACTTTGCTGGTTTTCTACTGTCCTCTTGAATGCTGTAGCTGCGGGTCCTAAGCTTACCAGGTTTCTCTTTCAAACAACACAGTTCGAGTACACGTGTACGTCGTATCGGTTTCACCCATACTTGTGTGTAGTGATTCGGGAGAACCAAAGGGAAGGTTAGCGTTGACGACCCGTGTGCAAGACGGAAGTTCGCTGTCTGCACTCATAAGCCACACACCAATTTACAGATTTGACTTATCGTTACACTGTCGCGGGCACAAGCGGAGAAAAAAGCCTGGAAGGCTATCAAGTTACCGACTCGTGGCTCGATCAGCAAAGTGAAGCAAGTTCTTCCGCACAAAATTACGCCTTTACAGTTACGAGTAGCCTTTACCGTACGTATGAGTACACGCCTACACGGTATACCCTGTCTTTAGATATACTATACGGGGTGGTCTGACAGCGCTGTAGCCCAACAGCACAGACCTGAACACACCCTCTATAATTTGTGCTGTAGCTGGGATTTCCGTGACGATTCAAAAGTTTAAGAGATAGCGTTCCAATCGATGCTCAAATTCCTACGTAATTGATTTTCCTCGTGTTTTGTTCACCATTTCTCCCATCCGCTCGAGTACAACTTTCATCGCGAGTTTGTATTGCTGCGAAGGACAAAGATATCAACGCAGAAGGAAGCATCGCTGCACTTTTAGAGAATGACGTTCTTAATCAAGAACCAGCTGTCCAGCTATCTGGAGAAGTAGGTGCCCTCAAACACTCTGTCCTTTCCGTTGCTGTCAGATAGTTGACAGTGATGCATAGACGGATCCTTGCTTGTTGGTTATAGATATGTCAAGAACTTTGAACGGGATCAGCTGAAGTTGAGCGTCACCAAAGGCCGCTTAGAGCTGAAGGACTGTGACTTTAACGAGGACGCGCTGACCGATCTCTTGGAGCTACCCACATGGCTTCGCTTGGCCAGAGTCACCTGCAACCGTCTCTACGTTAAGGTAGACGCTGCCCATTTCTTGTTAACCTGGGTGAAATGGTCATGAGTGGATCGTTTGCAGATAGGATGGAGGAAGATCCAGCACTTGCCTGTCCATATCGTAAGTGTCCTTCTGGACGGAATTACCTCTGTGTGCTTTGCTTCCCTGAATCCCTGACCGACGCCTTGCCTTTCCTTTAGCACCTGGACGAAGTTCGTGTGACGCTGGAGACATGTCCGGAGCTACGAACACCGACACAGGGCATTTCTGCGCTGGCTAATAAAATGCCAAATATGCCCGAGTATGGTCTCAGCCTGGCATTGGCCTGAAAGAGTTACAAGCGCACTTCCTAGCTCTGGGCCTCTTTTTGCAGGATGAAGTATCGCCTACCGCAGAAGATTGGCGATGGCATCTACATGAGCATGAATGCCATGCGCATCCAGTTCAAATCGCAGTTGATGTTGGCCGACGTGCAGGTAAGCTCAATAGCCGGCCTAATAGTCTCAACCGGAAGTGGGACACGTTCACTCTGAAATGGGACTCAGGACTAAAGCTACACCAAAGTTGACCACGTGTGCTTGTAGCTTCTACAACTACGAACGTATCCGTCCACTCCGGAATGGCAAGAGACGGACGACATTGCCAAAGGACGAGTGAAGAACTCTGAGCTGGATGAGACGCTCATCTTCCGCCAGATGGACTTTGAGTCGATGCGGGTGGAACTGCGCAGTATCGGCCAGGCCGCCACCGACGCACGGCCCATCATGCTGGTCACCAGTGCAGGCAATGTCCGCCTGATCATGAAACGAAGGCTGTCGGGTAGGTTTTACGCTAAGGCCGTCTTTTGTCGTGGCAAATGCCTTCGGGCTATTTTTCTCGCCACCATGCTTTATGGAATTTTCCTGCATCAACCTTTAATTTGTTGGTTGA
Source organism: Ramazzottius varieornatus (assembly GCA_001949185.1). Lineage (NCBI taxonomy): Eukaryota > Metazoa > Tardigrada > Eutardigrada > Parachela > Ramazzottiidae > Ramazzottius > Ramazzottius varieornatus. The sequence continues at coordinate 146,417 of BDGG01000022.1, read as the reverse complement.
CATGGGATGTGTGTCCGCTTTATCTTGCGGAAAGATAACTGAGATTCACTGAAAATATCTAGAGATTTTCTGGACAAGGTTTGATTTGTGGTTTTGTTGGTTTTATAGATGCCTTGTTGCTGAACATCAAAGCCGGTAAGTGTTTGTTTGGGCTGACACGTGACATGGTCGGAGGGTGGGTGTGCTCATGGCGTTTTTGTGCGCTACAGACATTCTGTTGGACAACATCCAGCTGACGTTGAGCGAGACGGAAATGAAGTCGACGGTAGACTTCGTCCGCGACATTATGCATCTGGTCAAGGCCTCCAACATTCAAACGCGCGTTCGCAAGGCCCAGCATAAATACGTCAACAAGCAGAACACGCAGAAACAAGTAAGCATAAAAGACAGTTATGGAGAAGAGGACGTCCACTTGATGGTGTTTGCTTCGTAGTTGAATGCTTACCTGAAGAAGCACATTGGGGAAGAGTATAACGCCCAAGTGGAGAAGCGTCCGCACATTCAAGACGCTCGAGCGCGTTACTACCTGCGCCACGCCATATGGGAGACGTCGCAGCACCTGCTGATTCGCGCCTTGGACCTGACCATTGTCCACGACAATAGTCTGCCCGAGACCTTTATGGAGGCCCGCCAGCGAGCGCGCTACGCCGACGCCTCCATGGCCATGCACCTCACCGACATTCGCGCCGACATTTACCCTTTCCACCTCGTCACCGAAGGTACAGACACTTCCATAAGCATCGTCTGTCATGAACTGATGGGGACAGTATAGTATCTTGCAGGTAACACAAGTTGGCTGACTCGTCATCGCGAAGTTCCCGGTAGTGGTGAATGGATCAACGCCCTCCTCAACGGATATCGTCGTGAACTGGGTAAGTTGTCAGATCCTTGCATATCGTATTGCTTCTCTATCTTGTCACGCTGAGGAGAGTTGTGCCTTTACAGGCAGTATCAGCGCGACGTTCGAGGATGACTTTCAGACGCTCTTGTCGACGACCATCAACGCCAGCATTGGGCAGTTCATCATCCAGCCGGTGGTGACGGGCGAGGATGTCAAGCGCGGCAACAAGCCGCACGAGACGCCCTTCTTGGTCTTTGACAAGGCCGAGTTTGACATTCCGGAAAGTGTGCCGGCCATCGACATTGCCATGACCAACTACTACTATGCCAAGGTGCGCCATTCCTCCTCAACCTTCGATAAAGCCGGTAGCCAAGACTTGATGTGCCTCTCTGGTAGGAAGTGCAATGGCCCGTGCCTAAAGGTAGCGTCTTTGCCACCACCTGTCCCATCCGCTTGTCGCTGGACGCCAACACCATCGACTGGATGACGCTGATGGGCCTCCACGTCGGCATTGACCTCATCAAGAAGCTGCGCAGCCTGGAAGACATGGTACAACTCTAGTCCTTGAAGGTTGCCATCTGCTCTTGATACCTCTCCTTTCTGTTGTAGATGGAGACGATGCGCAAGCCCTCCAACATCAAGTCGCTGCTACGAGTGGAAAGCAACATTCCACGCATCTTCTTCCCTAAGTCCTTTGCCAACCGACGGGAACGCCAGTCGGGCGTCCTCATCCAAGCCGCCTCCATTGTCATCACCAACACGTCGGTGGGCCAGAGCAAGATTGTCGACGAGGCGCTGCCCACACTGCTCAGGACCAACTTGTTCGCCCATCCCACATACTTCCCCAACATGCAGGTCAGTGCCCACTAACACACTGTCCATACTCCATCACGCTAAAGTAGACGCAAGTATATCGGTTATGGTATTAATATAATGATGTCTGATGCAGGGCGACTGGCCTCTGGTCGACGTCATCAATCACTTTTTATCCTTCTCGCAAGACCCCTCGCGTCGTCCCTCCCTCATCTCCATCCAGGTGAACGATCTGTGGGCCGGGGCAGTGACGGACCAGCTGGGCTTGGCCCATGCCTTGCCCTTCTTGGACGCCTTCTCCCTCAATATGTGGGCCGTCCCCGGCACAGGTAGGCGCTGCACTGGTCACTAGGCTTTTCTTCCATTGCCCATTTGAATGTCCGGTTGTTGCAGCGACAATCCCCCAACGGCGCAAGGGTTTAGTGTGGGGCGCGGCCATTGTCGACATGAACACACCGACCATCCGCCTGCAGCTCAACGACTATACGCTGCGCCTGCTCATTGCCGTCTCCGATGGCTTGGCCAAGTTGGGACAAGTCGGTGGCGAGCATATGGCTCTCTTACCCAAACTGGGAGCGCCCGACTTGGGTCTCTGTCTCCTCATGCAACAGGTAACCAACCAATAATCAGCATACGGGACTTTGGCCAAGTGGCGCAGGTTTTCGATGTTATTGGTTCGAACAGTGCGTCACCTCTAAAACTCAATCAGTTTGTTTTCCTAAGTGGCGTACGGTTCTGGTCTTATAGACTGGCAGCGTGCGTCAGCACAATGAACTTGAGCAGTGTGTTTGCCGACCTGCCGTTATTCAGACGAAGTTGATCTTGCTTGGGATTCCAGGAGAATATAGAGATTTCGCTGATTCTGCAAGAAGCCGAGGCGGGAGCCAAGCTGGGAGCGGAAGACGCCTTGGCCGTCTCCAACCTGTCCATTGCCAAAGAGTCTAGCTTGTCGGGTTCGTTGAGCGGCTCGGTGACGTCTTTGACCTTGGGGCGAGACCCATTGCAGCCACGCAGCAGCAGCATCTCGTCGACCAGCGGTGTCAGTAGCCATGGCGCAGTTCGCTCGCCCTTGGCTGACAACGCCACCACGGTCACCACCACCACTAGCCCCTATGGAACGCGAGCACCCTTGGTCCCTCCCAGCCTCTACACTCCCATCGCCGCCGACAATGCCAACTGGTGGCAGCAGAGCAAGTATTGGCGCGATACCCATGTAAGTTAATGACCAGACCTCGATGACATCAATACATACAGTATACAGTTAGTTGATGATGACAGGATGAAAGCGAGGCGGAAGCGACGGATGATGAGAAGGAGACGGACGTTTCGGGCTACGAGAGCGACGAGGACGTGTCACCGGTCCTGACCGACCACGACACGGACGATACAGAGTGGGAAGCGGGCAGTGTGGCACCCTTCTCCTGGCAGCAGGTGGGCAAGAGCCGCCGAACGGTGCCGCTGGCCCAAGTGCAGGTAAGACACAGCCTCACTCTGTGCCTTAGCAGCTGGAGTCTGTTCAGCTGGATGATGTCTGTTACAGGCTTCGTTGTTGACCATCACCTTGAAGAGTCTGCAGCAGTACATGATGCTATCCCACGGTCACATGGTCATGAAGACCCGCTTGGGACACATTGTGGCCAAAGAGTCCAAGGATGTAGCCCTCAGCGAGGTCTCTGACCTACCCGTCCAAGGTAAGAGTGAATCGCCCACTGACGTACATTGACAGTAAGCAGAACTGGGCGCTCGATCAAAGAAGACGGGTAAGATCGTCTTGTCAAGTGGCGCACACTTCTAGCCACTGTCACCGTCCGCCACTTGAGCAAAATTCAGTTTTTCTAGCTCGTTTGCCCACCTTCCAAACGTCTTTATGCCAAATGTTTCTACCCATCAAGCTGCTAATTCGTTTCCATGATAGAAAACGATATGGATGTGGGTCGGCCGGAGTACATGGACACTATCTTGGCTCGTTTCGAGATGGGCGAGCACTCGAGCAACGGTGGTGCTCCCGTCATGATGGCCAATGTCCGTGGGCTGGACTTGAAGGTTCGCCACGAGTCGGTCAAACGTCTGCAAGCCATCCTTAGCCGCATCGAGGCCATCGGTAAGCAAAGGCTTGGCTCTGCTCCTCCTCACTGTCATCTCTAAGGGGAAAACCTTGCCTTGTGTAGGTTCAGCGGCACCGGCTGCGCCAGTCAATGACGTCAAGCTGGAGGAAGTCAGCACGGGCAAGTTGCAGAGTGTGCCCATGGTGGATATTCGTGTCATGAATGTTAGCATGCGCGTCAAGGACGCCATCGAAGTGATGGCCAACCAGGCTGGCATCGCCCCGGCCTACCAGGCTCTCAATGCCGGTAGTCCCATCAAGGATCTGGGTCTACGCATCGACGGGCTGGCCATCCAGTCCAACAGGAATGGCATCATCACTGTCAGCGCACTCCGCGATGAAGGTACAATGTCTTAACCGTAAATATCGAGGCGGGTCTGACTGTTTCATGTTTTTGCAGAAAATGACGAGGATGAAGAGATTGACGCGCCAACACCGCAGCTAGTGCAACGCCAGCTGTCCGTGCTGAACCAACGCAGGGTCAAGCTGGAACAGCGCATCCAGCAGCTGCACAACCGTCTACAAAATGCTCCGCCACAAACATCCCAGTTACAGCATGGCGACCAGCAGCGACAATTGCGCCAGTGAATATGTTCACACTTTGTCTTGTAAAGTCTTGTTGTGCTTCGTCTGTAGGTAACCATTCATTGCACTACTCTTTTAACTTTTGAATTTTAAGCTATTGCTGGCAGGCTCTTCATAGTTTGAAGGCAGCTATTTGACCGATTGATTGTCATGATTTACCTCTTAATCGTCTTCACAGCCCATGCTTTATATTCCGTCTAGCTGCTTGCGCCTACAAGACTTGCTGCAAGGGCGCGAGCAGGAAATGGAACTTTTAACCAGTAAAAGACATAACCTGCAGAGGACTTGGCGGAATTTGTGGTATCAAAGCGATTTTCTTGAATGCTAGACTGTAGACTGGCGATGGAATGCAGAGCGCTGGTAGAATGCCGAGGTCGCCACCTTTCAGCATTAAATTTGGAAAGAGGGGCAAGTTGCTGCGCAAAGGCCAGCCGATTGATGTTGTTGGGCCATCTCTTTCGCTTACAAGACGTCTCCTCTGCAGAAACCAACGCGCCACGCTTTGCCAGGGAGATGAACCATGGATCTATGATGGAAAAGCTGCTATGGAAGGTCATTTTCGCCGTCCTTTTTGCCCTTCTGGCTTTCCTGTGCCAATCTGCTTTCTGTTCCATGTGGATTGCCATGCGCGAACGTAAGTAGATGGACCAACAAGACTGAAAAGAGCCAAGACGAAGCGGAGTACGTTACATTGCCAATAATCAAGAAACTGCGTATCGTTTCTTTTTCTAGCCGCTTCGTATCGCCGCCATCTGGAGACGACACAAAATCTCCGTGAAAAATCCTGTCTTTTACGATGTTACGATACTTGCCCGCCTCGTCTACGTATGTCTTCTCAGAGAAAAGCCTTTTGATTAATATACTCCATCCGCTTCAATGACACACTCCATGACCCTTTTGACCTCTATTCTGACATTTTGGGCAATGTTGCAGCCGGTGTGGGATGCAAATGGCGCTGCCGCCATAAATGTCGCTTCAAGATGCACACCTTGCGTAAGGTCAGACGGAAGGGATCAGCCACGACCGTCAATGGGTTCTCCACTCTAGTTACGCCGGCTTCGCCCTCCACAGCCATAACCTCCACTTTCGCACCCATTACGGCCAGGCCGGATAGTCCAAATGTGGTATCATGGCTGGGGAAGGCCGACCGCAACTCCCCTTTCTCTAACCACCATTGGACATCTGACACTATTACACGTACGGCCACCTCCTATGCATATCCCTCCTTCACGCCAGCCGATCTGAGTGCCTTGCATATGGCACCGGCTCTGGAACGACAAGTAGCCGAACCCAGCCTGACCAGCAACAGTGCCCCCGGTCAACCAGGCTATGTCTATCATCCACCAATTTGGTCCTAATAGGCCTAGAGCTGTGCCGACATATATCCTGGCTGTGTCATTTTTTAATCAGTTTCCCTTGCTTGATATAGTAATCGAAGAACTCAAATGACCATGCGGACGTTATGCGCTAGTGCCAGTTTTTCCATTTGTTCCCCTGTAGAGTGGCATTGCTTTTTCAGTTATTCCGGCTTCGCTGTCAGCTCTGTGTTTACGGGATGCGGACCTTCCCGTCTATCAGCTTGTCGACACGGCGCTGAACATATAGTTTTGTATGCATATATAAATATTGATTTGCAATTTCTGACATAACGTACAGGCTATAGCAGGCTGGGTGGAAGTCGTACCTTCCTTGCCGCGCCGGCATGCAGGTCGATACCCGCACCTGTTCACAGGAGCAGCCTATAGACTGCATTGAAATAAAATAGGTTTCAGGTAGCACGAATAACAATCGACCTTCGTGACCAAGCTTTATCTAACAAGGTTGGTGATTACGTGATGGAGAGCAGCAACATCAGCTCCAGCTCTCGACCACCGATTAGCTATAGGCAGGAACACTGGCCTTTTCTCATGTTATCCACTGGAAAACTGCTTGCAGGCTTCTGAAGTAAGCTTCGGGTTATCGTCACCGATCGGCTAGTCTTGCCAGGACATTGCCGAAGCTTGCCTCTTGTCAGCGGTTTTCTACCGTCTGAAGTGAGTCTACCTGTACATGTCTGCTAAAAGTCATCCGTCCATTTTGTACCGATCAGATCCGCGTAACTCCATTCTTCACTGTGATATAACTTATGCTCTGACCTGCCATCCATCTGCCTCTTTGCTTGCCAGGCGACCCTCTTATTCCTTTCCCTAATTTGTATCCATATATCCCTTTCAGTATACCCCACGGCAGGTAGTCTGTGTGGACAACGTCCAGCTGATTGCAGAAATGTAACTTGAAATTTTAGTTACAACCTTGAGACGAGGCGCTTTTCGCTGAGTAATAATTTGAAAGTTTAGTGAAGTTTTGCTGAAGGGCATGACCGTTTGACTTGATCAAACTGCCACATTGGGGATCATCAGGATACTAACTCCATCTGGGGGAACTCAGCCAGCAGTTGCGCCAGTTGAAGCGGGTTGAGAAGAAGACGGCATGACGCGGAAGTTATGCATTTGCCAAATATGCAACTGCGGGTAAGTCCCTTTCGTCATACATAACCGCCCTTGTGTTTACATAAGTCAGTTATTTCAATCAAGCAATCAAGTTGTCATAACAAGGCGCGGTCGTGTGACCTTTAGTGTCAACCTGTGCTTTTGCCGATCGATAGATTTATTGCTGTGTTGCACAAATCTTTTTCTTCTTATTGAACGATTGTTAATTTCTGCCTGTGATCATCAAACAGGCGTCACCGTTGTCCGCATCGCGACAGCGGCAATCCACTGGTGGTCGACAGCACCGTTCCTTGCCTGATGACGGAATACGATGCGCGCTTCAAGGGCGAAATGGTCAGCCCACCCACCAGCTACAAACCCCACACCGGCTACCGTCTACCGGAAACGGAGATGGAAAAGACGTCGACGCAGCACAGCGACTATGTGGAGAAACCGCTGGCCAAAGTTGAAAACTACAAACCCAAGAGAGCCTATGAAGAACCCACCGATGCTATGGACTTGAACAGCTCATACAACACTGTTTACCTGGGTAAGTTCAGAGAAAGCCCAGTATTCGGTCATAGCCAAAGAAGCCATGTCTCAGCTACCACACATGTTTATATATAGGCAAACAAGGAAAACGAGAAGCTTCATTTAAACCAACGAATCGCAAGATTGGCGGAGGAATTTTTCGAGGCGATGCCACTTATCAAGGTTCGTACAACAGTACGCTAAGGATAGCCGAACATATCTTAATGGCTACTTTACTGGAGTAACGATCCCGACCAGTGTGGAGGCTGGAGGTTAAAATGTCTTGTCTGCATGGTTTGGTCCGGATGCGTTTTGGCTTTTTGGCGTGGTGGTGCTATATTGTTGCATGGCTTTGCTTGCTTACCCTATTTTTGCTTAGCCTTTTGTGTTGCGCAGTGGACTACAAGCACTGGCCCAATTCGCAGCGAAAGCTGATGGCGCCGGAACCGTACGTAATCGATAACAGCGTCAAGTTCGGTAATCCGACAGAGTTCCAGTCACGTTACGTCAATCTACACGGCAAGGCTGCAGACAGCATGAAAGCGCCGCAGGAGCCCTTCCTCTGTCCCATACCCTTTGACAGCAGGACCACCCAGCAGATGGACTATGACCTCAAGGCCATCCCCGACAAGTACCAGCGGCCTGTTGCTGTCTACCAACCTCCCACCATACCTGTCGACGGCAACACCATCTATCATACTACCTACAAGGTACACCATTTAATGAAGCCCAACGCTACTCTTACCGGCAAAAGGTTTGCCACCTTCCCCGAAAAACAAACTTTTTGTCTTGGTTTTGCAGGGTGAGCCGGCCGAGAAAGTCCATAGCTATAAACCGGCCAACCCAGCCTATCGCTACGATGGCTCGCCACTGAACCGCTCGACACAGCAGACTGACTTTGTCCAGCACCAGCTGCCTGACAAATACCAGCGCAAGCTGCTCGACTACGAAGCCAGCGATATTCCCATGGATCTGCACACCACTAGTCAAATCGAGTACGACGGGAAGAAAGGCCCACCTGCCACGCCCCTCCGCCCCACCAACCGGCGGCTGGGCGGCGCCCTCTTCCGGGGCGACACCACCAACCACACTGACTATAAGCATTGGGCTGATGCCAGACGCAAACCCATCGTCCCTGAAGCCTACGTCCCGCCAGCTCATCCCTTTGCCGCTATCAGCGAGTTCCAGTCCAGCTATCAGGGCCTGCCGGCCAAGCCGGCAGACAGTATGCGCCAGCCGTTGCAGACCTTACCGCCAGCTCCATGGTTAGGCGTCACTTCCTACGCTGTCGACTTTAATTCGGCAAAGGACTATGACTGCCCAGTAGAGCATTTGAAAGAGAACTTTGCTTTTGTGGAGAACCGACAACATCACAACTTCTACACACCGCTACACCCCCCACCATAACTTTTCCCTCCCCAACACTAATTCTTATGCATGCTATACCCTCTTTTACTTCTGCATCTGAAATTCGATCGTACGAGATCGAAATATCATAATTTTTATCTTTTTTCTTCATCTCGCTGCATGTTCCTCCATTCTGTTGCATTTTGACTTGCTCGTCCTTTGTCAGGCTTTTTACAATTTTAGTTTCTTGTCTGTTATAACTGGATCGAGTCACTGCGCGGTGTCCCACAGTAAGTGTGCTGCACTTCTTGTTGACTTACTTAGTGTTGCGGAAACGTCGATGGGGATTGAGTGCAGGGGAAGGGAAAGGGGAAGTCGAGGCTGGAAACTGGACTAGTCAATATATTATACAAGAGAACCGTGCCTGCTGACGTGTGGCGGGATAGCGTTGCTATATTGTCTTGCTTGGCAGATGGAGAAAACCGGGAGAAGGAGGCCGTCAATTACAGCTCGATTAGCCAGAGTGATTATGGCAAGCATCAAGTGCCATTTCCGGTTCAGGCCAAGCGGAAGGCCAGCGACAAGCTAGTCTTTGGCCAGGACTCGCCCACCTACAATTCCACCAGCAGCGATGCCTACAAGGACCACCACCTTATCGCCAGCCATCACCAAGTACCTGACGATGTCAACCAACTGCTTGACCATGTTGTTTTCGGCTCGTCCTCCCCTAATGACATGCTGTCTGTCAATCACCACGACTTCATCAACCACAGTCTTTCCAAGTGAGAATAACCATTCGCTTCAAAGCACCACGATCAAAAAATAATCTTTGATAAAGACCTTATTGATCTTCGTTTCGCTTTCTAGTTCACAGGCTCAAAGAAAGAACGTCAACTTCTTGAACGACAGTGGCTTCGTGTTTGGCCAGGATGATTCCGGCTATATCACCTCCAATCAAGAGCAGTTTTCGGCTGTGGCCAACCCGGCAGTTATCAGCAAAGCTCCGCATGCGGACTTGTTCCGTTCCTCCAGCGGCTTGCTCTTTGGTCAAGCATCGGCCAGGTATCTGAGCACCAACCATGCCGATTACCTGGGTACGCAGAACGTCAAGGAAATAAGTGACGGTGGTAACATAGCCCAGCAGAAGAAGGAGCAGCTGCTCAAGTCTTCGGGAATAATCTTTGGCAGCGGACGGGCAAGTGCGCGCTGGCAGACCTCTCATCAGGACTTTCCGGCTTATGAGACCTACATGGACGATAACAATGCGCAAGCCCGCCTCAATAAAGAACAATTCCAGGTACCTTTGACGCATAACCAGCAAGTGTCATCGTCGACCTTGTCTATATGCGCTAGTAACTTACTGACAAGTTTCCCACCGTCGTAACTGCAGGCTTCCGAAAAGTTTCTGCTTGGGCGGGATACACCAACTTCGAGGAAGACGCTTAACGATCAAAGACAGAAGGCCGCCAGCCAGTCCCAGCATGAGCAAGTAGCTCGGAAGAAAATGAATTTATTCGAGGAGAGTAATGAATGGAAGATGGGATATAATTATGCTCAGTCCGACCCTGAATCGGCTCGCTATTCCTCCACCAAGAAGCAGCTGGAGAAGGGAAAGCAAGGCGCAAGTGTCTCGGGAGAGAAGGCAGCAGATCAGACAACGAAGCGTCAGGCAGACGATGCCGAAGAGAATTGGGATATTTATGCGGCAAAGTCCAAATCTGGCTCCTCAAAGAGGCGCACCAGTCGCCGAAAACGGTACACTTATTCTCAGCCTATTGCTAACTGCTGTCAACGACTTGGGGAACTTGATGAAGAGCTTTACTGCATTGCAGTGGTCGAAGGATGAATTCGTTGGTGGTCGACGATGATCAGGTTTGCGGAGAAGCCTCTCAGCGATATTCTCAACACGATACACGCAGTCGAAGGTCGCTGGCTGAGTTGGCCGACGAGGTGCGCAGTATGGGCAGTGCAACGCTAGAGTCCAACGGCTTGCTGTGGTTTCCGCTGGCCGATCAAAACAGGTATACCTCCTCATGGATGTCCTAGTGGAATAGATGGCTTCTCCCCCTGTCGATATTATGGTTGTAATTTATCGAAAGCCCAATGGAAGCTCCGATGCATCTTTGTGACGTAGACGGTGTGATCAGATGGACATCAGTGATTAATGAGGCGCTTTGTTTCTGTTGAAGCTTTCCCAAAGGATTGCCGAAATGGGCCGAGTCGGCCATGAAGTACACTTCCGCCTCGGACGACAAGCACAGTCAGCGTCTGCAAGAGGACAGATCGGCCACTGAAGGCGCTACTGTCACGGAGAAGAATACTAATGAGCCACAGTCAACACAGCAGCTGCAGCCTGAAAAAGTATCGATTCCCTCGTCAGCCGACGAAGGCCTGGTCTTGGACAGTCGCTCGCTATCCCAACATCAAAAATCTACCATGCCGGATTATCAGGACTCTATCGATAGCCAACGTTCCTCTGGTGGTCTTGACTCTCTGGACTCGTTGGAGCGAGCCAGGAATTCTGCTGGAGGCCATGGAAGAACCCAGCAGGATGACAAGTTAGCAGCGTTCGACGACAAAACGGTACGTAGAATGATTCTTGCCTCTAATGTCACTTTATATCTGTTTCAGTTTCTCCTTCCAATTCCAGACAACATGTAATTTTGTCTTTTGCTGCTGGTGCAGGTGGTTCTGGACCAGCATTCCGGCAGCATCTTGGAAAGAACACGGGATAAACTACGAATTCCAAAACTAGTACCGCTGGGACTGCAGGCTGAAACAGCGGAAGCTGCTGAGCAGCAAAAAGAGCAAACCAGCAGGAAACAGCGTGCAGCAAAGCAGGGCCAACCCGAAGAGGTCGAACCTTCGACAGAGCAAGCCACATCCGCCGACGCTGCAAAAGACGGTGAGATAAGAGGTAAGAACAAACTAAGAAAAGGAAAGGCCGCCAAGTGGCCATGTCATGTGCAGTCATTTGGAAAATGTGGCCTGATGTATTGTTACAGAAAAAGCAGATGTTTCTCAAGCAGATAAGGTTGACCTAGTCGATAAGACGGCAAACGGAGAAGCTGATGAAGAGTCTGTGACATCATCAGCTGACATCAGGAGCCAAAACCTGCAAGAGCGCCTGCTGGACCTCGAAGCCTCGCCTAACGTGGCTAGCAAGGAACAAGAGGGCAACATCAAGAGGCAAGACAGCAGATCACGTGCCAGTATCGATGGCAGTACAGAAGGGAAGAAACGACAAGCCAGCCTTGACCGAGTGGCGATAGCCGCCACAGCTGTGGCAGCCGGTCTTTCCTCAACCGACAAGCGCAAAGGTCGTCGTCAACTGGGAAATCTCAACAGTCAACGCAATCAACTTCCCAACTTCACCTTAAGCGGTGTTTTCCAGCAGGTATGACATTAAATTATGATGAATGATCGACAATGCGGATTAACCGAAACAAAATCCGTATATTCGAGAACCTAGCTCCATTGTCTTTCATCATTTCCTAACATGCCGTCTATTATCAGGTTCTCAGCAGCTTCAAAGTCACAGTGGAAAGCTTTTTCCGCTGTTTTTTCAATTTTTTTATCCCGGCACTGGCCTCATCAACTTTCAGGCTGATCTTATCATATGCATCCTGTAGACCAAAGTTGGGTTTATATTATGGCCGTAAGAAGTTTTCTCATTGCAGCTTGGGGAATTTCAAAAACAAGAATTTCCGTTTTTCCGGGGTCTGAAACCAGCTTTCAAAGTGCACGACTTTAGTGAGGTAGTCAGAACTAAATTTATTTCGTCTCATAGACTTCCTGGAAACTTCCGACAAGATGTTTAGCAGATGCACCAGGCTGTACTCTATCTCCAGCCGAAGTTGGTTCGCGATCAAAGTCGGCCTTATGCATCTGCTGAACATCTTATCAAAATTTTCCAGGAAGTTCGTGAGACGGGATATATTTAACAACGATGAGCACATTCGAAAGGCGAATGATGGTGCATCACGGCGCTAAAAGTTTGGGATGAGCCACTTGGCTCAAACGGGAATAGACAATTTTTGAAGTTGGTGCTCGAAAATAGGCGACAATTCGTACTACTTTCGCAGCTGTTGAATTAGGAAGTGCGCTTTCATATATTGTACTTCTTTCGTTTTGTGGTAGGGATACCGGGAACGCACCACAGAAAGTCAAGATGCCTTTGCGGCACACCAACAGGTTCCCACGGCGAAACCACGCTTCCAGAAGAAGATGCCCATTGGCGAAGATGGCTATGCGGTGGTCACTACCAGCCGTCCGCTGCAGCATAGTCCCAAAAGCAAAGGAAAAACCGGGGATGCCAAGGACCTTGACGTTCAGGTCACTCCTAAGAAAGGCAGTGGCAAGAATGAGGAGAAGAAGGCGGCAACCAAGAAGGGAAGCTCGGCCAGGTCCGAAAGTCAGAATCTGCCGGCCATCGTCGATCGGAACCAAAGCAGGGGGAAAGCCGCTAAAGAAGCATTGTCCTTAAATGACGGTAGGCTTGTTCAATTGTTTCATATGGCTGGGGTAATGTCGACGGTTTGCTTGACGTTTGATGTGCTGTCAGGAAGCAGCTGGAAGGACTCTGGTCGAGGTTCAGCCAACCTGTCGGAGTGGGCTATGCACCATATGCCGGCTGGCTGGCAGCGAACCCAAGGATACAAGTTTGCCGATACGCTGAGGTTCGACACCAGTCAACGCTTTGACGGCCTGAGCAGTACACAGCAAGACTATGGTAAGTGGTCAGCGCAACCCGTCGCCGCACGACCTCATAGCCTGGACCGCAAGCTGTTGCGCAGCCAGATGGGCCAGCTGATGGCCCAACCGGACTCTCCCGGCTGGGATCTGGCCGATCGTCGGAAACATCATCGCTCGACGGGTCCGTCCATCAGCAGCGACTTGGCTTCATACGGGCGTCCCGACAAGATTATTCATGCCGACCATGAACTCTTTGAAAAAGATGGCCGCTTCTACGATCAGTCGGAAACCAGCGACGCTTTTCGAACACGCGATGCGGGTCAGCGCCCAAAACCCTATAAACCCAAGAACCAACTGGAGTCTATGGATGGACCCAAGTATGCTTACGCGTAGCGAACCTCGCTTCAGACAGTTGACCTTTTAGTTTATCGATACGAATCAAAGTTATGTGTTTGCAGAGATAGGCGGCTGCCAGGCCAGTCCGTCACTCAAGAAGCGTATCAACAGCTGATCATGAGCGAAAGCCAGCGGCAAAAGCCCTTCAAGCCAGCCAGTACGCTAAACCTCTTCAATGGTCAAGTCAGCCCAGGTCGATGGGACAGAGGCTTCTCGGCTGATAGACGGCCTTCCCGTGCGGACCAGCGACCGCGCAGTGCCGAATGGTATAGACAGAGAGCCGGTGTGGCAAGTTCCGACGCTCATATCAGTCGTAAACGGCAGTTTGCAACCGCTGACACTTTGCCACCTGTCCGAGGTGCCTCAGCGCGGACCAGCGGTGGCGACTCTGGTGCAGCCTTTTCCGACATGACGACCAACCACAACGATTACCGTGACCCTGGCCTTGCTGAGCGACCCAGCTTGCTCCGTCAAGGCAGCTCAGGTCAGGAATTGTCAACAGTGTTCCAGTCTCGACTTTATGGATGGGACCAATGTGACATTGTACGTTGTAGGCGCTCTGCGACCCGATGGATCTGCCAAGGTATCCTCGACGACCACCAGCCACGACGCTTTCCGCAAGTTTTCCTCTGCCCAGCACGCCCAACCTATCCTCCCTCACGACAATCACCTCTTCGCCTCCACCTCGCCCTTGTCCAACAAGACCACTTCGCAGGAGGCCTACCGCGACTTTGGCTATGTGCAACCCAGCCGTAGTTACTCCCAGCCCCCGCGCCACTACTCTTCCATCCTCCAAGGCGGCTCGCGCGATCCAGCCGACCAAACGACGACCAGTATGCAAGCCTACAAGGACTTTACTGTCAATGCCACCGGTCAAGAGGTCAAAAAGTCTACTCAAGTGGTGCGAGTCAACCCCGTTACCGGTGAGGTGAAAATGTTCCAAGCGGTACCCGACAGCAAGAACCATGTTAGCTATGTACCGCTTAGTGCCGATATCTGCCCCGCTTCCCTAATCGAGTCGGGCCAGCATGCTTTCTCCTTTGCCGGCAAAGAGCAGGGACATCTTTACTACAATCTAGACAGTGCTTGATCTCTTGATGCTTCTTGCTAAAGTCCTGCCATTATTTACCTTGCCCACATGCACTGAAACGCTCCATGTACAATGCTTGCTGCAACCTTTGTACTCGCTTAGTGCTCCCACACTTTTTAATCAAGTCTAGTTATTCTAGATTACCCCGCCATTTTAGGTAAGACTGTTGGGGATATGGCAACTAACATGTTCACATTCCCAAAAGTCATGTACTACACAACCATTGCAGAAAAGGGCACCAGTCGAACCACAAACTGCCCTCTAAACAGCTTAAAGCCAGCGAAAAAACTTCGCTCCAGCCTTGGATACAGATAAGAGGATGCACATAAAACAAGCAACAAATGCTGGCCCAAAGCCTTGCAAGCGCACAGCATTCGCACTTGTGTTGGAGAAGGATATAAAGTTAGGCGCAGTACAAAGTTCCATACAAAAAATACCCACTTGCTTTCGGACTGAGATAGATTATTGGTGGCTGAGATGAGAGATTAAAGAATGTATAAGGGAGATTCAAATATCAGAGAAAGATACCTGTTGACGTCTAGATGGCGCTCCGTTCAATGTGTGGTCGTCGTCTCGTTATAGATGTAGGAGCCCATGGCCTTCTGCTCGTTGGCGCCAGCCTCTTCCATTTCCATGGCCTTCAGCTTGTCCTCCAGACTATGGACCTTCATGGCGCCACCTTCCTCGCTGAAAAAGTCGCTCTTCATTCCGTTCATGGCCCCGCTTTCCTCCTCCGCATTACCGTTCTTCCTGCAAGTCATCAAACTCAAGGCTATAATCTTCATTGAATTTAAGCAGCCAGTTGCATTATCATGCTTACAGGTCGTGATGGAAATGGTCGATGATGCTGTCGTTGCTGATGTCACCCACGGCATGTTGGCTCTCCGACAGCATGCTATCATCCAAGGACGTGACGACCACCTCTTCTTGGACCAACAAACAGGTAGCGCTCTCACCCATCTCACCCGCTTCCAGCGGCACCTCACTGACCACCGTCGTGCGCTCCATCACTACCACTTCTGCTTGGCTCTCTGCCCCATCACCGCGTCCTCTCTCCTCATCTTGCACCGGTATCACAACCGTTTCTTGCAAGATGATGACGGGTGACTGAACGACCTCATGCAATTCCACCTTCTCAACCTGTCAAATGAAAAGCCCACATTACCGATAAAAGAACAATACTAGTTGGCCTGCAACTTCGTGAAGCCCATCACCAACATGCATACCAAGCCATGGAGTAATAACCAACGACAACTGTATGCAGGTAGGTGAGGAGCAAAAGCTACATGACATCACCTGGTCCTCTTCGACGTTGGTAGTGGCAGCTTCTTCTCCAACAGTGGGCAAGGGTGTAGCGGGTTGCTGCAGTGTAACCGTTCCTTCGAGGGGGCCTTGCAGCGGCGCGTCAGCGACCGGTGGAGCGGGACGTGCTCCATCGGGAAGGTGGATGAAGCAGGGCGGCAGCTGGTGTTCCGTGCCGCTGACCACAGCGAAAAGTTGTAGCTCCTGACTGCCAGAAAGGAAGATGCCTTGGCCGTGTCGGCCAAATGCCGCGCTATAAAGAAACGACATCCGTTAATCCCTGGACAAAACATTCTTGGTATCGATGCCTAAAAAAACCCGGTTACCTGACATCTTCCTTCTTATTCAAGTTGTCGCGTTGTCTTCGTTTCAGGTTCGGCAAGGTAATGACTTCGACATCTCCACGGTTCGTCGTTGCCACCACACAGTATTCATCTGCAAAGCAAAGGCCGCAACATCTAATATTGGTGGTTGGTAGCAAAGTCAAGCTATCGTCCACCAACCTTTGTAGGGACCGACTTGCAGCACGTCAACCTTGCGGAAGCGACCATTGCTCAGCTTGTACTTTCCATAGGCTTTCAACGACGGGAGGTTGAACATCTGCAAGACCGACGGTCCGGTTACACAGCGCCAACGAAAGATTGGAGTCAAGAAGATCTAACCTTGATCTGTTCTTCAGAAGCGACCAGCAACTTTTGCGTCGACTTGTCGGCATCCTTCCAGTTGGGTCGACCAGCGCCAGCGACACTGCTGTTTGATGATGGAGAGGCCACCACGTCTTCCGACAGTGGCGACTGAGGAAGACTGGTGGGTGAGGCAGGCGGAAGGGGCGATGAGGCCAGACTTCCGGCCGACTCGGGCTGAACCTTCAAGACGAGCCAAAGACAGCATGTCAGTGGAATATATGATATTGGAGCTCGGCTAAGTTGACAAGATTGTTCTGCATATGGTGCACGCTTCCAGCCGTTATCACTGAAAGCGTGCGCCACCTGGGAAAGTAAAGAAACTGGACTAGATGTTTTTCTAAAGTAGCGCACGTATCCAGTATTACTGGCTGAAAGCGTGCGCCACTTGGGAGAAACCATCTCGTCCAGTTTGTGTTGCCGAACTTCCAAATCACAACGTTATTTGGTACCTTCATCTTGCTGTGGTCGACGATGGCCATAAAGATGACGGGCGCGCCATGTCGCAGGTGGATCTCTTTAGCAGCGACAGCGGTGATTTGATCGGTCGAAGAACCGGTGGAGACGTCAGGGACTGTCAGGGCGTAGCTGTAGATGGTGCCGTTGTTCAGACCAACCCACAAGCAGGGCTGACTGCCCTTCGAAACATTCGTCGCACCTACAGACACACAGCGTGAGGATGTTCGAATAGAAGTTACGTTCTGGTCGACGCATACCTTGTTGAGTGGGGTGGATGGCACAGCTGGTGAGAAGGAGGGTGCGAACGGTGGTGGCTTCATAGTTGTACGTCTTTTCCACTCTGCTCTGCTCTGTCACCGCCTTGTGCTCTTGCTCCTCCAGGCCCGCTGGCATGATATCGGCTTCCAGCGCCTGCAGCAGCTTGTCATCAACGATGATCGGTCCGACGTTGGCCGTCTGGACATGCAGACTGACGGGTTCCGCTATGGCCGATGTCGACCGCAAACTTTCACCAGCCAACTCTCCTGTTACATTCTACAGAGACGAAAGAGACAGTTACAGGAGCAGTCTGG
Source organism: Ramazzottius varieornatus (assembly GCA_001949185.1). NCBI lineage: Eukaryota > Metazoa > Tardigrada > Eutardigrada > Parachela > Ramazzottiidae > Ramazzottius > Ramazzottius varieornatus. The sequence goes on along the minus strand of BDGG01000022.1, from coordinate 128,531 downwards.
ACAAGTATGGAACACCAGCTTTGATCGGTGTACAGTACCTGGCTGGGCCCAGTCGATTCAACGACCGTCTTCTCTTCCACCGTCGTGGTGTACCCATTGGCATCGCTCACCTCCAACTTGTCCGTCACCACCATGTGCGTTTTGACTTCATCCTGGGTCGTCTCCTGAAAAAAGCACCAAGAAGATATGACAAAAATGTTGGGATATTTGAATGGTCATGACATTACCGTGTGGCCGTTGGTTAAGGCGTTGTGGTGGCCGTCGGGGCTGGTAGCCATCTGCCGCCCATCCAGCAGCTCCACCTCCCCTTCCGTACTGCTGCTCTTCTTGGTCGTTTCAATCGTGCCATTCTCGCCGACACCGCCATTGACGGTGTAGGACGTCGGCGAGTGAACGTTCAAATGGGGCCGCGGGATGCGACGAAGCGATCGCCGTAACGTCTCTCCCGCTCGCCTGGCCTTCTGCTGCAGTGTCCCGTTACTGTGGGCCTCGTTTTCTACAATCAACAACACAACCATCACCAAACTTTATCCATCAAAATCCCTCGTCCCACAAAGTGAACTTCAGTCAGATCTTCACATATACGAGCTGGACCAGAGTAAATGTTCCAAGTGGCGCACCGTCTTAGCGCCATTAGCCAAGAGCCTGCGCCACTTGAAATGACGATCTTGTCATCTTTTCCTAGCTGCCCTATTCACTCCTAGGTATACCTGACACCAACAATGTTAATACTCTTACCTAGATTTTCGCCGTCCGGCTTCATGGTACAGTTGATGAAGATACGGGTTCGATGAGAGTAGTCCAACAAGGCAAAGCCATGACCTGTTCCCACGGCCAACCTGCAAAACAAACGGCTAACCTTCGACCTGAGAAACGGACACTAGGGGATGTCAGCACAAGCAAGACCTCCATCAGTTTAGCTGGACTTACAAGTTCCACTCTGGGTGGATAGCCAAAGCGGTAATAGCCGAGGGTGGGTCCATCTGGACCGAGAGGACAGCCTGGAAGCCGCCAAACATTTCCAGGTTACCGGCACGAGGCAGCAGTGGTTGGCTGCCGCGCCAGACATACTGCAGCTCTTCACCCACCAACGACACATTGATCGTCTGCAAGACACCAGTGGTGTGGTGAAAAAGGAGAATATGTAGACGAAGATAATTATCCCGACATACCTCAAAGTGAACGACGGCGTACGTAGGGTTAAACTTGTAAAGGAGAACTTGTCCGGCCTGACCACCAACCAGCAGCGTTTGCGAAGACACGTCAAAGCAGAACTTTTCCACCTTCATCCTCGGCTCTTGCACCGTCTCCTGCTCGAAACCATACTAAAAACGGACAAAATTTACAAGACCCTTTCGGCAGTTTGTCATGAACCTGGCGGAGTCGTTCTGAACTCAGATTGTAGATTTTGGAAACTTGGCATTCACCTTTTCCAAGTGACGCATGTCTGGCCTGCGAATGGCTAATAGCGTGCGGCACTTGAAAAGAACAATCGGGTCGAGTTCGACCGTTTCTGTCCTCCCGAGTTTTCGGTGGAGTTTGTCATCTCTTCCAGACAGATATGTTATTGGTAGGTATGCGAATGGACAGATCAACAAACCTTGCGGAAGGGTGGCCAGACATCGGAGGAGTCATCGGCAAAGTCGCCTTCCTGCTCGACGTGGAAGTAGCGAGTGGCGGCGTCCAGCTTGTGCAACAGGCGCAAGCCAGCAGGAAGCACTTCCCAAAAGCGCAAACATCCATCGCCATGCCTGCAACAGTATACCATAGTGCCCAGATCGTAACAGACCAACCTTAACTTGATCATTTGGTTATGATGTGACAGGCTTACGCTGTGATGAGAAGGCTATTCTGCAAAGAACTGTTCATGGTGGTATCGTCTGCTGAGACAGCAGCTGCCGGTACGACACTTCCGCCGTGGATGGGCCATTGCTAAAAAGTAAGAAACGGTATGTGAAAACGGCGTTGACAAGATCTCACCCAATGTTGAAGGATCAAGGTAGGAATGGGACACCTACTCTGTGAGAGTATTTCGGCGAGTATGCGCCAAAGGGGCGAATGTCGCTGGGCTTCTTGCCGACTTCGCGCAGGCCATTCATCACATGGTGGGGGACCTCTTGGTACAGTTCCAAGGAGGTGATGGGTGCGTGGATGTGCGTCACGTAGGGAGCCACAATCTCCGGGTACTTGTCGCTGGTCAGGTCGATGGCAATCAGCTGGTTCTCCAGCAGAACCACCAGCGTGTGAGCGTCGCTGGGAACCGCCAATGCACCTTCAACGGGCACTGCTTAGAAAATTATACTAGACCATCTTGAAGGAATCCACCGTCTTATCTTACCGTCATCGAGAAGAACAAAGTCGACCACAGCCGAGGGGAAGTCCAGTGCCGTGTGTCGTTCACCCTGTTGGACGGTGATGGAGTGGTGGTCGTTGAAGCGCTTCTCTTTGGGCAAGCCACCCGAAAAGATGATCAGTGGACCGTCGCTGGCCGACGAGGAATGGACCACCATCTTGTTGATGGCCATACAGGGATAGGGACCTACACATCAAGCCCTCATTCTTCAATGACTTCAATGGCCAAACCTGGCAGCTCGACAAGCTTGCTTTCCCAACCGACGCACGTCACCAGTGTAATCGGCTGGCAGCGTGCGCCACTTGCAAAAGTCAATCGTCGACTTTCTTCGACGAGGCTCCACTTACTACCGACCATCTCTTCAAAAGCTTAGCATTCTTCACTGAATCTGCCATACCATAGGGAGTTATTGGCTTATCCAAGGGACTCTCCTGGGCGGTATTCCAGGTCAGGTAGCTTCCATCGTCGTAGGTACTGTTGAAGACATCAGCACTGGACTGCCAACCAACGTGCGTCATCACCTGCAGCAACAGAGAAGACTGACAGGTCAAGAAGTGAGATAAGTAGAAAAGCGACAGCAAATGTCAGATGCACTGGCATCGACCAAGAGATACCTGGCCAGAATGGAGAAACTTCCTGTGGCTGACTTTGGCCTCCAAGTCGTAAAGAACAATGTGGCCGTCGGCAAAGCCCACCAACAGCAAGTTCTGCTTTTGGGGATGCTGCTCGATGGCCACCACTTTGCCATGTGCGGCTGGTGTCGGTGAAGTCTTGCCTTCGCTCATCGTCACTTCTGAGGCCTTCTCACCTCCCTGCGAGCCATCACTGTCAAAGAAACCCACAAAAACACCGATGGAAACTCTGGGGGGAGCCTGAACTTGTCGGAGGAAGCTTACATTGCGGTGGTGGCGGTGATCCTTTCCGCTTCGCTGGTCAGCCAGTGTTTGAAGGAAGTGTCGGCGCTGTCTTCCAAGGAAGGCAGGGAGAAGACGGCGATGGAGCTGTCTTGGCAGCCACACCACAGGAAGGACGAAGCCTCTCGGCTGACCACCGCGGCGCACGACACCTTCTCCACTCTGCCAAAGACGAAAGAGAACCTTGCGACGCTGATACTCAAACTGGTCCGATAGGCAGGTTCAAGCTTACCTGGAAGACTGGATAGTCTTGACATTTTCCAGCACGGTGTGACTGCCATCTTTGGAAGTGTTCAGTTCCAGCAGGGAAATGTGTCCGTCTTGCTGAATGACCACCAGCCTTCCCTGGTTGGGAACGAAGGCCAGGTGGCGCGCCGCCCGCTGCTTCTCATCCTGATAGACCAGCGCCACTCCGCTCGAGCCGAAACTACAATCAACAAGACCCTCCACTATCCAATGTACCTAACACAGTCATTTCTATGCTATGTACGACTCTTAGGGCCGATTCTACGCACGAGTAATTGCACTCGACCATTCATTTTACGACGTGAAGAGTCAGCGCGTTTTTGCACGTGCAGATAGTTGTTGGTCAACTTGCTACAAACCTAATTGTCTGATCTGACAAAACTGCTCCCACGAGTGCTTGGCTAGGTAAACAATGGCAGCTTAGCTCATACTGAAATGTGTGAACGAGCTTTGCACAGCAGCAAAGCCTTTTGTGATCACCGCTGAGTTAAACGTTACAAGACAGTAGTGCCAACAAGCCTTCACCTTCTAAAACAAGCTACTACACCACCGGCGATCGAACCGATCGATACGAGCCGACAATTTACACTCTTTGATGAAAAAGCGCGCTGAAGAACCCTCGACAGGTCGCCGAAATCACCGCTTTAGTCAGCCGGCTTTTCTTATCTGATTACTATGCAAATACCAAAAACTCGACCGAAGGACCTACAGTGCTGATGACTGCCCAAGCAGAGAGGAAGGATGAATGAAAAGAACAGCGGAAACGCCAACTTCTTTCCCCTCATTTTCCTTCCAGCGCAAGCAAGCAAGCAAAAGTCAACAAGGACTGGGCCGCTCGCTTCCTCTCTTCGCTACATCCCTTGGTTTCAGCTCCAACCATCGGAGGTTCTTGAAATCTGGGAAAAAGGGAGGATAGAATGTTTCATTGTTAACTTGTTGCTCGTTGTAAAGGAACATCAACGAGCGCAGTTAAGGTAATATTCCTTTCTCAAGTTTCATTTGGCGTGCTGGAGCCTACAACGGCACAACCTTCCTCGAGACACGCCATCCCAATAAATCATGCTGGCTGAGGGGACACCATTAATTTCAATCAAGGGTAGGTCCCTGTGGACCGCAGAGAAAAAGAAGGGAGCGTAATGAGCCTTTTATCACAACTGCGGCTCTTCATTTCCGGTCCAATGTCCCTTCATTCCTATCCTTCATTCCCCCTAGCTTCTCTTCCTGACTGCGCCAGCTGCACACAACATTCCGTAGCATCGCAGTGGCGCTATCATTTGCCATAAGCCCGGCCATGTTGATGTCTGCTGTGCCAAGCAGGAAGAGAAAATGCGACATGGCCCAGTCAGTCAGCAATCTCGCCACATTACTTTCCAAACTGATCATCTAAGCATAACAAAGCATCGTAAACAAGTCAAACTTTCGACACGTCAGTTCTTCGGGGAAGCAACTAGTCATTCTCTATGGGTCGCGCTGGAACTAGCACCCACGGAGATAGATAGGCCAAGTCCTTCACTGATGGCAGACACTTCTATGTGTCCGGCATGGTCCCGATGGCCTATGACCACCCTATGGACTGTGAGCATGTGTCCAAGAAGTGGTTACTTACATGTGTACAGATCCGAGGCCAGTGGCCATGGCCAGAAGACTCAATTGCTTGTCAAAGGCCAGCGCGACGGGACATTCGGGGAAGCCATGCTGGGCGCCCTGCAAATCAGACAGAGTGAAGAGAACATAAGACATTATGGCCGCAGGAAATCAACTCTTTCATTTTAAAATAGAAAAGCCTGCATTCTTGGCGACTGGTCAAGCGCAACACATTTCACACTCCTTCCCACCCTGACACACCATCACAATGGCTTCTTCCAACCTGCTGTGCTCATTCTCACCCATTGTACAACTCTTACGCCATCTCAAACTTCACCAAAACTAAAACTCTCACAGATGAAAAAATCTAAGTCAGGTCTTGTTTATTGGGATAGCAAATCTGTCTTCCTTTCCTTCCAAGTTTTAACTAAATTAGACTGAAGGTGAAAACAGACTTAGTTCAAACAGAGAAAGCTGTGCATTCTTCAGGTCACCGAAAGGAAAAATCCCCTTCGATATCGAGGCGGAAGAAAACGCGCGTTGCAGCGAACCGTAAATATCGCCCACACGCAGCAACGTTGGCAATATTTGCATTTCCGGGCAACATTCACGCTTCTCGCTGTGCGCTCCTGATTCAAAATTAATTCAGCCAAACGTAAGCACACTATGCAACCTCCGTAAGGACCCACTCGAACCCACTGTGTAACAGTGGTAAGCAGCCAAAAGATTATACGAAGGGATTAAATTGCGCGTCGGTTGGCAAAGTAATCAGAATCAGTTTAAATTACCCCGTCCCAGAAACAAGGCAGTGGTCACGTGACTACAATATGGCAAGCTCCCACTAAGTGATCACGTGTGTACACAAGAGTTCTGCCTTGTGGGGATGAGTGGCCATTCGTCATGGCGCAGTCATCTCCATCTTTCATCCTATGACAAGCGCCACTCATCCGCCACGAATCGTCTCCTGTCCCTCTTCCAGCCGGTCACATCACACTATCGATTGTTTTCGCTTGACCAAGCCAGTCACTAATAATCACCCCAATAACACTGCAATATTCAATAAAGAGAGGAAGGTTGACTTGCCTTGGAAAAGGCCAGCAGATCGGTGAGTTGACTGCCATGATCCGCCTGACCGGCCACCTTGCTTTTGATGTACTTCCATAACGAGCTAGCCATCCCTCTTCTCGATCCCCAGTCCAGTCCTATGCAATGAAGTGAACCTGCAACGAATGAAGTGAACACCGCAATGAAGAAAGACATGACTGCGGTTAACCGCGGACAAGTCAAACAAATCGGTTACGTACAGCAATCTTGGCGGATGCAATCCTCTCGAGAGTTACCGTCAGCAACCACGGCTAAAAGTCTCGAGGAAGAGAGCAACGATCAACAAGAACGAAGAGTAATGCAAATCTGAGAACGGAAAGATCGAATCTCCCACACGAATGACTTCTAACGTTGACAAATGAAATTCGTTCTTCGCAAAGTGAATATTTTGATTATAATTAATTTGGCAAATCCGGAATGGAACACAACTTGGCTCACCATTAAACAACAGGATGCGAGATGGATGTTTGGCCGGTAGTGGTGGGACAACAAGCAGCGCTGCCTAGATAACCAATGAAAAGAAGCTTATGCAAACAAGGCGAACAGCCGCTTTTCGATGATGGAAATGATGGTGCAGCATCAACTTTGTCAAGTGCACTTTTGTAATTTTGTCTCCTTCTCAACTCGGCCAACTCCGCTTTCAAACTGATGAGCACGAAATTAATGCAAAACAAGCAGCCAGCGCTCTCTTTCCTGTATTAAAGGAAGGGACGGCATGCGCATGGCCACCATTCGAATAGCTGCCCACCATTGTTCACAATTGGCCCCTCCCCCATCCCTGTTGGGCATATGGCGCAGCGCCCGCCTTCTGCCATTTCATTGGCCGCTACCCACGGGACCTCCACAGATGGCGCCATGAACCCCAGGTTCTCGGAGAACTTTCGGGAACGTAGGGGCTTGGACTGAACTACAGACGTGAAAACAGACGGTTATTGGTGCGCAAAAGCTTGAAAACTGATCAAGGGAGATACTATGGTACGTGACTTCATCGAGAACCCAGCAGGGAACCACAAAGAGAATATTCTCCAGATGAAACAAAATAAGCTGTTTTGCACAAGCGGCGATTCGCAAAATCAAATCAAACAAAAACCAAAACTCAGCACTGCTACGTGCCGATCCACAGATCAACGTGCAGAAGCTCTGTCTGAAGCTTGCGACAGCAGGACGTGCGACGATGAAACTGCGAAGAAACTTTGCGAAGAAACTTGATTAAAAAAGTCTTTAAGACCACAACGGAAGTGAAAGCAAAATACAACAACTACAATTAAAATGGCAGATAAAATTCAAATCTTTGGTTGAGACTGACAGAAGTGTGTAACACAACAGATCAGGGTTGAGCTGGACAGCTGGAAACCGAGAGAGCTGAAAAGGGGGAAATGTCAAAAGCCGGGCGGAGGATCACCGATGTCGACTATAATCTTGGTATATACGGGGTACTCGGTGAAGGAGGACAACTTGTAGGACAGACTGTTTAGTCCGTCCACCTTGTAGCGACGCAGAGCCGTGTACAACAGCTTTTGCCTGTCAAGAAGCCACAAATACAAGCCGTAATCATGAGCGAAAGGAGTAGCTGTTACAGTAACTCTACCGTTTTTCGACCGGTGTCCGTTTGACGTGCTTAATCATGGAATATCGCGAGATTTCTGGCGGAGGACGGATCACCTTCAAACCCACATGCCGAATGCGGTACGCTGCAAAGAGTCATAATTAGGCGGGAAATGTCAAGTGCGAACAGTGTGGTCGGTTACTAGCAAACCTTACCCATATCGTCATCCTCGGCGCCCCACCTGCGACATAAGTTCAGCAATGGTCAAACTGACAGGTTGTGCACCCTCTTGGTGTTTATCGAAGTAAACTAGGTTTTAAATAAAGGTACAAACCCCGTGGACTTACCCCCAGTAGAGATTGCTGTAGCCATTGACTTTGAAAAAGTGCTCGGTACGGAAAGCCAAGACACCGCCAACCAGGTCCTGATACGTCAGTCTGTCAACACAGTACGTCGTCGATAACACAATGAGCATTTGTGAAGGAGAGGAAATGGGACGCAGAGTACCAAAACACGCACACACACACACACTTCCACAGGGCACCACAAATGAGTCTTACCGATATCCCAGTTCGTTCACTATAAGACAAGACACCCAACGATATCATGACCGAATCCTAACCAGATAAAGAAGAGGAGCATGACAGAAAGGGAAAGCATACTAACCAGCCACAGACATGTGACGCGGTTGATCGGGGCAGCCGTAAAAGTTGCGATCGTTCTCCGGGATGAGATCGACATCGTGGAAAATGAAGCAGTCATAATGGCTGCGCTTGAGCGCTTCTTTGAAGGCCGCGTTCATAATTCTGGCCTTGTTGAAGGTCTTGTCTCCATACTGCAAACAGACAAATTGAGCAACAAGCTCCCTCTGTCATCACGATCGTGCGTTGTCAAGAAATTAAAACAGTTTGTTCCACAGGAAGTCAAGTAAAGTACAGTAAATGCGGAATGAGTAGACTGACTTGTTCGACGACAATGACTCGATATTCAAGTTGCTGTCGTTGCAGGACCGGATGAAGGTAGTGTAGCAGACTCTTGAGATGGTTCTCGCGGTCGCGGTAGGGAATGATGATGGCGATGCGGTAGCGGGCAATGCAGTCGGCGGGCTTGAAGGTCCCGCCAGCTTCCAATTGAGGATTCTCTTCGGCAATGTGCTCGAATGTCGGCATCGTCTCCAGATTCAGCTGCATCTGTCCTTCTATAGCATGCCAAACGACCTTATCAGAACCGTTAAGCGTTAGATAGATGGAAGGTATCGATCCTTACGTAAGCTTGGTGGCACTTCCGGGCACATTTCCATACTGGTAAAGTTCTCCGTCGAGACGAAGCTGGTGTCATTGTCGTAGATCATGACAGGGTGGAAGGGCCAGTCATCGTTGGCTATCAGTGCCGAAGTGTTGGTGCCGTTGCCAGCGTCGACAGTGCCAAAGAGCAGCTGCGACTCGGCCATGACTTGATGGAGGATTTCTTGGATGCGGTGCTGATGAAAGTCCTGATACCACAAGCGCTTGTTCAGCTCCATCGAGGGCACATTCCCTGGCAGCAGAGACTCCACCTTCAGGTGCTCGCTGTTGTGGTGATCGTGGATAACGCTGGCCGATTGCTGAAAGAATTGTAACATGGATGAGTATTATTAGCCTATACAGTAATATACTGTAATTACAGTAGCTATAACATATAGCTCACCTTGGCCATGCTCATATGGAAGCCTCCCCGTCCGACCATCACTGATCCGCCGCTATGCTTGACCATAGCAATCTCGCTGAGTGTCAAGACGACCAAGACAAGGATGAAGAGCATCAACATGTATAGTGGAGCATCGCTACGACGCATCTTCCGTCGCGAAGTGGCCTCCGCCTCGGCATCGATGGACGACAGGATGTCCGAGTCGCGCTGAACCTGCGACGACGAATGCGACGAATGGAGGAGCTGGTAAGCCGGTGACGAGTACAGGGAACTGAGGGCCTCTTCCTCACTAATGGCTAGCATCCCGTTCATCATCCTGGAAACGGCAGGGAGAACGGTGTTAGATCAGTCTCAAGGCAAAGTGCCATTCAGACCCACCACTTATCCCAACAAGGCATCCGCTCTCTCCGTCTGCTTCTGGCAGACCTTTCGATGGCTGTCCTGCCACTTCTGCGCTCGGACACTACGATGCGACAAGAGGAGCAAGTAACCCAAGTTCCCTGACTTTCATCGGGATTCCAATAAGATTAATTATGAGAGCTTATACGCATATACTGTACGCCAGTGGTGCGACGGTTGTGTTAATCTGTATGACATGACGTAACGTAGCAGATAACGTTACGCATGACCTGACTTACTGTAAGAGCACTGAAACACCAGCATGAAACACAGGTAGGACTGTATTCAATGCTTTCAAGTTCGGGGTCCCGCTTTCCGGAATAGAGAAGAATCTGGATTAGAAAAACTTCGTGGAAGACGAAGGATGATATTGTTGTTAGAATCAGGGAAAAGCCTGCGGACGTGCACACTGACGCGACAGAGCACTGTCACGAATTTGCCAACGTAGAATTGCGGCATTGAATAAGGGAAACTTCCTGCTTCCACAGCTTCACCTTCACCGAACCGACCAGTCCTCCGCCCATCTCATTTCAGTGTTATTTTAAAGTGGTTTGAGACAAGAATACCAACAACATCCACATCGTTATACAAGCTAGCCTCAAGCGTGACGAGGTAACAGAAGAAAGGCAGAACAAAGAAAATGTCAGCGGCCTGAAAATCGGACGACACCCACATGGCGTGCCTTGTTAGTAAATAGGTTTAGAACAAAAAAAATGTACGGAATATCTGCTCGTCATGAAAATGTCTGGCGATGCGGTAGACCGAAGGTAGTAAGTGAATGAAGAGAGAACGAGCGTCAATCCCTGGTTCCGGAGACTTGTTGTGGTCATCGTCGGTAATTGTGCTGCGACGATGGCTGATGTAAATGCGCCACATCAGCCTGCGACTGGTTCCTGGACGAGCTTGAACGTGTACGGATGACGGAGACCTCGCTGGCCATGGCGTTGACAAACTGCTGTGTAGCCTGGTATCCTGTTTGTGCCACGCCTTGTTGGGCAACGCTGCCATACGCACCAAAGGCCAGATCTGCGAACAAAGAAGGAAGTATACATTAGATGGAGAAAAGCATGGGCGGCTAAGGGAACATGAAAGGCTCACTAGGCGTGGCGGCGGCGGTGAAGAGGGGAAGAGGGTTGGCAACGGCATTCTGGAAATATTGTTGGACAGTGGGGAAAGCGTTAGCGGCGTTTAACTGCGCCTGTAGACCCGTGTTGAGGAATGCCGACGAACCGGGCTGACTCTGGGACTGTTGCTGCTGAGATCGCTGTCCTTGTTGCTGGAGAGCTCCTTGGTTGTAGTCTCCAACACCTCGATGCTACAAAACAGCAACAAAAAATGGGCATGGACTGTGATTAAGAAAAGCAACACCGCCCAAAAATTTGTTGACTAAAGACGTATCCGACAAAATGGGTAGGAAATGCGTCTAAGAGACATACTGTCTGGGAGGTGGATGGAGGGTTGGTCATTTGCTGTTGCGCAGCGCCGGGCTGCAGGAAGTAGTCGATGCCGGTGGGGAACATGGTATAGTCGGCAGGTGCTTCAGAGCTGGAGGGACTGACGGCTTCGTACCTCTGCGACGCACCCGAAGTCCAGTTTGCAGCTTGCGACACCGCCGAAGCCTGCATAACAAAAGACCCAATATTCATCACTGACTTTTCTCTTTCGACACGTCGTCCCTTCCTCCTCCAACCAACCCAATGTGTACCGCCTCGCTCTCAGCCCCAGCTTTTCTCGAGATATGCACAGCAGCCTACACTGTATCGACAGTCCCGTGACAGCGCAAGTCTCACCACTTTTTCACTAACTTGCCTTTCGATCACCACAACGCTCCCATTCAATGCAGGAGAGAAGACAGACTGACGAGCGGGGAGACCACAACTATCATTAAAACGAAGCTCGGCTTCTCATATGAAAGCCCAGATTCCGTATTGAAAATGGCGGACAGGCTCTCTTGTGTGGTCTCCCCGCCTCGCCCGTCTCCATCTCCATCTGACGGTAACCCCCACCTATTGCGCAATGCCTTTAACCATTGATAACAATGCTGATGTCCATTCAGTGCAGCAATACAATGCCCATCGAGAAACACAACTCCTCACTTGCAAGTACTACAGCCGTAAATTCAACAGTCCGCCACGATTCATCATTCAAAATTCCGGAATATTCAAAGAATGCGATTAGTGGGAAAAATAACCAACAAGAAAAGAAGTGCAAAATTTAAAGTCAAATTGCCTTTCATCAACGCAGAATCCCTGCACCTTGTCTACAAGCTCATCAAGTAACGGACAGCACGGTCGACAGAAGACTCGCGCTGCTTTTTGCTACTTGCCGAAGAATCCTTGGCGGGCGACGGCGTCTGCGACTGCGACGGCTCCTTGGCTGCTCGACCGCGCTTCCTCCCTCGTCCCGTGTTGGCCTGCGCAGCTGCCGCTTGGGCTTCCGCAGCTTCCGCTGCTGCCTGTAGACACGGAAACGACAAATGTTTGGCACAGCGAATTTCCACTTAACCCTTCTGAAAAAGCTCCCAAATTTTCTTCAAGCGGTGCACTGCACCGGCCTGTAACACTGAAGACGTGCGCCACTCAAGCCATTAACAGTATAAACGTACGCCACTTGGGATAACAATCTTGTTGTGCCCCGCACTTCTGTTACCTGTTCTTCGCGCTGGCGCTGTGCCACGATGGCCTGGGCTTGTGCGGTGGCGGCGGCGGTGGCCTTCTTGTTAGAGCCACGCGGAGCTCGCTTCTTGGGTGGCGGTGTGGGTTCGGACTCGTCGGAGGCAGCATAGGCCGGCTGTGGTGCTGCGTGGTGGGCCGCAGGGCGTAGTGCCGCGCCACCACCCGCATTCAGCCTGCGGACATTCTCTTCGGCCGCCAATTGCGCTCGCTTAGCGTGTTCAGCAGCCACCGCCGAGTCGGCCAGCTGACGACGCAAAGTCTGGATCGTCTCTTGGGCTTCTTTCTCGTTCCTCGTCTTGGCTTGCTGAATCCGTTCCAGCTCGCGCGTCGAGGCACCTTGCAACTCGATAATCTGCGATCTGCAAAAGGAAAGCTTTTGATGTGACATTCTTCTGAACATGTCGACAGTCTTGATCGTGCCCTACCGATACGATTCGGTTTCTTTCTGGGCGCGGACAAAGTTGGCTCTGAAGAGTTCCAGTTCAGCCTTGATGGTGCGCTTGCCTTCTTCAGCCTTCTTGGCGAAGTCGTAGTAGTAGGTGGCCACGTTGTTCAGTGTCTCCAGTCGTTCGGCTTCCATGGAGGAGGCGCTAAAGTGGGCGCGAATCCAGGCGTTGACGCGCGTCTCCAGGTGGGCATTCTTCTGCTTCTCGGCCGACAAATCCATCAGGGCGTCTTCCAGGCTGAACTTTAACTCTAGAATCTCTTCCTGGGCCTCGCGCAATATGTCCTGCACTTCCTCGTCCGACGAGTCCGGCTCTAAATCCTCCTCTTCCACCTGCAGAGGCGAAAACCCTTTCCGACAAGCTTCAGCAGTAGCCAACGAGGTCAAGCGCACCCTGGGCAACTTGATCAGATCGTTTTCCCAAGTGGCGCACACTGCCGACGACCAACACTGCGAGTGTGCGCCATCTGACAAAACAAGGGTTTCTTTGGCCAGCTGTGCAGTAGTTGTCGTCCTACCTGAATGCCCACACCCATAACAGGACCATGTCTGGCGCTCTTGAACATGTTATGAGTGGCTTTGGTGGGAGGTCGAAGGGGCGACACTTGCTCTTGATGCTGTGGCAGCTTCTGCAGCACCAGCTTGATGGGTTGACGCGTGACGGGCGAACGGTTGGGCATGACGATGGGACAGGCTGCGCTGCCCACCACCACCACCTGCAAGCACACACAAAGACCCTTGTACCCTTGTACAAGAATGAAAGTCAAGGGGTACCCTGCCACCAACCTTCTGAGAGGGCGAGGGTGTCGCTGCCGGCTTGAAAGGCCAAGGTGCGCTGCTGCGATGGGCAGGAATGCTCTGCGAGGTGCTGCTGGCTGACGCCTTGGTGGCGCTCTTGACGGGCTGCGACGACGGCTTGCTCTGCACAACCTTGATGGGCGTTGTAGTCTTGGCCGGTGTCGTTATCGTCGTCGTGGCGTTGTTCAGCTGTAGTGGCGGAAGTGGCCCGTTGAGGATGGACTTGGGCAGGAAGACGGTGGTGATGACGCTGCCACTCTTGCCGCCCTTCTGCGGACTTCCATTCCGATTGTAACTGGCTGCCTCATCTGAAAGCACAGCCTTGACGACACTGGGCAACAAGAGCAGAAATAGAGAGAGACTGATATTACCGTGGCGGCTGTATGGTTTGGTGGTAGGGGCAAATGTTTGTGCCAGCGCCTTCTTTTCCTCCATCTGTTGTCTGCTGGGTCTGCCGCGTTTGGCTACGAGGCCGGCTGCATCCAGCTTCTTGGCCTGCTTCTTGGCCGACTTGTCCCAGTCTTCGTCGGCATCGCTATCGTCAAGGTCACCTTCGTCCGAGGAGGACTGCCCCTCCATCTCCTCCTCCACTTCTTCATCGACCTCAGTCCCATTTGCCTTCTTCTTTTGTTTGGCTGCTGGCTTTGGAATTGTCTTTCGTGCGTACTGCGAGATGCCCGCTAGCGCTCCATTGCTATTACTGGATGACACTTTGGCCTTGCCGGAAGTGCTGTCCGAAGCATCGGTCACAGCAGCCTCTGAAAACACACACACACACACACACACAAATTACAAACAACCAACGGACAAAATGCAACTTGAAAAGAGAAGCATAACAAGATTGCGAGCCTGCTACAGGCGGCAAACCGCGGTGAACTCTGGTCCTACACCCTCACCGATCAGGCCCACATCAGGCCCACTTCCCCGCTCCCTAGTCTACAGACAGCGGCCTAACCGCGCAGCGCACATGAACTGACCTGGAGTGAGAAATATGGTGGGAACGGCATCCTTCTTGAGGGTCAGCTCGCTGTCGGGCTTGGTCGGGTCGACAAAGTCCTCTTGACGGTCAAAGTGCTTGACACACAGGCCGTAGTTGGGGTTCTTCTTGAGAGCGGCCAAGTCCAGAGGCCTGTTCCGTCCCACACGCGACGTGTTGAGGGCGTACAGCCACTTGCGACGGACCAGCGGTCTCAAGTCGCCGTCGGGAAAGACAAAGACGTTGGCCCTCGACTGTTGATAGTTGTCGCAGTCGGGTACCACACAGCTGGCCTTCTTGCGACTGGCTTCCGCCGCTGCTCGCGTCGATGGCGCACGCCGTCCACCTTCCTCTGTCCCTTCCTCCTCTTCTCCACCCTAAAATCCCAACACGACATACAGTAACCTCAGTCAAGTTTACCGTACTCAATCTACAAGTGGAACAATGCATGCTATAGTAAGAACCAACTTCCCGCTGCAACTCGACCCGCCAAACGCCATGACGTCATGCGCGAATTGATGTGGGAACAAGCACGTCTTCAGCTTGATCAAAACGTTCCAGTCGATCTTTTGTGTTCGCATGTTAGAATGTTGTCAAGAAAAGCTTTGAGCTTTCGATAGGGAACTGGTTCTTTTGAACTTGGGAGATGCTCGTCCAAGTGAGTATCTATGAAAGAGGCCACTGCAGCCCGATACTGCTCGTTACCTGCTGGGCGTGGCCATCTTGGCCCTTCCTCTTGGCTGTCTGGCTGGCGGGGCGTCTGGCATCCCCTTCCTCGACATCTTCTGTCGAGATGAAGCTGGTTCGTGAAGCCACCGACCCTTCGCGACTTCGGTCGTACAGCGGAATGCCCGGCTCTTGCTTGATGGCCTCCTCATCCTTCAGCCCGTTCATGGCCATCGACACCACCAACTGCCCACCGTCGCTCGACGGCGAACTCTCCTCCAGCACAGCCGCCACTTGTGTGCTGACATCCCCTCCCAAGGCTTCCTCGCCCTCAGCCTCGTCCTCGGAGATCTCTGCGGTGTTATAGTGGGACGAGGCTTGCTTGGAAGGTGTTGGCTGAAATGAGTCGTTGTGCAATGACGATAGCTCTTTCACCGTTTCCTCCATTGTTCCTCCCTTCTGCCTCGATCCCACCGCCGGCAGATTCCCCAGGCTATCATCCAAACCTACTCGACAAGACAGTGGTAAACCAAGCGACCATTGTCCTTCGCATAGATCGGCGCCCAATTTCAAAACAAAAAAGGTACAATAGAATTCCAATTCGAACTTCTTTCATCTTTATGTCACAGTTTGATTGACTTGAGCTTGATTTGACAACATGGTGGCATGTTGATTTTGTTTTATGTTGGCATTTACAGAGGATTCCTAAAGTCTGAACCTGCATCCCAAACAAACTCCGCGTTTATCATAGAGGCCATTAAATAAAACATACCTGAAGACTGCTCAGCATCTTGGCCAGATATGCGACGCAGTTCGCTGAGGAAGGAATCCCCTCCAACGCTCATGTCGGCTGTAGAGTTGCAGGTGACAACCATGCTGCTGCTTTGGCTGACGACAGTCCCGCTCCCGTCCGTCGATTGCTGGCTGAAGAACTGCGTGCTGGAGAAACTATATTCGGGTGAAAAGGATCCACTAGGAGATTCCCGTCCAGTCAGGGATGCAGATATGTTGGTCTTTTCCGCCGCGCCATCAAGATGGGAAAATGGCAGATTGTCGTCCATGTTCATGCCGTCCGACGACTCGTTCCGATCCATCCTTCCGACTCTTGCGCCAACCCAGAACCACACGGACACTGGAGCTTAATTACCAAGGTACCACAAGGTGCTACTTACCGCGCTGACGTTGAGTATAGAGCTTCTTTTTGGGCTGAACTTTTAGAGCCTAATCGGCGAAGAATCAGAAAATGGTCGCCCACATGGAAGGGTTCTCGAAAGACCTGCACGCCCACTTTCAGTTAGCTGAACCCTGAACCGAGCCTGTGGAACAAGCTCCACCAATCAAGACGCGGAGTTTCTGAGGGCGGAGTCACTTCTTGTGCTGATCGACCTATCACAGTGCGCTCGCTTATGCGGGAAATCTTCCCCTGGATGCAAAAGTGGTCCAGGTGGCCCAAGCGGGCCCTAAACGCATCCATAAATATGAGTTTAGCTGTTTCAAGAAGACATGTAAATATTTCCCTCTAGTAATTGCTGATTTCCGTTCCCTTTGCAGAACCTCCAGGATGCTGCACTCTGTATTCATTGCCACCCTCCTAGGGGCCGCTGGATGGGTCAGTGCGGTCCTTCTGCCCGGTGGACGGTCAACCGGAAGCTTCCTCCCGTGGTCCAGCCTGAATGAGCGGGTAAGTCGGTAGAGAGAATTTTGCACTGTACATCCATACATATCCAGCGCTCTCCGCCGGAGGTCCTGTGATATCCCCTTATCAGGGAGGGCACATATTCATATGGACTTTTAATCGCTCTGTGTTGTAGGTAGCCTACAATGTTAGCACGGCTGTCTTCTGTCCAGATCATAAGGAATGCCCTGAGTCTTCCACCTGTTGCGTAGTACGTGCTTCTCTACCTTACCTCCTGTTGCTGACCATCACATTTGAATGATACAGTGAATGGATATGTTTTCAGATGAAGAATGCTGCTTATGGATGCTGTCCATTCCCTGAAGCTGACTGTTGCAGCGATGGTTTACACTGTTGCCCGCATGGATCAAAGTGCGACATGGAACAGAAGCGCTGTGCTTCCACTGCCAACCACATTCCGCTGGCAAAAAAGTTCTTGTGGACGAAGACCCTGCAAAGTGTCGGCTTGAAGACCATCACTTGTGGCGACAAGCAGAGCGAGTGTCCTGACAGTTCCACCTGCTGTCAGCTAGCCTCTGGAAACTGGGGATGCTGCCCATTTCCCAACGCGCTTTGCTGCTCGTAAGCTGCTAAAATACTATTGATTACAATTTAGGAATGTTTATTTGCGATTGTAGAGATAAGGAACACTGCTGTCCTCACGGGACAAAGTGCGACTTGGAACAGAAGCGCTGCGCAGCGGAAGACACGCATGCCTTGACCAAGCCCCTTCAGCCCATCTACGGAGCTTCCGGTTCGGCCAAGAAGACTTTCAAGGGCTTTGGTGACAACATCTGCCCCGACGGGAACCGCACGTGCGCAGCCGATAACACCTGTTGCCAGTTGAAGAACGGCCGATACAGCTGCTGCGCTTTCAAAAATGTGCGGCTTGTAGCAGGAAATATCTTTCATTCACTCGTTCTTGCGTATTTCTGGCTAACTCGTATCTGTATACTGCTATTGGCTTCTACTCTCGAGCTTTCTTTTTTGCAGGCCGTCTGCTGCGGTGATGGAGAACACTGCTGCCCTGAGGGTTTCGAATGCCATCCGGAACGAGGAGAGTGTGAAGCGCAGAAGAGGCGGAAGGCATTGGTCAAATCCCTTCCCACGGTTGGTGCCGAGTCTGAAACGCGTCTAGTGCTTCTGAGCGATACAATCTGTCCAGGAAGAAATCGAACCTGTGCCGGAGACTTCAGTTGCTGCCAAACCAATGCAGGCGATTACAGCTGCTGCGCTTTCAAGAATGTAAGGCATATTCTCTTGAAACTGTCTAGCTGTAGAGAGCCTTTCTTGGCAGTTCACTAATGACACCGGCGGCCATGACGAGAACTTTCGTTGTAGGCTGTCTGCTGCGCCGATGGAGAGCACTGCTGCCCCCAGGACTATCAATGCCATCCGGAGCGCGGAGAGTGCGAATTGCAAAAGAAGCGCAAGATGCACCGAGGATAAGATAGAGTCCAGAATCAAGGACGGCACTTGCTTTCCCTTGCTCTCATTTGTTAATGCTCAACATTTTCTAGCATAGTCTTAACTTGCTCATGACATACTATCGTCAGCAAGTCTGCATTCTGCTGATGTGGATTGTACTGGTAGAACACTGGCCCAACCCATCACTACACGCGCCTGACCCAACTTCCGGCCTGGACAAAACTTGCGGCCACCAGCCGAAAACGGCAGCTGCCACCTAAGTTGTCCAATCAATCAAAGCGCTGCCGCTTCTGGCCGGGAGCCGCAAGTTTTCTCCAGGTCGGTAGCTGGGTCAGGCGCGTCCACTCATACTGATTTTGTCAACTAACTGCGACAGTAAGAAACATGGACAAGATTAAAAATTATACAGTACTGTTCAAGCGCCAGGCATTCACGGGGATGTAAAAGGTGACAGAAGTTAGAACATGTAAAAGATGGAAAAGTACAAAAGATAGGTTCAATTGAAGATGGCGGAAGGGTCGTTGAGTGTATGGCGGATGGGAGAAGTCATGGGCTGTTGCGTTTGAAGGGATGCTTCCAGGCGCTTGCGCGCTCGCCCTTCTTCCTCCAATTGACCACGCAGTTTGGCCACTTCCTACAACGATTCAAGGGTGAAAGCAACTGCTCGGTGTCAGTAATCAGTCCACGTACCAATGAAAGATCGCGGACTTGGTCCTTGAGAGTGTAGACGGCGTCGACCAGGGTTTTTTCTTCAAGGAAGAAACTGCCGTTGGGTCCGTCGTGCTCAATCAGAATCTTCTCCTCCTCGGGTATTAGTACATGCGGTGAGTCCAGCACTTCTGCATTATGCAAACCAACACACAACATTGACACAACTCAAATAAAAATAATAAGTCAAAGGAAAGGACAAGTCGACCATAGCCATCATCATGATTGAGGCAATGAAATAAATGAAAGGGACAAGAAGGTCAGACCATCACCAGAGCTACAAAAAACATGAATACGAAGGCCACGAGGCAGAGAGTTACTGTGTCAGGGTTTGTTCCATTTGAAAGCAGGCAGACATCCGACGTTGCTGGGTTCACCGCCCTCCAGCATGGACAAGTCAGAGAGCGTTCGCGACAGCAATTCTTGGTTAGCCACTACAGACCCATCAGCCACAGACGATTTATTAGTGCCGAGGAAAGAAGATGGCAGAAGGAAGAGCCACAGCCAGCACCGTACACAGTGTACACGAAAGGTCTTACCGGAAGTGACTTTCTGTCGCAGTTTGGAACTGATGCAGTACGACTCGATGACTGCCAACAGCTTGGCGTCGTCTTCATATTGACGAAGCTCCTGCTCTCGGCCAAGGAGCTCGTCACTTCGAGGAGTCAACTTGGGTTGCTCTGTAGCACAAGAGACAGCCAATCAGTTCTAATGTCACAGTGATGTCTCGCTGCCTTAAAGGGGACCTACCTTTCTTTTTAGTGGAAAACTTTCGTGGCAGTTTGGGACTGTGTAGCGCACTGGCTTTTTCTTCCTTCAGCGCCACATCGGCTCGCATGGGAGGATAGGGGCGGAGGCATGAGCCGGACCACACGGAGTTGGTGATGATGGGTGGAGGGAACTTGTGGGCGCTGCCGCAAGTCGCTACTGGCCGAAGGGTGTTCTCTTTCACCGTGTCTGTCTTGGGTGGACTGATGGTCAAGGCTGATATGCTCGACACCTTTGACTGCACGCAAACACCCATCTTATGCTTATTATTATTATTATTACCGACTTTGTTTATGTACTGTTTAGCACGTATCTCACCGGCTTGGGAAGGGTGCTGCATTTGCCCAGTGCCGCAGGCGTCAGGACGGCCTTCTGTATGCTGGCTTTTTGGACCAGAAAGTTGAGCTGAGCCAGCCACTTGTCGTAAGACTCTTTGCTCTTACACTGCACCACCTTCCAGTCCAGTGTCTTGCTCCAGATTTCAAAGGTGTTGGCCACGGCACCGTTGCTCAATGGCTTAATTTTCAGGCCTAACAGCGGGGTGTGCGACTACAAGACATGACAATGGCAATGACTAAGTCATCATGCCCAATAACACGGCAGCAGAACCGACCATGCCATGGAGAGGAGCAACAGGCAACCAACAGACATTACAGTCAAAGTTGATGGTCGAAACGTACCATGTACATGAAAGAGCTCATGCGCCGCGACACAGCCAACAAGAGCAGCACTTCTTCAAAGAGGACCAAGTGGCGATCCTGCTTCGTCCCGTTGGCCTCATCCCCCACCGACACCTGCTCCATCAGAAGCACTTCCCCTAACGAGGCCATATCCTACAAAACAAGACGCCACCTTCGTACGAGATACATATATCTGTCCTTCTTGAGTGGGCACATCATACCGGTCCCTGATAGTCGCGAATATTGCCTTTAGAAATCTCCAGCTCAATCTCTTTCTGTTGTCGCACTTTGGTACATTGATTCTGCCAAAAGAGTCCACAGTGTCAATGAAGGAAAGCCTCGAATACCGTGTGGTTTACTTACAGCCAAGTCGGTGTAGACCGCAACGCTGCGTTGCGTGTTGCCTCTGTCCGAATGGAACTCCTCCAAGTGCCGTTCTAGCTCTTGGAGGATAGCCGGGTACTTGTCCAGCCGCCGGAAGGGTCGACTGACTTCGGCGGCTAAGGACATAATGCCTTTGGGCAAAGGATTGTCTTCCAAGGACTCAGCAAAGGCCATCAGTGTATCCCTGCCGACATAAGACTGCTGCTGCTTACTGACGTCTTTGCCAGCATAACACTGCTCCACAGAGCTTCAGCTTACTTGTACTGATTGAGGATCTGTGCTGCGTGAGGATGGTTGGCGCAGTACTTGAGGTAGGCCGTCTGCATTTGGGCAGCCATACTCATGAAGAGACCACCAACGGCCTGCTGTTCCGAAGGAGACCTATGGATAAAGATAAGAACTATGCGGCATGGGGCAAAACTCGAAACAAGCCCTGCTTTCCTATGTCGCACCTGCTTATGTCGCTCAAGCGTTCCAGTAGCAGGCTCTGTAGCTGGGTCACCTCTTCTAGGTTTCCGCATAGCGAGTTGAAATCACCAGGAGCAAGTCTGCAAACAATGACATGAAACTGCTCAAGATGCAATTGTGTCGGAAAGCAAGCAATGTACGTACAGGTTGCCTGCTTTCAGTGGACGGAGGAAGTTGTTTTGGAAGCTCAGCAGATCCTTCACGTGAGCTCTCTCGCTGTCCAGCAGCGCACCCATAATCTAGGAAAGGGAGGTACGCTTATGTGCAAATCATGCATAGACTACACTTGAGCTGTCCTGAAAGCCCCAACCATGGCGGAGGACGGGGTCAGGACATAGAAGGATGTCCAATATTAGTTTGATGGCCAGAGTCAATTTCAGTTATTTCAGCCATCAGCAGATAACCTCGATACAGCGCTTCCGCGTCTCACCAAGGTTCCCAAGTACGCAGGTACGTGAGGCATATATAGACTGTACCGAATGAATCTTCCACATGACCCACATGACCTACCTGACGGCGGAATTCTCTTCGGGGATCTTGCACATGCCCATTTTGTGCGTTAGTTTCTATGAATGGAAGAAAGGTGGAACAACTTGCGGAAAGCTGGAGAGCGGTGTAGGATGTATTAGCAGCTGCAGTACTCGTACCTGGTGAGTGGTCAACAACAAACTCAGCTGGAAACCAGCCTGTCTCATTCCTCAAGGTACCTTCCCACCATCCTCCATCGGGACTTTGCGTTAGAGTGATAACATCCCCACGACGAAAAGAAAGCTAGGAGATAGCCAGGACCAGATATAATGATAGCATGTACATCATACGACGTGAACAGAAGAGTCAAACGGTTACTCACCTCATCGACATTCTGCTGGACGAAATCGTAGATGGCTTTGACCAACCGTGCTTCGGTCCCCATGACGGCTCCGCCGCTAACCTCCGTAGTCCTCGTGCTGTCCACTATTTACTGATTATCCAGCCCGGCCCGAGTGATGGCCCGGCCGAAGTTCACGATGCAGTGAAAAACGTATCCAAGAAAATTGATGGAACGCAAACAAGCTGTAAAAACGGTCTCTTAAATCAAGAGCGGAAAGGCTTTTCAATCAAGTCGATCAGGAAAGCAACTGAAAATTGAAAATTTGAAATCTTGAATCTTGATTCTTGAAAATGAAAAGAAAAGGTTCACATTCAGAGAATCCAGAGAACGAACGCGGATTGTTGTGGCGTTTGCTCTGCTCTTGTAGTGTTGTTGTGTCCAGTGGCACTGAACTAGTTCGTTGTCGAGTCGGGAATAGCGAGCAGTCCAGCTTCCACAGTTTATTTCCGGAGGAACATCGACTCTGAGTGTCCTGCCTGGCTCGGAGATTCAGAAATTCGCACAGGACATTCAAGACTTGCGCCATGGAACCCCACCTGTCGAAACGGGCAGTGCCTGAACAACCTCTGGACCTATCTGGTCGAGCGCAAAAATCCCTGGTTCGTTTACGGCAGCTTTTGGATCAGTGCACCGATCTGCGCGACTTGCAGCCGATATTAGCAGGTATTTGGCAACGTGACGACGTCGTCGCAGTAACGCGTTGAATCCGCTGTCTGCACGGCAGCACCAATGTGGCTCATTACGTCATACGCTAACTCATCTGTCTTTGCCAGCTTTACACAGTCAACAACCTCCCTTGAGCCCCTTTCCCTCCGTGGAGCCAGCGGCAATAAAGATATCGGGGCTTTCCGACGCGGAAGTAGAAGTTTTGGTGTCTTCAATGTACTGTTTGGTCATCGCCGTAAGTAGGAGTAACGAGACGAACGCCGATGGGTTCGCGAAGGAGATGAACCGACTCAAGTAAACGAATAACTGCCTTTGCTTCTGGAACAAGAGCAATTTTCCAGTTGTCGTTTTATTAGATTACCTCTAAAGTTCGGACACATGTTGGCTGATCTCCTGTTTCGAAACAGGTAACATCTAAAGCTTCCGGGTTTCGCGGTTGCGCACCTGCGATGGATATCCAATTTTGTCCACTGCTTCGTGTTTTGTAGGACGCATTTGGCGAGGTCGCCGCTGGCTCGCTGCGAACAACGACGATTGCATCGAATCCGCTGGAGACTGGATGTCATCGTTACGTCTCAGTAAGTTCAGCTGCTTATTTTGCGCTGCTTCACAATATGGTAGTAAGAATTTTACTTATGTGTTCTCATAGTGTTTTTTTCCAGGCTGGGCAAGAAAATCATGGAACCTGTTTTTCTGATCAGCCTGGAACTGACTTCGCGCACAGTTTATTTCGAGGTTTGTTCGGACAAGTGGTTGGTCGAATTATTTTTAGTTTCAGCGCTCATAAGTTCTTCGGTTTCTTCTAGGTTCCTATGACGCAGTTCCACAAAATGCGCTACAACCTGGCCGTGCTCTTGCAAGAAATGGACATTTTAAATAATCGAAAAATAATGCAGCATTGATTTCGTCTTCCCGTTGAGGCGCGAGGACGTTCTCGCACTACTTAAGATGGTCACTGTGATACGCTCCCTTCTTTTGCTTATTCGAACACATGGGCAGCCACGATGCTTTATCCTAGAGCATTTTTCATATAAAAATATAAAAATTTACTGTCAAATGTTTCAAAAATACTTAGATACTATTCATTCACCGATGCGGAAGTAATCAACAGCAGGTATTCCAATAAAAAAACAACATTATACAACAGCAACAGTTGAAAAACGTACAGAAACAAGAAGATACATTTACTGGAAATGTGAAGATTCGCAAGCGTACGAGAACAGATTAAGGGTTTGGAGAAGTGAAGTGCTTCGAGGCTAGCGGTTTGGCTTTGAGGAACATTTCTTGGGTGACGTCGTGCAGCACCCGGCAGACATCGCGCTCCGTCACCGTGCCGAAGGCCGGTTCATTCTTGATGGGCAAGTGACCAGAGAGCTCGCACAAGGCCGCGTTGAAGGCTGTTTGGTCCTTTTGCGTGTAGGAGAACTCCCGCGTCCAGATGTAGACACGAATGACTAGGTTTTTCCGAGACATGTCGGCATAAAGAGGCGTGCCGCGCGTTATGAACAGGTTGTGCGGTATCTCGTTTACCTATCAGTACAATATGAAAGATGGGAACTAGTCAAGGAAGAACATGGATCCACTGGGTGAGAGATGGGCAAACAACTTCGACAAGACTGCTTCCCAAGTGGCGCAGGTCTTCGGTGTTGTTGGCTGGAGGATGCGCCACTTGAAAAAACGATCTTGTTCTGCTTGTTGGTCGAGCTCCCAAGTTGCGCACGTTCCCAGTGTTCTTGTCTAGAAGCGTGCGCCACTTGTGTAAACCGATCTTAGCGACTTCGTCTGCCGATGTCCCAAATGTTGCCTTCCATTCACAGAGATAAATTGTACCCGCATGAACACAGCTCCTATGGCTCATGCACAAATGAGGTAGGGAGGTGCTTGAAAACGTTGGACTAACCTGGAGCTGGTGGATGAAGCCGTGCACATCCTGAACAAAGAGCTCCAGCTCGTCCGACAGGCTCTCCGGTTTCCGCCTGTCCAGCGGCGGGAATTGTAGAACAAAGCCGCTAGCCGGGTATTTGCTGACTGTGTGACAGGGACCGGCTAGTGGAAGGGCGGGAAGAGTTTCGGTCGGAAGGTTGTGGGCGATGTAATAGGCATGAGCGTGCAGATGGTTGACGGAAGCCAGCGCACCCATGGAATTGAAGCCAACACGTAGCTTCCACGACCCGCTCAACAGGATGGAATGTAAGGCGATACGCAGCGCGTCGAGGGTGAGAATTTGCGGGCGACACAGGTACAGCTTGGGCACCAGGAGAACGTGGCAGAACTCCAGCGGACTGATGTTGGCAATGACAAAATCCCCGTTTGACTTGTCTATGATGAAAGATAGTTCAATCAATGTCTCAACCTCGAGCAGTGGGTAAGTGTGTGCAAGTACCTTCTTTGACTTGCTGAGATTCCTTGAGAGTGAAGAGGACTTCTTGGGGTTTAATCTTAGTAAAGTTAAACTTGTCGTGGTTGAAGGGGACGCTCATGCTGGCCATCACTTCCGGTGGTCTGCGCTCCTGTGCTCGTTTGGCGTTCAGTTGCGCCACGAAGCCGTAGTCTCCGGACAGCACCTTGGTCTCCAGCTTGTTCAACTCGTAGCGAAAGACACCCTCACAGTCGTGGGCCGAACGCCATGTGGACTGTAGTAACTTGTCGAACTTCGTCCAGCGTGCCTCGGCGTTGAAGACATAGTCGCTGTATGTCATGAACCACACGAAGTCCGCCGGTGTGTACAGGAACTCCTTGGCTTCATCGCTGAGCATCATATGACTCCAAACTGACGATGAGAACGCTTGGGATTTGGCGTCACGTTGGGCAGAATCACTTCGATCACTCACCTAAAGCCAGGAAAAACAACCGCATATGCAATGACAGATGTTTCCGATTATGCCAATCTCTACGGAGTCGGCTCTGAATAGAAACCAAGCGTCAACGACTGAGCCACGCAAACAGAGAACCGATGATTTTTACTGACACGAACCGCACATGCGCCACAGGCAGATGGCATACCGCACCAACGAATTCGCTTCCATGAGCGTCTAGCAATCTTCGGTAGTCAAAGTCTAGGACGGCCACAGTTACAAAGATTTCCCACATACCTTCCGTTTCCGCAAGATTGCTGAAGTGTCGTCCACGTCAGGTTCTGGCAAGGAATATCGACGAAAACGTCCTAATCGGTGGTTCCAACAACGACCATTGTGATCACGAGCGGACAACATAATAGTCATTATCGCGCATCATGCGTATAACACACTCGAGAAGTGAAAGTTCAGTAAGGTTCACGGAAGGTTCTGGCACTCCAAACAGCAAAGATAAGCTCGTTTGAACGATTAAAAATGGCCGGAAATGGAGAAAATGATGGAAAGAATAGAAAAAATGAATGAGTGCTTCATCGCAGTCTCGCAGACAAAGACAGCTATTATTATGAATTCTGTCTTACGGTTGATTTGCCGATTGAACCACAATACAGAAAGTAAAACGAGGGGTCTGCTCATGTCATCTCGTGCCCGGTACCCTCACTGGTGTTAGTCCCCCCTTGTTGAGGAGGGTGTGGAGCACCACCTTGTTTTGCAGAAGGCATTGTTTTCGTCTTTGCCGTCAGCAGCTTTTATAGATCTATTTTTTCTGAATTCTGATACCTTTCTCCATTTTTAGCTGAGTTTTGTTTTCAACTTTTCTTCACCAAGCTCAGCGGGACAGGGCCCTGGAGCATCCAGGAAGATGGCGTCGGTTGGTGAGCTGATGGGTAACGTGAAGGAATCAGTCCGCACGTGTGGAGGATTGTTCGAGTTAACCGAAAAGCGCAATGTGCTCTCATCTGCCTTCGCTGGGATCCTGGTAAGTCCTCTCTTCCCGTTACGATCTGGCTTTCTTTTGAGGTGCTGACAGGTTGTTGCTTTGTATTTCAGTTCGCGATCGGATGGTGGTGCATTATAGGTGAAAATTTTCACTGAAATTTTCTAATCGGATCAACTCACGCATTGCCTTATGAAGTCGTGTGCGATGAAGTCGTTTGCGTTGACGTCATGCGCAGCTTGACATGACACGTCCTTGTGTTACAGACGTGGCCGTTACTAATCCGGCGGAAGGAGAGTTCCACCATGCCTATCACGTGGTAGGAGTGGTCTCTACCATCGCCTTCATCATGTAAGTTCTACGGATACTTCTCAGTGGTTAGCAAGTGTTTATGATCAGGTTGGGCTGTCTCCTAGGATCAACATGGTGTCGAATGGGCAAATTCGGGGAGGTAAACTCTTCACTGAAATTTTCTACCCGGATCAACTCACGCATTACCTTACTGAACTGATGTGTGTTGACGTCTTGCAGAAGGCTTCTCGGACGGCTTCTTGGGCCAGCGTGGTGCTCGCATCTGGCTCTTTCTAGGCTTCCTCCTGGGTTTCTCCGCTCTCATTGCCGCCACCTGGATCCTTTTCCAGACTTACGTTGTGGGCAGCGGACCTGGACCAGTTCCTAGTATGCTAATCTGAATGCTTGGTGTTGTCAGACCGATATGGGTACGCGTAGTCAGAGTGGCCTAGTTATAATCGTGATTGCGCATTGCAGACAATGACAAATGGCCGGGCGTGGGCTTGTTCCTGCAGAATCTCTTCATATTTCTGGCGTAAGTCTTGGCAGATGGAGCAGCTGTGCATGCAAGCTAAGCAAGACGGCATCAGTGTGTGCTCATACAGTTCCGTCTTTGCAGAGCTTTGGTCTACAAGTTTGGACGCACGGATGAAATGATGTAAAGCCGGTCCCCGCCAAAGCTCGAACTGTTCCTACATGCTCTTGGATATCGCCAGTTTTAGTTTGTAGTGCAGCGTGGTAATTATAGTGTTTCACACGGGTAAAACTTCCCTTCCTTTTTTGACGTCCGGTGTATCCTGTAATTGGCTGATTCAGAAATACTTTTCCTGATTTGCGTCTTCGAGCACATATTTCTTTGCTCTAGTCCGCCGTGTAATTGTCCTAATTTTTTGTACTTTGTAGCGGCAGATGAAAACGTACAGTTCAGGCATAAGTAAATTTACTCATAAAGATTGGTCCCAGAGTTTCTGTGCTATGTTTTGGAGAGCTTTGTTTATTGATAGTCGGAGGAAGAAAGACCGCACAGCAGGAGGGCAGGTTTTGGGTACAATGGTTCATAACGATGTGTAGCCGTTGACGGGCGACTTCTTGTGCAGCACAAGCTCGAGGTGGAGCAGCCAAGAAATGTCCAGCTCACATGTGTTAACCACATCGCGTCCACATACCACATTGTTCATAATTCAAAATATTCCGAACCTCCGCGATGGAATAGTTTTGGGCGGTGTCATCGACGAGAGTTGTGCCTGCTCGCATTGTCCAGCTGCTTCCCGCCTTCCTCACCAGCCATATCACACTCGCACACATCAGCCTTTAGAAGACCACCCGCCGCTTCTATTTCTTCCAAAGTTAAATGCTACCTCTTAGAGCCTGCACAACACAATCCATTCCGTTTGGGCGATTTGAATGCCTACGGCGATCATATTGAAAGTGCAATTCAAGCTTCTCTGGCGGTTAAACGTTCAGCTTGACCTTCAAGCTTAGTACAATCTACCGGTACATGAAATCTTCTTCCCTTCGGGCTCCATATTGAGATATCATAATTATCTCTATTTCAATATTCGGGAATTTTCTAGGAGATTTATGAAATTGTCTGTCGTTCTCCCATGCATGAGGCAATTTCGAATGACAGCTTCTTCCTCAGGGAATGTTAACTAAATTGCTTATTTCTTCGAAATTTCCCAAGGCTAGAAGTGCTTCAACCTAGCACATTACAGCAGTTTGATTCGGGAAAACATGAATTTTCACATCGGAGGTTACAGTAGTTTGATAGCGATCATTCTGACAAATCATCCTGATAGCGGCATAAATACAGCGGTATATAGTATACTCTACATAGAAGTATATAGAGCATGGCGCTCGTGTTTGCTCATTAAGCTACTGTATTTGCCTGCTTATAGTTTGGAGCTAATTAATGGGAGCGGCGTTAGGAAGTTGCTTGTTGAGGATATTTGCAGAGATGAGGACATAAAGGGATAATTGGCTGTCTGTGACAATGGTAGTGTCAGGACAGACTGGACAGTGCAGTCAATGAAGCATGCAGGCGCAGACAGCCTGCCATACTGACTCCCAGCTATGGCGGAACAATGTCCTGATGGCCGGGACAAGATGATGTCGTCCGGAGATGGATTTATATTCATGAGAGGATGCATACATCATCAGGTGACCAGTCAGATCAGTCCATCCCCACAGCGCCAACCAGCTTCCAACCTGTCAACATCAATAATGCCCTTTATCAGCTACTGCTCCTCAACTCCATACTCGTAAACGAGGTTCACGACGATAACCAAGAAGAGAAAAATTATGGCCGCCGGATACACAAGGCTATAATATCGTTTAGGTACTAGGCTGAACATCTGTATGCAGTACGTAGAGGCCCTTTCCTAATTCGGCTGCGCCTACTCGCGGACAAAGATGGCAAGATCAAGAGGAGTGTTGAAAGTCAGCAAGACCAATGCTTCTGGGTTCGCCAAATAACAATCAGGGTAGAAATACAAGACAGCTATTACTGCTATTACCAGACTGTCATCCAATATCCTTCCTGTCTTGAATCCTGCTTGTAGCTGGGT
Organism: Ramazzottius varieornatus; assembly: GCA_001949185.1. Taxonomy (NCBI): domain Eukaryota; kingdom Metazoa; phylum Tardigrada; class Eutardigrada; order Parachela; family Ramazzottiidae; genus Ramazzottius; species Ramazzottius varieornatus. The sequence continues at coordinate 98,844 of BDGG01000022.1, read as the reverse complement.
GACCTTCCCGGATAGTTATCGGATAGTCTATGCCAGCGCAGAAACCGAATGTCAGTGCGCGCGGTGGATGGGAAAGTTACAGCGGTTTGATGTGATCCTGATGGAGAACCTCAAAGAATCTCGTGTGCGCCGATTTCGGTAATATTGAAATGTTGATATTTCTAGTTGATTTTTGCAAATAGCGAATAAGAAGAAAAATACTTGTAATAGGGCTTCTTCGCGATCGAATTGCGATAAGCGTAAAAGCGACCACCCAAGTCGGGCGTGAAGGACGTCATGTGCAGTATGTCAACGTGGGTACAAACAAGCTGCTGGGTAGGGGCATGTTGTGCTGCCAATGGGTTAACTTGGCGAAGGACATTCAAGACTGAACTGGACGATATCATAACGTTACGAGCGGGACCACCCTCGTTGACCACGCCGACCCATCGTCGATCGACGATTGCCATCGTCTCATTTCTCTTGTCTTGCCTTTGAGCCATCTCTTCCATACGGAAGCTATGACAAGCTAATCTGCAGACGGCAATGACAATTACCTGTCTCATCATACACACTATAACCACAGAAGCCTAATTGCCGCCCTTGGTTCGCTCATCCCAGTCGCCTCTGCAAAGTCTTATCGACAAATGTCTCCTCACCATACACGGCTCTTCTTCCCGCAATTATTGCATTAGTACAGTGTTGTTCGGAAGTTGAACCGCAGTGGCGCCATCCGGCTTAATGTTTCCGCGAAGCCTTTTCATCCTAGCTTGCCGAGGTGAAGAATGCATAGGAGCATTCGAATTCCGAAATTTTCAGTTTGATTTGGCAAGTCAAGAGTTGACAAGCAGTCGAAAAGTGCGGACAAGTGCGGACTTGACACCAGGAAGTATATGTTGTGACATAGAGGTAGTTGAATTGGGTTTATTGGGTTTAACGTCGAGGAACAACCAGACAAAGTGTCTGCTACCGTTCGCGACCCGATCAAGAGAATCCAGCTGTTAACACAGAAAAATAGTCAGACGACAAAATTAATGGCGACAAGGAAACCTCAGCGTGGTACTGAAGTTTGAAATCTACTTGCTAAACCCTTGACAGCGAACCGAGGGGAAAGGCCTTTACTGATCGGGTTCTCCACTGTAACGGAGCCCGTCAGCGGAAATAAAAGAACTGTATTTACCCAGTTATGTTCTCACAAACTTTATTTTCGATACTGCACTCAACCGTGCTGGAAACCAAAATAGTAAAGTTAACAAGAGAAATATCTCAGCAACAGTTTATACAGGCACTCCGACATATAGAAATCTTTCACAACCAGATACAAGGATGTAGATCGGTTATGGAGGCACATCGCACACGAGCACAGGTGCCAGTGCGTGTCACATCTCTCTAGCTTATTTTCATCCATGCCAACACCACCACCGCATTTATGAGGTGAAAAGAAAATGAAAGGGGGAAATGCATCCATCTCATTTTCAGAACTGCCTTCGGAGGCACAGGTGCAAATAGCCGAGCGTTAAGAAGAGCGGCCAAGCGTGGGTAATGACAGGTTGGAAGCGAGAGGCCGCAGAATGCCCTGCTGACGGCCGAGGTAAGGTTAGCCAAGGCCAGCTATTGTGGGGAAGATGGGAACGTTGGGGTGCATTGTCCAGTGGGCGGATATTCTCCGCGTCGTCTTCATCCATCCCACTGCTCATCAAGGCATGATCCTCCTCCAGCGGCTCTCTATGCTGCAGACCAGCTGTATCCTCTAGACGGACTAGCCGCATAATCTCCTCTTGAGCTTGATGGTCACCTTTGGTTTCTCCTTTTGGGTAATGGTGGTTCTTGGTCAGCGAGTCCTCAGAGTCATACTGGTAACCTTTGGCTGGATGTTGAAGGGTGTAGCCAGCCGTGCATAACTCGCGATGACTCTGGTAACGTTGTCGACAATGATAGGCAGCGTCGGCTGGAGTAATGAGGCAGTGGCAGTGGCGAAGAGCTTGCCCGTATGTCTGGTTCAGTAAGACCTGATAAAGTAGGAAAATTAATCATGTTATGAAATACAGCACATTCAGTCTGGAATTTGGATGGAACTCTGCCTTCTTACTTCCAAACTGTTGCGGCATCTACTGGAGCAAAATTGTCCTTGGAACATTTTGCGGCAGAAGACGTGGTGGTATTCGAGAGCCAAGGAGCAGGCCGTATCTCCGTTACACACGGCTTCGGCCATGCGGCAAGACAACGGTGGAGAGGAGGGCGGGTGGTCAGGTGAAGAAGGCTTGAGGAGGAAGTGGAGAGGTTGGTGGCAGCTGGCGTTGAGCCGTCGACGGATGTCGTGGCACAGTGTCTGCGTCGGTCCACAGCGGCACTGGGCCAGCTCTTGACCGGCTTCGCTGCTAAGAAGGGAAGCTAAGGCTTGTTGACAGCCGCTGGGACAGGAAGATGAGTCAGATTCGCTTGGCAAGGATGAAAGATCGAAGGACTGAACAACGTCTCCAACCGGACCTACAAACACGGCATCTTTGTAATTATGCAATTTGCTCATCAGCTCTCTGCTTCAATGATTTCCCCCAACACGATTACCACGCTCCAAGATTATATTTTGTGATGTATTTCCCATCACAAGGAACTCTTTCATTGTCACTTTGTCACCATCGAGTAATATATGCCAAACCCAAATTTAGCCACAATATAAGCGACAGAAGTTTTCCAGAAATATCATAGGTGGTTCGTAGGGCATCTTACCGGTATCTTCTGGCGGGTTAGTGACGACGCCCTGACATTGTGTCATAGTTAGGACTAGGGCATCCCGGCAGCTTCGGCGGGCCAAACAAGCATTTTTGGCCGTCAGGCAGTTTCCTACTTCCGGTAGATCGTCGCTATCGAGTATTTCCTGCAGGTGAGGCGAGGAATGTCCGCCTTGTGTACAATGTGTCCACCCAGCAATGATCATCCACACGGCCATCAGCAACACATCATCAGGACTTGACATCTTCATCGCTTCCTTGTGGTGAAAGGTAGGCTGTACGGCTTCAATTTTCCACTGGACAAATCCGGCTGCTAATTAGCACCACGGGAGGAAAGCCTGTCTAGACAAGCAATCACGATAGTCGCCGTTATTTCTATAAACAATATACGGAATTGACTCCAGCAACAAGTAAACGATCGTCCACTCCAATTGTCCAATGAGAGATAAGGTACCGATATGCCGAACTCGAGCAACGGCGAAATGTAAACTGTGATCGGTTTTATATTAAGGACGCCTATATTTATATTGGAAAGAACGCCGCTTGAAACTGGAAAGATGACTTCGTATCAAGAGTGGTTAGCAAAGAGTGGACGGGAGGTGTTATGCCGTTTAACGTAAAGCGGTAAGAAAACTTCATAGACACAGGACGGCGTAAATAAGTCGGCAGCACGATAAGCCTGGACGATGGCCAGTTTATCTGTTATAGAGAAGCTAGTAACGGATGGGCAGTATAACTTCGTGATATGATAGTGTTAGCGGAACGACGTACGACGTTTGATTATTACTATTCGTCTGAAGGGGAGGGAATCTCCGAAAGATTACTTTCGGTGGGCAGAACTGCAGAAGAGGAAGAATGAGCGAGTTCTTTCGCTGTAACATGCCCAACAGGAGGCGCTGCGCTTATGTCGTTATCTGTCCAATTCACGAAATTGCCCCGAATGCTGTTCCAAAGGCCCGCAAACCTGCATTCGGGGCTGGCTGCCCGGCTACCGCTTCGAAAAAATGTTGAATTCATCAAGTGACTCACTTTTGATGTTTATACTCTCATCCTGTTCCATGATTATAGGCGGAGCTCCACGGCAAAGCTGGTATCTGGCGCGTAGACCTGAGAAAAGTGTGATTAAGTGTGGTGTGTTTTTCGGTTCGGCGCTTCTCCACACCGAAACTGGTTTTTCGGTGCGAAAGCCACACCACTTTTTCCGGTGTGGTGTGGATCGGACACCACTCTTTCGGTGCACCACACCAAACCAAATCGAAAAACCGAAAAAAGTTTCAAAGAGCGAATTCACAATTTATTCATCCGTCATCGACAAATCGAACTGCGCTGTAGGAAACTCAAAAAAATACCAAGATTTCAGACACATCGAAACCTGCACGGTCGAAAAACCATCGCTCAGAGGGGACCGACGAAGCGCAAACAGCCATAAAGTCAATCACCATTTTTGACAAGACAGGGAAAACATTAGGTCGGGATTTCCACCATTCCAGGACGTCGCACTTTGGTTCCGCTGAGCTTCCAAGATAACTATCGACTTCATTCTGTTGAGCAGTCGACCCTTTAGTGATCTTTCTCAGGAAAGAGTCGCGAAGAGATGTAGGCTGTGATTGACTAACGGTGACATTTTCCGAATTCCGACATTTTTATCCGAGTAAAGACCGACGTATTTCTTCAGCACCTCCGTGGCTTGTAATTTCTTTCCAGGGGGCTTGCGAAGATATTTGTTTTGACACAAGGATCCAGAAGAAGGGCAACGATTGTGACTTCCTGCTGCCAGCAATCCAGTTCGACCGAAGTCAGCTTGGCTTTCATGTTCTCTGCTGTCTTCTTGATGTAGGGTTTCTATAACGAAATTCCGTGATAGAAAACGCCACCAAACCGAATGCAGAAATTATTCTTACCTTGCTCGGATCGTCTTGCACGGCCTTAAGAGAAAATTACTTAATCTGGTAGAAGAGCATCTGATGGAGGATCGGTTCGTACGTCAGTATTTTGGTGACTAATAATAGTGTGATTCACATTTCGATTTCGGAATTCTGTTAGAGCAGAATGAAACCTAAACGCGAATAGTGAGATATTCAAACCACGGTATACAAATACCAAGAAACTTTCATTGCGAACCGGAAGTAGCTCTTCTATCAGTTAACTAATTTTACCTTGAAGTGGTCTTGAAGGATAGCCAGGCACTGCTTGCCGAGATGGAAAGTGGGAGACTTCGAGGCCGAACAGTCGTTTATGGCTTCTTCCAATGGACTCAGAAAACGTATCAAGCGGCTCACGTCATCCCATTCAGAATCTTTCAGTAGGTTCTTCTTGAACGTGGTGGTACCGTACGTAGCCGCGAAACTTTTCCAGGTGGTGCCTCGCCTCAAAAGCACCCCGTAGCATTGGCAAAGTGCTACTCCATCTTGTGGAGACATCCAAGGGTAACCTGGGATGTCTATCCTTGTCTCTGTCTTTTTCCGACTCTCGCAACGCGATGTACTGTTTCTTTGCTTTCGGCTTTCGTATGAACTTGACCATCTCACGTACCCAACTAACCAGCTTTAAGTCATCCTCAATGCCAACTTCCGCCACGTTGTTCATCACTTGACAGACGCACCGTCTCCGGAATTCCGACACTGCAAAGCAGATGCATAAGCGATAATCGTTCACAAAAATTAAGCTGTTTTAATCTCCGAATTCAGAAATGGACTTCCAAGAATGGATTTGTGAATACAAACCTTCAGTAGTCACGTTCTGGCTCTGTCTCTCAAGTTGAAGTTCCGGTTTCATGTCGTTGAAGAAAGCTTTCATGTTCGCGGCCCCATCCATAGTCCAGGCGAACGTCTTGTGCGCGATACCGTAGTCTCTCAGGATTGACATGACTTTTTCTTTCAGGGCTTCCCCAGTGTGCTCGGCTGGTAGGCTGACAAACCCGAGCAGTAACTTCTGTAACTCGAACTCTGAAGTCACCCAGTGTGCCATAAGCCCCAGATATCCTTCGTGAGCCACAGAAATCCACGGATCTAACGTCAATGAGATTCGTCCAGGTACGTTAGCTAGCTCAGCTTTCACCTACAATCAGAATTCTGAATTCGAGAAATATGATAGTAATCTTGCAAGATTAGCCTTACCTTCTGCCTATACTTTTCGAAGTCGGCGCACAGCCAAGCTTTGAGAGTGAACCTGCTCGGTACTTCATAAAGAGGATTCAGAGCTTGGGCAAATTCTCTGACTTCAGGATAGTCCACAAGGGCGAAGGGTAGATTTCCACCTGTGATGAGTCGTTTGAGGCGATCGTCAATCGCTTGTTGCTCTTTACGGCTCAGCTTTGGATCTACGGGTTGGAACGCTTCGGGTACTGCTGCTGATTTTGAGCTGGCAGAATTCGTGGTTCTGCCTTCGGCTTTCTTCCATTCAGTTCGGTGAGAAGACTTGGTATGGGCAGTCAGCATCGAGCTGGAGTTGGTTTCGGCGTAAGTCTGCTTGCACTTGCCAAACCCACATCTGAACTTCTTCGCTTTCTCGTCCAGATTCCAATACGTGTAGATAGGCGCTCGGCGTTTCACTTCTTTCGCGGCTCTCTTACCCTTGACTGTCGAAGTCCATGAACCTAGAGAAGGTGGCGGCGAAGTCGCAGCGGCAATCTCCATCGGCATATCGTCCAGTTCACCTTCGTCCATTTCGCGACGTACGGCATTCCTTTCTTCGCTCTCCGCACGAATCTGTTCCAGCTCCTGGTTGAACGTCAGCCTGTTTCCAAACATGACAGCTATTCAGAAAGAACAAACAGAACCGTCGAAAGATGGCAAGATGTAATCAGAGTGATGTAATACGGACGAATTCGGAAGAAAACATTCCACACAGCTGAATTTTCGCAGCTTAAACAATCAACGGTTAGTCGAATCAACCACGGAGCGAAACAGCGAGTTTGCGATACTCATCTAGCCCAAGCTAGCTGACTAGCTCATTAAATCTGGTGCACCAAAAGTTTTTCGGTTTGGTGTGATGTGGTGTTCCTAGCAGGAATGTTAATTATCCATCCACAACGGATTTATCCGGATATATCCGGATAAAACATGGATTAGATAAGAATCTTATCCATCCAGCTCCTAATCGGATAAAACTCTTATCCATCCGGATATGATCCGGATAACATCTCTATCCATCCGAGGTTTATTCGGATTAACCTACCTGAATCAATAAAACAGACAATCAAAGCAGAACAGCCCAACTCGTCTTGCTAACGTTTCGTACCTCTGAAAGAATCGTAACGATGCGCAATCTCTCTGCTGTTACAAGCCTACCGGAAGTCGGCTTATTGAACGTTGTTTCTCGTTACACTCTTCCGTTCTTACGAACTATAGCTCGTGCTGTTTGTAAGTTGTTTTCATTACAGCCAAAGAGGAAGATCCGACATTGCCGAGAAGTCTACTGCTCTACCTCCGAATACGCAGCTGTATATCCGCGAACGGACGATGGCGCAAGTCACTTCCGCAGCAGACTCCCAGCTTAACGAAGATGACCAATTCTTCCTGGATCCAAAGGAATCAGTCAAAAGAGATGCCTGGAATTTTGGAGCATGTCGGAAAGCCGCTATCCGACATTGTACCGCATTGCGAAGGATGTTTTAGCTGCACAGGCTTCTTTTGTGCCTCCTGAGAGTGCATTCTCTGGTTGTGGTCGATACAGTCCTTCGTAACCGCCTAGAACCTGAGGCCCTTCAAGCCTTATGTCTGAACTCTTGAACGGTGGTTTTTGAAGCCATGGTAGCAATGATGACAGACCATGAATAGATACGCTACAAAGTTTGGTAGTTTCGGTTTGGCTCGAGTGATTGAACATATGGTTTGTATCTAATTGGTGTAACCGGATAATATCCGGATAATCCGGATAAAAGTTTTATCCAAGAAGCTGGATACGGATAAACCTTTTATCCATCCAAATGGTATCCGGATAAGTTTTTATCCATCCGCATATCCATCCATTCAACCGTTTATCCATCCATTAACAACCCTAGTTCCTAGACCCCGAACCCCAAATTCGGTGTGACTCGGACACCAATTTTTGGCACAAGGCCAAGATTATCCTAATCGAAGCGGACAAGTATCCCGGAGAACAGGCCACGTCCGTGCCCATCTACAGGATTCACTACCCAGGCTGGGGGAAACGGTAAGCACGCTCCGGTGTCCATTAGGTTCGCGGAATGAAGATGTTTGAGTGCTTGTCCTCTTTAGGTATGACGAGTGGATATTCAGCGACTCGCTGATGCTCCAGAATGGCGAGAATGACGCGAAGGCCTCTGGCGTAAATGATGTCTTCATGGAGGCCAGGTCAGTACTGCGTAGAAAATGGCATTACCGTGCAAATTTCTCCTGGTAGATTTGTGAGTGATAATGGTTAATTTGTGTGATTTTAGTAGAATCAAAAATAAGAAGACGGCTTAGAAAGACAGGGCCACTAGTCTGCAAACGACGGAGAAGAAGACAAGGATGCCTCCAAGTCTGACTCCTGTACTGTTCGACGGAGTTTCTTCCGTGCGAGGCCGAGGAGAGGGAGGTAGCAGAAGAGGCGCCACAGCTGAAAGAATGGGTTGCGTTTATGTGATTTACAGGCTCGTCTTTACAGGCTCGACAAAACGGTGAACACTACAGGCTGGATCGAACAGCAATATTTCACTAAATTCTAGTTCTTGTTTGCGATTCATGGGAATTCATTGCTCGGTCATTGCTCGGCTGAAGCCTCTTTTGTTTCATATTTGCAAGTCCGACGAGCAGCAAGCAGGATCGTAACAGTGTAGAATCGTATGCAGTCGATGCACCGCCCAAGATAATCGAGCCTTTGCTCGCTCCAGCAGATGGACTACCGACCATATCGAGTGAAGAACTCGAGAAGTCTTCTGACGAGGAACTCGAAGCAGGTAGAATGTGGGCAGTTTTCCGAAATTTTTCCCCATTCGCGACATAAAAACTATGAAGGTTCGCTTTGAGAGGTCGTCGGCATACAGTGTAGTGAGGTCGCCGGCGTACAGTGTATTGAGGTCGTCGGCCTGTACAGCCAAGTATATCCGCCAAAGTACATTCTGCCATGTCTTTGTAGTGAACGAGACTGTGGACGCCATTACGGTTTTTACTGAATCCATGGACCTCAGTGCTGCGGATGAGCAGAAGAAAAAGAAAAATGCTGCTGATGCCGAAGGTAGCGTAAACCAGTTATCTCGGCAAAGCTTGCACTTACATTGTGAACTACTTACGATTTATAGTGGTACCAAATGAGCTGGCTTTGTTAACAGAGACGAAGCGAAAGGAAGACGAGGATAAAAGTGATGAGGACGAGGAAGGCGACGAAGATGATGAAGACAACGAAGAAAGCGACTGCGTGACCAACGTGTCTGAAAACCTTCCGGAAAAGAACTCAAAGTCCTGCGGTGCAGTTGATTAGTAGGTTTTGCAGAATCAGCACACTCGTTTCGTGCTGTGGGTTTTGTCATCGTTACAGGATTGTCGAGAACTTTGAAAAAAGTAACACTTGCGATCTATACAGCAAAGGCGTGTGGGAGTTCTTCAGAAGGTAAGCTTAGAAAGAGTGCTTTGGTACTGTGGATTTTGAAAACGTTAGTACGCAGAGTAGTCAGGTAGTGCGAGTATCATGCGAATTCATTGACCTACTTTCTTTGTTCCAGATGGACCGCGTCTAAGAAGCATCATCACGGCGAATTTGCTGTCTGGAGTGCCTCCTTAGCCGCCATGTGGAGAATGAAATTCGAGGTGACCAAGGGCTAAGGGAAAGGCCACGGCGATGACAGGCCGCTAAAGAGAAACCTGACCCTATAACCCACAGGTCTTGAGAACTTTTTAGATTTGTTTGAGCGGACAGAGCTCGACCAGATTCTAGCGCCTCGGCGATTACATACCCTCGAAGAAGTCAGCAGCGACGAAGAGCCTTGCACAAGTAAGTCTGCTTCCAAGGCTCCACTGCGTCTGTTTCAGTCGAGCATTTCACTGTTAAGTATAGAGCAATGTTTCGCAGGCACTTCCAAGACGACAACCAAGCGACCAGAAAAGACTGCCGATACGCAGAAGGCTGAAGGAGCCAAGAAAGCTGGTGTTACCAAGAACAAGTCTCAGGATGAGAAGTCCAAGTCGGTGAAACCGGCGCAGCCTGCATCAGCCAAACAAACACGAGAATCCTCTGTCGATCGCGCTGCCCGTGACTTGATGAGCTTGTAAGAAGTAGTCTTTGTTGTTCAGGTTGGTTTGGAGCCCACAAAAGCCTTTAGTTCTCTTATCGGATATCTTATCACAATATACTGTTGGCTTTCTTCTGCAGTAGATACATTCTGATACTTGCCCCTACCCATCTAATTCGGTTTCCTCTTCCGCCGGGTGGGTTCTACGGCTCACAATACAAAGTGTGGGACATGCTGTTATGTTTTATTAATAAAGAAAAATATTAATAAAAACAGACTACTAACATTTCATAAGTTGCTCAATGCTTCCACGACCGTGAAGAGATTTCAAGTTTTAATCAAATTAGACAATGTATCCGGAACGAAAATTGCGGATAGCAGCACGCTCTCCATCGGACAACTTCTGAAGAATTTTGTCTTCGATAACATCGTTATCGGAGTGAAATTTGCTGTGTCGAATCTTAATACAGCGGTTGTTCATATGGTGCCGACAACATCGCGGCAACGCAATGACCGCCAATTCCGTTTTCGAAGTCCTGTTCTACACGGGTGACGAGCAGATCTTGTTCGGCTGGCTTCTTCATGAACGATGTTCGGCATCCGGGGCACTGGTATCGCGAGCCAGGAACCGAGACCTTTGTGATTTTGAACTCGTAAGTACTATCCTGCCATGGTTTCCCTGCGGAAAGCGCGACATATTAGCTGTTACTGGCAACGCTTCGCCGAGCTCGCCGGCACACACTTCATCGAAGTCGCCGGGATACACGGTACTGAGCTCGCGGCTTACACAGCACTGGGCTCTCCGACAAGAACATTCACACAAAATAAAGTAAAAGAATACAGCTTGACACAGGTCAACACTCACCATTCGCGCATCCCTCTCCTCTAAAACAAAAGCCTTCTTCCTGCAAATCCATGTCAAGAGCCTCAGTGCTTGTCCGCTTGGTGAAATCTTTTCCCTTCACAGTCCTCTGCTTCTGGCCAGGCATTTTTCCGCCAGTGCTCGTCAATGTCCAGCTGCCAACCACCTTCGTGCTCTTTTACACCTTCAGCCACTCCACTAGCCGGTCGACTTGGCCTGTAGTCGCAGCCACGGTTATGATGTGCTTGCATGCTGGATCTCTATTCGTCTGAGACTGGTAACAGCTGCACTTTCCTTCACCGGTGGTTAGAGATATATATTGTCAGATGACAGGACTTTGCGGACTTTACCTGTTCTTGAAGTTCAGCCATTCCAAATCGGACAACTGGACGATCCAGTCGCTCCGAAGTTCCATGGCGCGGTTCCAGCTGTTAGCAAACATTGGTGCGCGACCGGTGGTCAGAAACTCAGGCAATTCCGGTAGTGATACGTTGGAGGATTTACCGGGAGCTACCTATATCGGCCAAACGGTTACTAACAAACTGCCGAACTGTCTCGCGAACTCTACCAGCGCTTGCTGCATCGGTGATGCTTCTGCGCCAGGCTCTACGCAATCGACCTCGTCGAGATGTACATGGTCGACCTCGTCGAGCCATATATGGCAGACCTCACCGGCTTCACACATGCTTACAGTTAAACCAATTCTCACCTGGCGCCAGGTTGCAGTGAGCACTATCGCCTGCACGTCGCATTTTGGGAACTGTTCTTTAACTTGGCTACGATATGGCGTTCATCACGAGCTTCCTCCCTCGAGAGAAGCAGGTCCTTAGCAAACTCTTCCCGAACTCTGTATTTTCCCTGGTTCTTCATGCACTGGAACAAGTGGGTAACCTGGTCCGCGTACAACTTCAGCAGTCTTTCAGCCACCTCTCTTGGATCTTTATTTTTTCCGAAGAACGCTTTCAGCGCCTTGTGCTCGGCTTCGGCAAGATTTGTGTTGGGCAGATCGCGAGAAAACCCCATGGCTTCGCCTGCGGTAGAATAAGCTTCTCAAGGAAGTTCTTATGATGGTTCCTCTCGAGCCAGCGCTGAAAGTTAACGCACCAAGGAAAATCTTAATTTCCGTCCATCGCCGAACGAATGCTTGTTCCGATACCGAGTCAATCAGTCCCATAACATGTCTTCTCTCCAACCCGTCTGTGCGAGTGTAGCCGAAAATCGTATTCATAACGAACGCTATTTCGGACGCAGTCTTTTTCTTCCCATCAAAGTATCGTTCTATTCCCTTTCGAATGTGCAGCACACACAGCGTGTGGTTATGCCGAGGGAAGGCTTGACGGAACGCTTCGTACAAAGCTCGCTCTCCATCTGTGACAAAGTTGATGACCAGTCTTCAGACAGGACATCCACGCCAACACCGATCAGACACTTACGAAGGTAGTTTTCAAACACCGCATATGAAGCCTGTGATTTCTTCTGAGTTAGCATCGTTGGACCGATGACAAGGGTAGGTTTCCCGGTTTCCGCATTCTTGCAGAACGGGTGTTGGATGACCATCGTGACGACAAACATATTGCCGAGGTTGAACGTCACGTCGACCTGCACGTGTGGTGTGCCTGAAACCAACGTAAATTCAATAGGACAAGGCTTAGCATCGTCAGTAGCATCGTGGCTCAAAGAGGTAACATTAAAGAGCTCGCTGGCGTAAGCAAATCAAGCTCGTCGGCTTGGACACCATCGAGCTCGCCGGCATATGCAAAAGGATGCTCGTTGGTTAGTATATCAGCGAGCTCGCTGGCATACCGTTAACGAACGCGCTAAGTTACAGACTACTGACTTCGCAGATCGCACTGGATGACACTTACGCTTTTGCTGACGACTCCCATTCACTGCAAGCAGTCCAACATGATGAGGATCGACAAGAATGTAGTTCTCCGATTTGGTGCCATCTTCGTTCAGGTACTGCCGCAAAATGACACCGTCTCTCGCACGTAAGTAGCTCTCCGCATCGGAACCGTAGACTTCCTTGTTCGCTGCGGTTTTGATAGTGAATGCTTGACGAATTCCGGTGGGACCACGGATTTAGTGCTCGGTCCATTTCAGGAACTGCTGAAGCCACTTCGAAGTAAATGTCCCTGGAAGTAAGAGACTTCCCACGGGCAACTGGTGATGTCAGTTTCCGCATTTCACTGGTAACGGAGCGGTTCGTGTAGGTTTTTCCCGGTTTGAACTGCTGCGTTGTGCTACCCTCCTGCCACGAATACTCCACAACCAGAAAATTACCGAGTGGAACCTTGCATTTGTCTTCCGATTCTACCAAGGCCAGAATTCTTCTTTTGAAGCCGTTTGATTGTCCGTTGGGCCAGCTGCACCAGTCTTTCTTCATGTATACAAATGGCGTTCTTTCGTCGTCGAGCTTCTTGCCACGCTCGAATCTTCGGTTCTTGTCCTTCCAGCAGCCGTTACCATCGTCCGCTACCAGCCCGTAGATCCGTTGTTCGGACTCAAAGATTACCGCGAACCAGGCACGTCCTTGGAAGCACTGAGGCATCTTGCTGCAGCCATACACATGAAGAACTTCGGGACTACTGAGCCACGCCAAGACGGAGGAGTCACTTTCCGATGTTTAGAAACAGCGGTACCTCAAGTCACTGCAAAACAAGAAAACTCTCAGTGCAGAAACCACGCCGGCACTAAGTGCCGGAACCTCGCCAGCGCATAGTGTCCGGGACTTGCAGGCAGATGACGCCACGACCTCGCCGGCAGATATTGCCGTTACCCCTTAGATGTACAGGTGCATCACTCACAATCTGTAATATGGTCCGAAAACGCTTTCTTCGCCGGACGGATCGAAGGGAAGTTCGCCTCGGTTAGCAAACAGCACGAGCGGCAGGACGGGTGTTCTTGAAAACTTTTTTTGGCGCTGAAAATGACGTCTCACTACAAAAAGCAGCAAATTAGCTTATGCTAGTCTAGTTTAAACAGTATTGTATCTGACCGAAATCGTACTTATTCCGCCAAGACTGACGAGTTTTCTGTGCTATCCCTTGGGCTTGTCTGTACCGCAGTTATCTCATGGCCTTCGTCTTCCGGTACGTACGAGGACGACTTGTCACTAGTTTCGCATGGTTCCATTCAAAAGCAGACCGCTGTGTTATAATGCGTGTAATATTAGGTAAAATTTTTTTTCGCCGGCTTGTGTAAGATACCGATCTTTGGAGTATATAAAACAGACATCGCCGACACACCTGTTGTTGTATGTCAAAATTAACCTCCAGAGTATCATGGATCATCTAGTGTGTATACATTAAGTGTTGCTGCTGGGTTGTGTCAAACAGAGCGCGCCGGCGTGCACGAAAGCCGGTTTCACTTACGGGGTGGGGGACAAAGACAAATTTCCGGCAGCCGCTACAGCACTCGTGGAGTTAGCCGACAGGTCATAGTGTTCGTCGTCCGAGAGATATATGAGAGAGTTATCCCCGCTCGCCGGAGCCGAATTTCTAAAACGACAAAGATGAGTAAGCTAGTTGTCATGAGTGGTAACCAGTTGTTGCCGGCAGACTGCAAAGATGGATAGTTACTGGCCAATATTAAATCGACCTCGCCGGCATGTGCGAAACGTTGGTCGCCGGCTTATACAAGGCAAGGAACATGCGCATAAAACACGGACCTCGCCGGCACATTCAGCAGACTAAATGGAAAATAAATCGGTACTTGCCCTCTATATTCAGAAGATGTGCTCGGAATAAGCGAATCACCGTTGTAGTTGCTCGTTATTGTAGTCTGGTCATTCGGGTAAGCCACATCATCCCATTCTGACTCAGCTGCAGCTGCAAGGCGTTCATCGAGAGCAGCAGATGGGCTTCCCTGGTCAGCATTTTCCAGCTTGATCCGCTTGTTGTCTTTTGGCGTACCATCCACACTGGACGTTCCGTTCACAACCGAGCCATCAAAAAAAACGTCGTTTTCATCGTCGGACACAATCATCGGCGGCCTTTCCATGACGAGACGAAAGTTGGAGGGATCAGGGCAAAAAACGCAGAAAGCGAGAGTAGATCGCAGGAAGTGAGAATTTAAGGCAAGAAAATTCGTAATGGGCAAAGTCGCACGCAAGTGGCGTCCTTCGAGTCCGCTAATTCTTGGTTACGAAGTTACGGCGCGTAAGGGCGAGAGGTTAAAGTTGTGTTGTCTCGTGGTGTTATGCTACTCAGCTACGCGATTTCGTGCTGTCATGTGATTCACTACGCATGAGTCACCTTGAAGGCAATGTACAGTCTTGCATAAAGGCAAAGTCGCGTGAAGGCAAAGCATACCAAGCCACGGCCCAGACTCATCAGCAAGTAAAGCACAAACTTCGACGCATGTCGTCATCGCGCTTATAGCAGAACATCATGACGTCGTAAGCAAACCATACGGACAGACTGGCTTCCAACCGCACCTTCGCGGGCAGCCAATAAGGCAGGAGGAGGACTCCGCCTGCTGTACACGATCGTATAATTTTTGATTGCGTTGAACGTTGCACTTCGTCAACCAGAAATTCTTCTGCTGCCATTTCCACGTTCTCCTTTCCTCGCCTTCACACCAACGATCACCCTGAGAGATTGCTGGGAAGTGCTGACTGTGGCCTTGCTGTGTTGTGCTAACGCAAGGTAAGAAAACATCTGTAAGCATGGCAGAAGCTCTTGCGGTTTTACAGGCAATCCTGATTACCAATGCTCTTCCTATCCTAGGTCATCTGACTTTGTACTTGGTCTCCCTACTTGCATAGGCTGCAACCGCCTCGAAGATGAGTGGACTTTTCCGACGAGAATCCAGCGCCAACATCCATGGTATCACCACGGACTGCATGACGTTGACGCGCTTCGTCTTGGACGAGCAGCGGAAATATCCATCAGGTGAGGTGACGGTCTCTCCTTTCTGCAGATGAGCAATTGATAACATGCTGCAATTATCCTTTGACTCTTTCGATCCTCTTTGCAGCGACGGGAGACTTGACGCAGCTACTGAACGCCATCATTGTGGCAGTCAAGACCATATCGTCCAGTGTCCGAAAGGCTGGAATCGCCCAACTGTAAGTCTTATATACTTACAGTTGGGATACAAGGAACGCTCTTTAACAGATACGCATGCCCTTTCCTTTTAGTCTGATGTATTATTTTGCAGGTATGGGCTGGCAGGCGATGTCAACGTACAAGGGGAAGAAGTGAAGAAGCTAGACGATATCTCCAACGAATTAATGATCAACATGCTGGAATCCTCTTATACCACTTGCTTGCTGGTCTCAGAAGAGGACGAGAAAGCTATTGAAATAAAGAGTGAACGTTCAGGCAAATACATTGTTTGCTTCGACCCACTGGACGGTAAGCTGCTTACGGCCATCTTAGCACAAGTCCCATGTTAGTCAGCACATGCTGCTTTTTGCAGGTTCTTCCAACATTGACTGCTGTGTTTCCATTGGTACCATCTTCTCCATCTACCGGAAGGTACGTCCAGTATTGAGTCCCGTTCACTTTCTCCTTGTGCCGTAGTTGACAGCTGGGTAGACAAAGTTTGCAAGATTGTTTTCCCAAGTGGCGCACGTTTTTAGTGTTACGGGCCGCGATCGTGCGCCACTTGCAAGATAAGTTTGCAGGTCATCTTTAACTTGTCACGCTGTGCCCGTCTTTGATGCTGGTTTCTTGTACAGGACACAACTGGTAAGGTATCGGAGACGGACGCTCTGCAACCTGGGCGGCAGATTGTGGCTGCTGGTTATGCCGTATATGGGTCGGCCACAATGGTATGCAAACTTGAATGATAGCCAGCATAGTAATATTATACAGTTATATAGCGATAATGCGCATGTTTCTTTGTAGTTGGTCCTGTCGTTGGGCAGCGGTACTCACGGCTTCACGCTGGACCCGGCCGTGGGGGAATTTATCCTGTCGCATCCGACGATGCGCGTCAAGGAGCGGGGCAATATCTACAGCATCAATGAGGGCTACACGGCACTATGGGATCCGGCCGTCACCCAATACGTCCACGAAAAGAAATACCCGCAGGTAGAACAATGGACAAGATGCCACCTTTTTGATGGGTTGTGATTGACCTGTGCTGTTGGCAATGAATGACGACTAACGGAAGATATGCTGATGTGGTTTTTTCTGTGCTGGCAGAAGGGAAAAGCCTATGGAGCGCGATACGTGGGCTCGATGGTGGCCGACGTCCATCGTACACTGTGTAAGAAGCAGCAGGCTGGCAGCAAGGAGACCTTCCATGACATTTATGGTCTTTAGGCTATGGAGGCATCTTTATGTATCCAGCTACGAAAGATTCTCCCAAGGGAAAGGTATCTTCTTGACAGTCATGTCAGACGGTGATGGATTGTCTTACATATTTGACTTATGGTCTTGTAGCTTCGACTGCTGTACGAATGCAACCCCATCGCCTACCTCTTAGAGAACGGTAAGTGTGTGGCAGTACCTTATGCAGTAGTGTAGTATGGGAAGGTGGGAGTGTGTCAGTGGTTCTTCTGATTGTTGATACATACATGTACGATTGCAGCTGGGGGACTAGCGACGACCGGCCACATGCCCGTCTTGGACGTGCAGCCGACCTCCATCCATGAGCGCACTCCCTTCTTTGTCGGCTCCCGCGCCGACGTTGAAGAACTGATCGAGGCCTACAAACGTCTGGCGCCCAACGGCACAGCTTGAGGCAGGACAGAGCATCACCCATTCCTGCCCGTTCAATCATCCTTGTTGGTACCGCCCTGCTCCTCATCTGCTGACTGCAGCGCCACACCAACGGGCTTGCCACCCTTCATTCTTCTCATCGTTTGCTCATGAACAAAGTCTGTTATCCTCCCATCTTATATTTGATATGTCTTAATTGATATGATATCCGTCAGCCTTTAGCAGTTTTAGGCTTTCAACCCACAGCTGACTGACTTTCCGTTTTAACCAGCCTGTGACTACAGTACTTGCACTTCTTCATATTGTCTTTGTTCCTAAGAGGGCTGTAAAGTACTGATTTAGAGGATCAGCCATTCAGAGAGGAGAGCGCTGGTTGTGTACCTTGGATGCTGCGACGTGGATGTACGGCCTGCAGTGGAGTACTGTACTACTGCGCTGCTGCTGAATATGTGGGTCCGCGGACCGCAAGGCTTTTTCAAGCGAAATCGCTACTACTTGCTACCGTCGACCATTGCCAACATTCTGCATCTGCTGGGCAGCTTTAACAAGACGGATGAAGGCCGCACCTCTGGCCAAGAAGGACGTATGCTGGACTGTCAGCGCCGGCGACCTTCAAGGCGCTGGCCACACGTAGACCATGGACCGTCGACGACCAAGACATATCTGCAACAAGGCCGACAGGTAAGAAGGCCAGCAGCTTCGATGCCAACAAGCCTTCGAATTGACAAATGGGCACTTTGCCATGGACTGTAGATGACCTGGATGGGCTTCTCCTTCCTGACAGTTATTTATTTATAAGCAAGTTTAATAGTAAATATCGGTAAGAGCGGAATGTAGGATAGATGGCACTTAAGGAGCTGTAGATGTAAGACGGTGTGTATGGCGGCTGTCTATGTGGAAAAGTGCTGGAGCATATTGCAGGTTAGGGCTTAGGTGGGCGACTTGCCGGTGGAGGTCAGCATGGTCATCAGAGATTTGTCATTTAAGCAACCTTCGATAAATTCCTTCTCGTCCAGTATGCCGTCGCGGTTGGTGTCCATCTTGTGGAATATCTGTTGAGCACGGTCTTCGGGGTCGTCGGAGAAGCCTCCTGGCTCCGTCGCCGATATAGCTTTGACTTGTTGGCTCCCCAACATCTCTTGTATGGCCTAAAATAGAGCCAACATCCGCCCTTAAACGCTGCTATAAATGTTGATAGCACTGCAGATCTTGGCTTGGCTTTCCATAATTTCTCTTGGTCAAGCTTTGCATGAATGCTTTAATATCACCTTGATTATTTTGATCATCTCCGGCAAGTCAATGTGGCCGTTACCATCAATATCTGCAAAGACACAATGTCGTCATCATCGTCTGAAGGACGTCTCTCCATTGGACGCTCTATATTTAGAAGATTGGGCTCATTTCCGTGGGACCGTAAAGCCAATAATTATCGGTACTATATCCAACTTACCATACATGCGGAAGGCCCATTTGAGCTTTTGCTCAGCACTTCCTGACGACGTCACATTAATGGCTAAGAGAAATTCCTGCGCAAGTGAAAAAGAGATCATGAATCCGTCATATGATTATTAGGCAGGAACGTTATCAATATCAATAATCCTACTTTGTCCATTAGCTGAGCATTTACAGCTCTTATTGTATGTTATCTGTGACGTCACTGTGCCCTGCGTCCTTCGCTGAATCGGCAATCGCTTTGGGGCTTTAGGCCGATGTGTAACACTATACATACCTTAAAGTCAATATAGCCTGCAAAAGACACAAGAATTGCGAAGGAGTTGATATTTGCTAGTCCTCAAAAGTGACGACAGTGAAGGTGGCAGAGGAATTAAGAGTGGGCGGGCCTCACCGGATTTATCTTGGTCGAAGGTGCGAAAGACGTGCTCACAAAAGAGGGAGGCATTGCCGCTGGGGAAGAAGACCTTGTAGACTTCCACAAACTTCTCAGGGGATAACTTGCCGTTGGGACAGTCTGTAAAGACAGAGAAAGATAGAGTTTCCACAAGCACTTGCACAGCCCAATGTGGCGGGAAATACTACGTGGGAACATTTGGGATATGAAGTTTTCCACGGCCTCAGGCGCACTGATCGCATTGACACCACTGAGGAGCTGACAAAGGGCCCCAATAGGCAGCACATTGACAACTCTAACAGTATGCATGATGTTATGAAACCCGTTTTGTCTTTGCAAAACGTTAATATTAACCTTCAATGGAAATGGATAAAGGAGGCATTTGAAGGATGCTGCGGGAGGTCTGCAGTGACGGCTACAGCGAAAGTTTCCACTTCCGGCCAAGGCGGAAGTGGCCTTCAGCTCATTAGCCTGGCCGGCAATTCAAGGGACATGAGCACAGCTATAGCTCTGCGGGATAGCCGCATTTGTATTTCTGGGGCTAAAGGATATCCCCTGCCTGTTCTTGCCTTATCCATACAAGCTTATTCCCACGGTACCTCTCCTGTAGCTGTACTGATTTTCAAACAGTCCCAGCAACAGGAAAGTTTCACCTTGAAATCAAGTATTTGCCCAGGGCTTTCTGTGGAGCTGGCGCTTCTGCCGAAAGGACGTTGGCAGAAGAAACCTTGTCCGAAGGTCCTCTTGGGACGAAGCAGCTGAGATTATTTATTTTGCAGTTGGTTATAGGCGTCTGAGGTTACAGCGGGGAGAAAAGAGTTGCCATGTCTCGTGTACCTCGGTGGAAGCCGGTGTGCCATTCACGGATGGTTGTCTCGTCAAAGTTAGTGTTGGCACGCAGAAAGTCCAAGTCGCTCTTGGACAGCTTGTCGCCCTTGGAGACATGCGACTTCTTCGAGCTACTGTTGCCCATTTTTCGCCGCTTGTACCCAGTCTCTTTTTGACAACAGTGACGTCGATCCCCTCCAGCACACTTTCTCCACTTGCTTGGCCTATCTCCGGCCAATTGCTCCTCGACAAATAATATATTTTATTCCATGTCCAGCTTCAGATAGTTCGGCGCAGATATCTTGTGCAAGAGAACATTAGGCTCCCCATCGGTCAGCAGTCGTGATAATCAAAGCAAAATCGTTCATGTAGTTCCACAGATGGATAGGCTTTTCCTCGACGAGCTAATTACGTCGTAGTGGACAGGGACGCGGTCTATTCAGTGCAAGTGTTTCCGCTATCTCATATACAGTTGCACTAAACTTTATACGAGAAGGTCCTTTTGCCAACGTTGGCAGGAAAGGACCAAGTCAGATTAATAGCCTAGGCTTTCTCTTGATGTCAAGTTAGCAAAACATGCACTCTAGCTCCGGTGCAGAACGTAAGACTGATGCCGTAAAAGTGCAATAGCGCATGCATGCCGCCACTGTATACAGTCGGATTGCCCGTGGTGTAATCAACGGCCAGCATGGCAGCATGCCATGCTCGCCAGCCATATTACTCAGCAAATACGTCGCCGAAACCTTGAGCTAGCTCCTGGCAGTACAGAGAGCCAAGCAGTACTGCAATAGCTCCAGCTGACAATCAAGAACAAGCACTTAATTTCCCAAGCCTATATCAAAAGGCTCTATCGCCTCTATACGCATAGGACAAAGTCATTTCAGCTCGACTTATTCTGTCAGAAAAATGGATTCAAGCGCACTTTGCTGTTCCGATATGTCAAATGACGTGGCCTATTTTGGACGGGGTTCCATATCTCTTTCCCCTACAGCACACTAAAGCATGCATCGACGACAGGTCGACATCGGTGCAACATAACTCCAAAACCAAGTTGGCCATCTAAAATATATTTGAAATCAACACTATGTATTACTTCATCATTTAGTTTCGTGTCATCGGAATTTACATGAAGATTTGGATGCTTGGAAAAGCATAGGACAACGACAAGCACTGTAGGCAACTTTGCCCAAAAGCCCATGACGGGCCGGTTAGTACGTCATAGAAGCCTTAATTCATGAGAGACGATGAAAGCCTGGCAGTGCAACGTTGCCGGGATTTCCTTGCCGTGTGCACAAAAAGATATTGACGGTATGACTGTTCTGTTCAGGCATGCATAAGATTTCCTCTTAACATACACGCAAGGACTGCATGGGGACAAGTGCGCCATCCCAACCATCGTAATGCTCTTGTAAGAAGAGGAGAGGCCTGTCCGCTGTAATGGTAATTTACTAGGGCGACATCATCATTCTTGTGAAAACATGGGGGGATTAGCTTTATCGGCGAGCGGCCTGACTAGGGCCGACGCGCGAGCAGCAAGCACTTGATCTGGTTGTCCCGCCCTTGCCTAAACAACCAAGGCAGATGAAAAAGGCCGCACTTGATGCTGTCGGCTCGTCAGGCCTTGGCGCCCTCCCATTGTAATGGCATGTCCCGCAGCTCCTGGATAAATTATACGGCTCATACATCACATCAAGAAGGGAATTACTGACTTGTGACAACAAGAGAAGATACCATCAGCGCCTCACTTTACCCCCCGAACACGGTCAGCTTCTACCGTGATACAATTACCGACATGCGCAAGAGCTAGAGCGGAGAACAAACTCTAGAGCTCTCCTACCTCTCCTTCTCCTTAGACAATATCTTCACCGAACCAGTGGGATGTGTACGGGAAGGAGGTACTTTATCCGATTGCTTCTGCAAAATAAAGAAGTGCTACTTGTTCGTATCTCACTCTTAGTTATGGCTGGCTGGCTGGCTGGTTGTCGTCCGTAGGGCGAAACTGGCATCTTTAGAATGGGACAACAGTAAATAGCGGTAAGGATATGGCGCCATGTTGCCATCTGCCATGTAGCATTGCTCGCTTGATTGACAGCCGCGGTCTGGATGGGCATGACAGTAACCAGGGAATACTAGCCATGTAATAAAATTGCCGTCAAGGTCACCTGTTACCTTTTCTCTTCCAACATGAGGTTGCACAGTTCTTTCTCCTACAAGTGACCAGATCGGAAAAAGTCGACACTTTCTCGAGCGAGCTCCATTACTTCTTGAGTGGTCTTGCCGAGGATAAATTCTGTGGTACTTTATCCTCCCTCCCTCCCAACCTCAAGAAATCACTAAATAATGGTGTCTAATCGTTGGCTGACGGAAGAGCGTTCGACGAGCTGGAACTGCTTCGGATGCATCCACGTTCGACACGCCACCTTGGCTTTGGCCATTGGATACATGGTACATCACACCGCCAACCCGGCCAATATAGTGCAACTATTACAGATGTTGCTTTATTATACAGGTCATGCACCTGCTGAACATGTCGCTGCTCATCTACGTGGCCGTCAACCTGGAGCAGCTCAGCCAGGCCAACAAGAGCCCGGCTGAAGGCATGGCCAAGCCCGATGTGGCCTACGTCCAGCAAGTGCTGGAAGTGGATATTGGGGTGCCCACTCGCCTGGACGACGGCCAAGGCGAGCAGCCCGTCATCAACATCCAGGTGACCAACATGTCCTACTGGCTGACCGTCTTTGTCATCAAGAGCCGCGACAGCTCCCTGCCCACCCGCACCGAGCTCAACGTGGCCATGCTCTACTCCGCTCTCTCACTGGTCATTGCCGTCCTGGCCATCTGCTCCCTCTCCAAGGTCCGCTATTTTCTACCAAACATCTTCCTGTTGGTCATTATGATATTATAAAGCTGAATGGATTTTGTTTAGAGTACTGCGGGCTGCTTGGTGCCCTTCATGATCAGCCAGTTGTGTGAATTGCTCTTTTCCGTTTTGGTCATTGCCGGTGTCGACTTGTACGGCCTTGCTCCCAAGGAAGACATGATGGCCAACTCCAGTGTCCCCAAGGACCAGCCCATTACCTTTGCCCAGCTGTCCTGGCAGATGCAGGCCGCCACCGTTATCGGCCACGTTCTGACACTGTCCATCAAGGTACATGCCACCTACTGTATATCCTTCGCCAGCAATGTCAATGCATTCTCTGAACCTTCTGACATTAGACAGAAAACTAGCGCCAAAGTTCTCATTGCATTATATACGTTTACTTATGGCATAATATAACTTTGCAGATGTACATTGTGCGCATCATCTGGCAATGCATCCAGTTCATGCGATATAGCAATAGCCGCGCCATTCGCCAGCAACGCCAGGACTTGTGGACCGACAATTTGCTCAAGGTTTTTGCTCATCATGCACCACGACAAGTGAACTATTTATCGCAGTGCGCCTGGCTTTTCAGGGTACGAGCGTCTTGGGGGCTTCCGCTGAGGACTTTGTCCCCGGTGTGCCTCCCCCAGCCTATAATCACTTGGAAATGGTCGGTCAAGCCGACTACGACGAGGCCAATCAGCAGCGACCTCCCACTGGCACAAGCCATCCTCCACTGTACGCTGCTCAGTCTAGACTTGGCACAATTTGATATCCCCCATACCACCAGGGAACCAACTGACAGAGAACCTTCTTTTTGTTTTCTTAAATTATACATCATCTTGTTTAATCGTTTTATGATTTCATTGCCAGTGAATTAGCCGTATCAATAAGGCAGCGATATATGTGCTGCTTGGAGCTCGAAGACCTGGAAGAGCTTGTTATAAGCTGGTCAATAAGTTTGTTGTGCTCAGGATGCCTCTGATGTCCATTTTCCGGCTATCCCACACAAAATTAAGAGAACACAAATGCAAGG
This sequence comes from Ramazzottius varieornatus, assembly GCA_001949185.1. Taxonomy (NCBI): domain Eukaryota; kingdom Metazoa; phylum Tardigrada; class Eutardigrada; order Parachela; family Ramazzottiidae; genus Ramazzottius; species Ramazzottius varieornatus. The sequence continues at coordinate 74,853 of BDGG01000022.1, read as the reverse complement.
GTCGCGGCAGCATCGATGTAACTAAAGGGTGAAAGAAGGGCGCATTAACAATTTGTTGCACGCTCTGTTAGATCATCCAATAGGCTACGAACTCATTGCACGGTCAGGGATGTCCCCAAAACTTGGAAATGCAAGCAGAAGAAACAAGTATCAGCATGTGACAACAAAGTGCGAATGATACAGATATTTTGGGGGCCCCACTGGATGCTGCGGCGGATCGTGCGTTGCCCATTGAGGCGCTAGCTGCTCTTTGTTGCACATCCGAAGAAGCATCGGCTCCAGCGTCCTCGACTAGGGTTCCGCCACCGTCGTTCCCCGAACCCGAACTCTAAACCGATCCAGAACCTGTGCCTGTGCCTGTGCTTGCGCCCGTGCTCCAACCGCCAGAGCCCGTGTTGGTTGGAGGAAGTGGTGGTTTCTGAATGAATATTGCCGGTAACTTCCGGTTGATGTCCGATGGAGGGACTAAAGTTCCTCCGGCGCAGCTGTGAAACTGCCTGGCCGGCACCTGAAGAAGCGGAGAATGAAAGTCGCTCAGCTTGGTAATCACTGTGGTTTGACAGTGATGGCTCCCGACCGACACGGAAGTGCCCAGGAAGCAGCCCAGCAGAGTGTTCTGATTCTCGCACTCGCACCTCGGATTGTCTGCTCCAACTGCTCCGCGACTGGCCGACATCCGGAGATAATTTCCTGATTTCTGCAGTGACATCATTGCGAGTTTTGCGTTTGATTGCCTGATTCTCTGATTGCCGTCAAGATGTCATTATATTTCCAGCTTGTGATGTCATGTCATGTCATCGGTCAGCTGACGGCTGACGCAGTGACGCTTCGGCAACTCTTCTGCGACGGGAAATGGAAGCTATAGTACTTCTGAGGCTGGAGATCTGATGTTGCTTTGGTCGATACAGAGATTTTTGTTGCGAACGTTTCCAGGCTGCTCCACAGCGGGTATTGTGAAGCTGTACGATACGGCGAAGCCATATCGTCGAAAGGATGTCGTCGCGAAAAAAACAGCGTAGTGCCTTCGAAACGCCGGACTTCATCTCCCTGTCGGATTCTCTGGAGCATGCGGCCAAGACGAAGGAGGACGGAAGCGACGAGATCGACGTCGAAATGGAGACAGAGCATGCTAAAGAGGAAGCCACCCCGCAAGATGAATCTGCACATCGACACAAGAAGAAGAAAAGACGCAGGTAAATCTGCATCTATATTGACATTGTTCGACAACCTCATCTGAGCTGAGGGACACTGATATTTTCGCAGCCAGGATTTACCGGAAGGGGTAGAAGGGCACGCTGAAGTCGATCTAGAGTCCAGATCTCAAGAAGAAGAAGAAGGCGAAGACGAGCCACACGATGGCGACACGAATTATTTTGAACGTAAGTTGGTTATTACTGGAGTAAGATTTCTTATACGTGTATCCTTTTCGTTGAGCAGAAGTGTTGCTTGACAGTTACAAGCCATCGAAATAAAGCGACTATCCAGAAAAACTCTAGGAAATCCATGCTCATGAAGCCTTTGATCGGTATGAATGATGCTCATGATCCAAGTTATACGTATTTACCTCAGTATTTGCCCTGCAGTCCATTTCGCCAATAAGAGCAGAGTTTTGCCTCAAGCCACCTCCAAAGACTTGCTGGTGTCCAAGTATCACGTTTCCAAGAAGCGCAAGCAGCATCTGTTGAAGCAGGACGAGCTGGAAGAAGAGCGAGACGAAGAATGTGTCTACGGCGAGGAGAGCGCACTCGGCAGACGAGAGCAGAAGACGCTCAACCTGCTGGCCAGCGGATGCCTCAAGTATCCATCTGTCGACGATGCCCAGGCCAAAAAGTGCCTTTTTGCTCCTGTTGAACCTCACCGTCCCAGCAACATCGTAAGTACTACGTAGGTAAAAGACTTCCGGTCAGATTGGATGAGCGTTTCCGGTTGAAGTCATAAGCTAGTGGGGCTCACCAATCACTGTACTGATTAGTGGTTTCATAGGTGGTCGATGTGGGAGGACACCAGTACGCAGGAGAAAACTCTCTGGGCGACGGAACTCGCTACATGCTGGCCGTCTGGCATAAAAATAAGAAGGAAATACGCCTGACGTCCTTCGCCGATGTCTTTCCACGACTCAGCTGGAAGTCGTCCATCTTTCAACCGGCCAAGCCAGGCTCACCATCTCGCACATCAACGCCAGATTCGGACGATCCACTTGAGGCTACTCCTGAACCTGCCGGTAACTTTTCCGTCTGGATATCATTCCATTTCAGATTGCTGATTTAGGTGTTATATTTTCAGCTCGTGGAAAGAAGGGAGCTGCCATGACGGTGTCGGACTTCCAATCTGCTCAAAAGAAAAAGCGTAGGACCATAAAGAAGGAAGAGGCGGATAAAGGCACTGAAACTGCGGCGATGGCGGTACCAGCAGGTTTGCTAGACTTTGGTGAAGAAGCCAGCGCCGAAGACGTCGAGCAGATGTTAACCAAACCAGAGAATGCCGACTTGAACTTGAGCATTGGCGAGGAAATGAGACCGCCTGGCCTCAATGTCGACGCTACAGACGCTAGCGAACTGTATGACTGGCCTTCCTTCGATAGATCTTTCGACGAAGTTTTGGAAGGGTAATAGACCAACTTTGAATGCGCGAAAGGTTGCAAACTTAACAGGATCCTTTTGCAAGTGGCGCAAGTGTTCGACCATTAACACTGAAGATGTGCGCCACTTGGAGGAAACGATCCGGTCGAGTTCCCAAGTGGCGCACGTTCTTCCTGTTATTTGCTGGGACCGTGCGCCACTTGGAAGAACACATGTGTCAAGGTCTCAAATAGAGTAGAAATGTGCCTTTTTTGCCAGATATCGTCCGATGGCAAAACAACTGCTAGATAACGGCAAAACGTTACTGAAGGTGGCCAAAGGGACACCGAGGTGGACGGTCTTCTTCACCCACGAGCTGAAGCGGGAAATGAGACGCGTGCCGGAGAAGGACGAGGAAGAAGCTCAGCTCATTCGACGCGTGGCCACGCTGCTCTTTGTCGAGCAAATTTTGACTATGCTCATCGACGTCAAGCATGCCATGTTCCCCAACGGTAAGAACACTACTCTCTATCCCCAGCAAAGCAATCAACTTTTGTCTCGTTGTCTAGAAATGTTTCGCGAAGGAACCCCGCCGGTCGCTGTCGAGTACTGCTTGGAGAACTTCACGCAAGCACCACAGTTTATGCCTAAGAAAAGGTAAGTGAAAAAATGCCTAAAAGAGCAAAAGATTCGGCTGGTATGTCTTATTACTGTAGTGTCCCTGTTTTGTAGGATGATTCCCGACGACCTTAAAAACAAGCTGGTGGCTCATATGCTGCTGCTGTTGATATATTTGGAGAAATTCCTGCCGGTGGATCTAACCAAGTTCATGATGTTGATCAACGGTGCCAAGCAGAGTTTCAGGTGGTTAGTACTACAGAAACCTTTCTCGGGATTCTCGTGGGTATTATCCCGTGATTACTTTCTCTTTGCTGGAAAACAGGGTTCACAATATGGCCAAAGTTATCGGCGCGAAACTGGTCGAGAGGAAAAGCAAGGACGAAGTGCAGTACACCCTCTCCTTGACGTACCCGTGGAACTTCCCGCGGGTCCCTACAGGAAACACACCTAAGAAGCGCAGTCGACGAAATTAATCCTCGTTCACTTTATTATTGATTCTGTTACTTAGTCTGTGACAGAGCTGCCCGGAAATGAGACAATATTAATCACTGAATTGAACAAAACTTACTGCCATGCTTTCGATCCTCTTCGGGGTGTGGTAAAACCAAACCATAGAAGAATTCCAAGCAACGGAAAAAAGAGACAGCGTTAAAAAAACGAGCGATAAAAACGTGCTTCTTACATGCAAGACGCAAACCACACACAGGTTAAAATTTTGAAAATAGTAACATGAAACGCAATGATTGTGACATAGGAAAGTAAAGCGAGGAGATCTTGCTATCATATGGAAGTATGATGTCCGTCCCTAACGAGGAACGCTGGGGTACAGTTGACTTTCGACGTTGGCCGAGTTGAGCTGACCATATCCGCCACCGGCCGGATAGCCGCTGGAAGGATATCCTCCCGCTGCGTAACCGCTGGTGTCCCCAGTGAATGCGGGCGGCGGGGCTCCCATGTTACCCATTCCACCAGCTTTGCCCCTGCAAAGAAACAACAATCTTACCTAAAATGTGGCCCAGCACTTTTGCTGATATCTTTACAGTAGATTGCATCTATTTACCGTCTTCCGAAGGCCATGAAGCCATAGAGAACTCCTGTAACGATGATTCCGGCCGAAGCCAGCAGCGAGCTGAGGCCCAGGCAGAGCAGCAAAGGAACGATGCCCATGGTCACGTAGAAAACGGGCTTGTACCATGCAGGTCGTCCTTCCCAGAAGTCAGCAAAGCGCGAGAGGGACGACAGAAAGCTCAACATAAAGGGCGCTTCGAAGAGGAAGACCACCAGTCCAGCCGCTCTACCATATCACAGAATCACTGCTTGACCGGATGGCCGACAACAGAAGAGGCGTCCACTTACATTTGTAACACTCCCGCGATGATGCATGTGGGAAAGATGGATACGGCCACCCAAATTCCCATAAACATGGCACCTGCAAAACAACGATAAGAATGATCAATCAAAACGTTTTGCTGCGAGTAAGCAGTTGATTGACTAACGATCTCCTCATCTGACAACTCACAAGGCGTATCTCCCTTACCTAAACCTCCGACGATGCCAGCGATTCTGGTCACTGTCCGTAAGTACCATGGTCCACCTGCTTCTCCCGCTCCCACGTCCATCTTTGCAAACTAAAGAGATAGGGAAGCGATCAAGATTTTCGGACGAGCTTTGAATCCCCTTCCTACTATGCATCAGCATCCACTGCGTCTCGCTGTCTGTGACTCGAGAGCGCCTCCTCGCTGTCACACACTATGGCTCTGGCTCCGCTTCCTCTCCCGTCAGTTCCCCTGGTTGAGGCAGCAATGAAATCCCTCAGATTATCGACCGTTATTGATTAAAGGGATAAGGACTCTCTTCGGGAAGAAAATGAATGAATGGAGAAAGCTGGACTGGAATTTGAAGATTGGAATGTAAACAAACCACCAGCGGTGGACGGATGATTTAGACAGCCTAATATCAAGAATAACGCAGTTGTTTCGTGCGACTGGCCACGAACCGCTGGAACTGACAACTTGGTCATGGGTGCGGAAATCCTTTCTTCATTGGTCAGGAGACCCAGTGCTCGAACGACATTCGAAGCGGTTTTTCAAGTTTAGAAGAATATTGCTTGATTGATTGCCGTCTTCGAGTGTGGCTGTACTTGATCTTGGAAAGCCGTTCTGTGTTATCCGTAATTCACTGTCTAAATCATCCGTCCACCCAGTGTTGTTCCGATATGACTTTTTCAATTTCAATTGCAATTACGATTAATCGAAATTCCCCGCGCAGCAGCAGTTTGAATTGCGGCTACCTCATCCTGACTGGATTATCAATTACGATTAACTCAAATATGACTTTCGACTACAAGTGGAATCATTTTGAATTATTGCGATAGTGTTTTGTAATTTCAGTTTCCATAAAACTGGCATTTCTGTTCAGTACCCCGCGCGCGATGGGTAAGCGTCTAGAATGACTCTCTGGTCTTTCGTGTAGACTACGTCGTTCCCGGTATCCAGTACAGAGTGCTGCCGTCAGAACGGACTGTTATGCACTACGAAGGAGCCGCGGTACATCGCGTAAGCGTAAACTTGATCCCCAGTTCAGAGACAGAACCCTAGACAGGCTAGAGCACTGAGCCGCAGGTCCAAAAGTACGCTGTAACTGTGCTGCGCACATTACCAGGGCGCTGTACGCTGCGCTGTGCTGCAAAACTTTCATGCCCAGTGGCGAAGCAGCTGTGCTGCAGATGCACGTTGACCTGGTGCAACTGCGCGGAACGCCGATGTATTGACGTGGTTTGTAATTCAGTCAGCAAAATCGGTAGTCAACCTGGAGAACGCTGCCTCAAAGTACGGGAAAGCTGAGACGGCTGACGTTCGAATGCCCAAAAACTGTAATTCTTGTTAGGTTTCGGTAGGTGCATCTGCGCGGTAGTCTATGGCTTTCTGCTGTATGCTGTGCTGTGCCGCACAAATTTCGTCAGTTCGCGCGCTGCAGCTGTGCTGCAGCACAGCACAGCTGCAGTGCAGTGCAGCGCATGCGGCCAGATTCCGTGCTCTAAGACAGGCCCACCAGGTGTTGGTTGCGCCTAAGAGGACGCACTGCAGCTCCTTTGCGAAGCACTACGTACGCATTATAATCCTGAGCGGCGGTGCAACTTGCAACAGCGCACCCCTGCTCAGTCAATCAACCACTTGCGGTACTTCATAAGTTGAGAAAATTTTATACCTACATGCATATCGCGTGCCTCTCATTGACGGTCACTATTTAAATTACCAACATCTTGGATGTCAATTGTACATTAAAATATCGTCAAATCTCTGGCATTCCAATTCAATTCTGATTAATATCGAAATGTACAATATAGAATTTGTAATTTGAATTGTTGTATCGGAATCCGAAAATCGTTAAACTTGGCCATTTTCAATTACGTATTACAATAATCGGAACAACACTGCGTCCACCGCTGCAAACCACCAAGAAAAGTACAATGGACGTTGGATGGAATTCTAGCTGATGACTGCATGAATCCCACAGATCCATAATTGCCAGGTGGCATTCCTTCACTTTGACCAATCAAAAATCAACCGTAGACGACTGCTCTGGTGAAGTTGTGAACAGCTAGGAACCAGCAGCACACAGCACAGGTCATTTTTTTGCCTTTCCAGGTTACCTTCAGTTTCCAGCACGCTCCTGAGCTCTCTGTGTAGATTGTGCGGACCAAGGAAGATATCCCAAGGAGTTTCGGAAGCCGCGAAGAAGTCAAGAGTCGCCATGACTTCGTCAAAATCATGCCTGTTGTGCTCGTTGGAGACTGGATGCTTCATGGTGGCCTTCTACACATTGGTAAGTACAGTGCCTGCTGTCGCTTCTGGACATTTTATGACAAACCGTCCTTTATTGCCGGTGATGGTCGGTCTGTTGTTGTTCTTCAATATCCACGATCTGATTCTAGCTTCGGACTACATCTGGACTCACATCGTTAGTTTCGTCGTCGCCTTCTTGCTCATCTTTGCTGCGTTCATGCTCCTCTGTGGCCTTTTCCGCGTGAGCTTCTTCTTACGTTTTTTGCCCGGTACGACCATACTACAGACAATGATGCTTTCCGTTATTTGGGAGATCGGCAGACAATTTGAGAATGATCGTCGTCTCAAGTGGCGCACGTTGTCAGCCAGTAACACTGGAACATGCGCCACTTCGGACAGCAGTCTTGTTGAGTTTCCAAGTGACGCACGTTTCGAGCCAATAACATGAAAAACGTGCGCCACTTGAGTTAATGACATTTCGAGACTGTTTGCCGACCTTCCGCACAATATTGCTGTCAGCATGATTGACCCCAATTTGATTTTCGTCCTGAAATTTGATTTTCGTCCTGAAAAATCGCCTGAAATGCTGGGTTTCTGGATGAGCATATTCACCCTGTTCATCATCTATCAGATCGCAATGGGTTGCTGGCAGATATACTACTTCGCCATCATGGACATAAGTTACTAGATTGCTGTACTTCACGGATCAAATCCCATGAACATGACTAATTTTGCATTTTTGGTTGTTCCAGATGAAATACATTAGCATCTTCCCTTCTATGCTCGCCAGCACAATTGTCTTCGGCATTCTAATCACAGTCGATGTAAGTCACGTATTTAAAAGCATAGACATAGTACTGTACAGGGTGAGTCAGAATGACTGAACGGACTTCGAAGTGCTATAAAAAACTTCGCAATGATCGGGTCGCAGTTCAAAAACCGTCCAAAAGTGCTGAGTTGTCGGCGGCCATGTACTGAATAGTCAGCTTGCCGTACCTAACCGTCAACCGGCACAACTGACAAGGGGATTATGCCTGTCCCGACGTCCCGACAGTCAAACCCTCCCGGCAAAACGGTAGAAAAGAGTCTCTTCTATGATCTGAGGTAGGGAACTAGATCCCCCGACGATGCTGGAATAAACTACTGGACCCGGAAGTGACGAACCTAAACTAGTGCAGCTCTCTGTTCGGGAGTTTGATCGAACAGATTGCAGCTCAGCCGATCAGCTGTTCCATCAGAATCGTACTAGATGGTGTGCTATCGCGCATCTTCAGCTACTTTTGGCACGCTGTTCGGTCATTGTGCTGATCGGTTTTTGGGAAAAATATCACTTGATCGTTTAATCATTTTATTCATCACAGGTTTGGGCTCTGGTGACAGTTCACCGGTATCGTGCTCACTTGGGTGGACGAGGACTGCAACCTGTTCCTGTCAAGAATATCTAGTTAACCAAAGTGACATGTTCGAGGGTGGTGCAAAATGGGTGGTGCAAAACAGAAAGTTCCTTCAAGAAGAACAAAAGAAGATGACGGCACTTCGAAAACCTCCCCGTTTGGCACTCGGCAGATACTTCAACGACAAAATCATCAACAGCTTACAATTGGTCTGCTGGTGAGCATGCTACTGAAATGATGGAAATAGCGACAGCTGCGTTTGCTCTTATGATCGAATGAGGTTTCTGTACGGTTCATTCGCACTTCAGGCCTCGTCCAGGGCGCAGTGTCATTTCAACTCCGGTGGCAACCGAGTCGCATCCTTCTGGCGCCGGACAGATAGCAGCCTGCTTAAATGGAGTCTTATTCTGCAAAACCTCCGCCAAGAAGTTTTACGCCGACAAGCAATATAAAGTGCTTTGTATGGTCGTGGTTGGATTGCTGGGCCTTCTTGCACATCACGCACACCATGTGAGTTTTAATTTTTTAAACGGGTCTCCATAGTTACATCGCATTGAAGGACTGCTCGAATTAATGAATTTGGCCAGGGTGCCTACAGCCAAACGGGGTTTTGAAGGGTGGCTAAAGCATCGTTCTGCTATAAGGTCTTTCAGTATGAAACTGCCGTTTTCCGAACGCTTATTTCAAGCAATTCTATCCCTGGTCAAAAGCAATATTTCGATCCCCTCTTTTTTCACTGAGCATAGCGTATGGTGTCGTCTTTCGACTGAGCATAACGAAGCTCCACTCCAGCCTCACGATAAATTGCTGGAGCTGGTTGTGTCCGTGTAATTCCGAAAATTTTGACGTCCTTGTTAGAAAAATTCTTTTGTCGTCACCAGCGCTCCTAGAATTATACGCTTGACGCAGGAACGTACAGCAACAAGAAGGCTCTTGATTGCCCGTTTCAGTTTTGACAATGCATGTCCTCTTCGGAAAATTGCCAGGTAGGAAAACAGAGCTCAAAAATCTGAGCTTTCGCGACAGAAATTTTCTTCTTCCCCCGGCCCGGGCAGAGCAGATTTTCCGAAATCTCACACAGTGATTGAAGACACTTTGGCACACTCACCGAAAGTGTTGTTGTTTGACTTTAGTACAATACGACCGAAATGGGGAAAAATCATCGGTATTTTGCTGAATGGCAAACTCGCCAGTAATATCTCGTTTACGGAAGACCATGGTTGATCTCAGAGACTTGATCTTGGCCATGGTGTACCGAGCACACTCCACCCATTCGGTTCTGGTACTAATTCTGTCCAGGTTTCCATGTGTTTGAAGTCCTGGTTATAGTCATGTCTTTGCTACATCCGACGCTTTGGATCTTACTAATACTTTATGTGGAATCGGCTTCTTGAGTTTTTGGGCTTGAAACAGTGGAATTCCGAAAAACTAAAAATTCCAGTAATATCGATATATCGCTGCGATATGATATGATATATCGAAGATACGGTATCGGAAAAATATCGTATCGAAATGTCGATATCTAATGAATATCGAAGACCGCAATTAAATATCCGCCGATGTTGTATCGAAAAATATCGTATCGAATTTTATCATATTTTTGCCAGCGCTAGTTCCTACTAAAACAATGACCCTTTTCCCTGTGTGATGGCGCAGCTGACCGTGCGGCAAAAAATTCGTAGAATGGTCTTGGTAGACATGCATCACTATTATTCCGAAATTCTTCCTATGTCCCCCTGTTAGCGTTTTGAGTGGATCTTGTTTGCAAAAAGCGAGAAGACCTCTTCACTAAAGTTCGACATCAGCTGACTTCGAAACGAGATTTTGAATTCTGACCCTAAAGGACTGCAATTTCATACTGAAAGACCTTATAATATCGTCAATGTCTTATTTCACGAAACAACCGGTAGAAGACGTACTGTAGTGTAGAATTGCTTCAAAGCATTAACCATGTACTTCACCATAACGGGAAACTAGATTGTTTATTGTAAGGTGATACGTTTAGTTGGTCTCACGGTGCTTGGGAGGCGTTTTGTTTCACTTCGTTAAAAGTGCCCGACATTAAGGCATTGGTGGCTCAGTTAACTCCAAGATCTTGAATGGACTAACGAATTAAACCAGTAACTGGAAAAATTCACAGTTTTTGTGTCATTAAATTATCCGCCCCAAGTAAGAAAGCAATCGGTCAATCAAGTGTAGCGGAAAGTTAGGTATAGGCTATATCGTTTCCCACCCCAGCAGACTGGCTTGCTAGGCTTAACCCTGCATGTGGGGGGTTTCTCAGCTGGTAATCACCCCCAGAATTTTCGGTGGAGTCTTCCGAGTAGGGCGAGCAGTTTTGAAAGACTCCTATCCGTGGCGAAGTTAGCATTCGATACCCCTTGAAACTTCTTACAAATTCATGTCGAAAAAGGGTGGTTCAGAGCTAAAAAAGTTGTGACCAAAAATGGACTGCCGAAACCCAGTTGTCGACGTGTTACCAGGCCACGCGAAGCGAGACCCTTATAAGTCGAGATTTTAGTGCACGATCAAAATTTCCAAGCTTCTAGATGTCGCAAACTCCGTACTGAGAAAAAAAGCGCCACTTCATCCGGGCGACCAAAAGTGTTTAATCGCAATTCGGTCAGTTCCTACTCAGCTCGGCACGGCAGTCACGACGGGGCCCGGACGGACGAACTCACCGAACTGCCACAGACTCCCGCCACACAAAAGCAGTGTCAACAAGTTGTATCACTGAGAACAGTACAGGAGCTACCGCCGCCTACCCCAGACGAACTGGCGGCATGGTGGACGACCGAGCAACGGAGGCGCGAAGCGTCGGAGTGCGAGTCGGCAGTGTGTTCAGGGGGCGCAGCCCCGTGATGTCAACAGTTCAGTCCACCACCCTAAGTCCGGACCACTATCTTGGTTCAGACTGCTGCACCCCGGCCAACATCACAAGCCCTTTTACCTATCCACCGTGGCGCCAGCCACTCGCACGAGCCAGCCTCTTGTCAGCAGGGACGCATTGAGGTCTGGTTGACACTGGAGCCAAATGGCCTAGGGGCAAGAAAGCTGCAGTTCTAGCCCATGGGGTCGTCGTTCAGCAGATTTGGCCCGTCGGGCCAGTGCGTTTGTTTCTGACTAGCTGGAGGGTGGGGCCAGTTGGAACGAAGGGCTGACCGAATGACATGTGGGCTTAGGCCAGCCGGAAGTCGGCCCAGTGAGCCCGATTCTTTCCTTCGCTGAAAAGCTGGCCCCACGGGCCAGCTTTTCAGATTCCGGGTGGGCTGGTTTCCACCGGCTCGCTGCTCAATGCTATGCTGCTTGTCGGAATGAGATCTAGAGTTTCTGCAGTACTTCGAATTTGACAGCCTTGTCAAATTTGCAAGTTTTCTTGTGGTACAAGCGAAGAGAAAGTCGGCGAGGAAAAAAGATTACTGGCATCAGGCGACGCAACGCAGTAAAAATGTGTCCTTTATAATGGTTTGCCTCCGTCGCTCGGCCTTCCCAGTGGTTACAACCACTAGCTAGTGGTACATGGGACGATTTCAACGCCGCTCGCTCTAACGGCCCGACAATGGGAAGTACTATGACGTAAGTCGCGAAGTTCAAGAAGCATTACAGTACACGCACGACGAGAAACTACGGGTCAGTAAAAGTTAAGGGCCAGGCTACTTGGCTACGGCTGTACGGAAGTATGTACGTACGCGACTGATTCATACTAATGCACTTTCCGACACTTGTGTACGGTTGGTTTTCTATTTTGCCGTCTTTTCCGCCTCGCCCATAATTTGTACTGGCCCATAAATTCTCGTCGTGCGTGTACAGCTGCTGATCAGTGCCGGTAACCGGTACATCCTGATCCCAGCTGATTTCACTGCATAAATCCACAGATCCACAACTGACACGTGGAATTTCTTCACTTCGACCAATCCACGATCAGTCAAAGAAGACAGCTTTTCGGAGCTGTGAACTGTGAACAGGTGATTTACCAACAACCCACAGTGAACCGACGGGACGGACGGAATTCTGCTGGCAATCACTGTCAGTGGTGGAAAGTGCTGGGATAAATACGATAAAATACGATATGATATTTCCTGATGAATATCTTTCAATATTTATATTTCGTTTTAGATATCAACCACGTATCGATATTTCGATATGATACGTTTCTGATATTTTATTGTTGATATATCGAATTTTATTGCAGTGATATATCGATATATCAAGCCAGTACCATGTTGAAAACTATTGAAATCAAGAAAGAGCCAAAGAAACCAAACGGCTGTTGTTCACTACGTTCGAGTCAGAACAAAAGTCACATGTCTTCGTGTAAGCCAGTGTGTTCGTTGCTCAATCTATCCAGGTCTGTCGTTACGCACCTAGGTACGCTGACTGTTCACTTCTCCGAAGTCAGCTTGGATGCATGTGCGCGATACATTACGGGCGAGGCTGCGGTGCCTGCGCGGTACCGAACCGGAGTGTGGACTTCCGAAGTTCCGATTCTCAAGTGCGGGTTTGCGATATATCGATACATCAGAAATATACCGATATAACGCGATATGTTATTTCATTTATCATACTCCGCTCAGCGATATCCGTCCATATCGATATTTCGATATGATATTTTTGTCATATCGAATCACTGTGTAGTGATATATTTCCGATAAGATACGATATATCATATTCATCCCAGCACTAGTGGTGGAGCTCGCCTCGAAGGCTCGAAGGGTCGGCATTTTTCGGGACGCATGGTGAGGCTCTGATTAGGCCGTATTCAGGGGGCTCGAAACTCCGCCACGCCTCTTGAGCGCGCTGTCTTATCGAATCGGTGAAAACCAATTGCGCATGCGTTGGAGGGTCGAACGCCGAGACACAAGGCAGTTAACCGGAAACCACAAGTCAAAGTTACATAAAACCTGACTGTCAGCTGGCAGGCTTTGTATTTCAAAAGTACATAGGTTCCCAGGATTGAATCTAATTTGTGCTGAAGAGGTGAGCTGGATATACGTCACTTTCTCGACCAATGGGATAAAAAGATGGATTCTTCCGGGTGTCTTGATGCGGGTCGATATTACATGGTTTCTGAGGTGTAGGAAGGAAGCATCGAGCCGATCTGACGGTTAGCTACACTTCAATAACCGGCCAAAATTTTGTCGTCTGGTGAAGCGTGAAATCCGTCTTACTATATGTTCACGGTGCTCGCTCGCGCACTCATAACGAAATCTCGAGAATGTAGGTAGTCGTTACTGAAGGAAAGAGTAAAGCCCCTTGAAGTGAACAAAGCCACACTGAACGCATGATCAGATTTGTTCGCGCATGGCAATACCTAAACCAGTCTTTTTCCGGCACGTAGCTGTAAGAATGTTCGAAAGTGAACTAACCGAAAGCATAAAGTGCAAGCAAGATGCAAGTTCAGAACATTCTGGTAGGTTCGCTCAGAGCTTCACCATGTCTGTATTCAGTCCTGGTTTGCCCGCAATGCCATAACGAGAATTCGAATAACAACTTCTTGTTCTGGAAATTATGTTTTAATCGACTTGTGAATTTTAATGTGTCTGGATACTAGAGGGACGGGAAATAATCTTATGTTATAATCAGACATAATATGGAAATCCGAAACGATAAAATTCTGCAGTGATTTGTTAAGAGCTGTTTCCATAATGAGAGCGTGCTTATCAGTGAAAGCATTGCACATATTGATATTACTCGTCCGCATCCAACCCATGAAGTTCTTGATCCAGGCCTTGTTGATCTCAACCGTATCCTCCATGTCCGCGAGGTTTATTTCGCGCGTTGGCTCCGCAGGCAGCGGCAAGTTCCCGAGTGGTCGCTCGAGATACTTTTGAGCGACTTGTTTGTGGTCGATTCGGTACTCTTTATGGACATTGGTCAGGGTGATTCCGTTGAGGCGATCGTTGCCCATTCGTGAACGAAGGTAATTCTTCTCAATCCTCAATGTTGGGAAGGAACGTTCACATGTATGCCGGATGTGACGGGGGTAGCGGCATAGATCTCCATGAGCGAGTAGACGTGCTAATCAAGATACTTCAGTGTTTCGCTTGCAGTCTTAGGGAAACGCGTCTCTTTCACCTGAAAAAGATTAATCTTTAATCCCGAAACAACGATTGTTAAAACGAGAATAATACACAAAGTGACGCGTACCTTTTCAGCAATCCAGTGGTTTTACCATTGCTGCAACTGACCTACAAACTTTCCAAATGCTTTGGAAGCGACGTCGTCCTTGTGGAACACAGAAGTATCCTCGAACTGTTCCATATTGGATGGAAGCGCAATGACTTGCGAAGGAATAAGAAGGGCAATGCGCGACAAATGTCAGGAGTTCTTGCCAAAGCGGAATTCGTACAAAGCGATGAGATTCTTTTCGTAAAATTGTTTGGGGTCAGTGAGCATGACTTCGGCCGGTATTGCTCTTCATTTCAGCGAAGTGCCGCTTCTGTGTTATCACCAGGGGTAGTCTCGGTTCTATGCCGTCTGGTCTGAGAACGCCCACTGCTTCCTTCCAACACGCATCCACGGCTTCCTGCTGTGTAGGTTGCCCTAGCAGGAAACGTGAGCCAAACAGGTCGTCGAGCATCCCCTCAACTGCTATGTGGTAGTCGATGTCGGCCCGTTGCAGTTCGACGCTTCGCTGATTGATCTTGTCGAGCAGAGATGCAGCGACCTGTAACACATAACACCCTTCGTTGAGTGACGAGATAACACCCTTCGTTGAGTTCATCTCGTAAAATTAGTTATTCTGCCAGGCTACCAACCAATTATATCAACACAATTAACGTCTTAGCTCCGTCAAGATTTGTTCACGGATTTGTCGACCTTGCAAGATGATGATTTTGTTCTGTGGTCCGCCTGAAGTGAAACGCTTCCGACCGGAGGGCGACGTCAGATGACGTAAAAGTATTTCGTCTCCGGCGTCGATGCGCATCATTATTAATGCTGCGAACTTGCTGTACCGCCAGAGATGGGATTTGTACAGTTGGCCAATGCTGACTATGGGAGGTTTTTTCCGAGCAATGACTTGGACCTACCGAACGCTAAGCCTTGCCTGGCAAGCAGTTCCACCACTTTGGAAATGCTGATGATGGCACCTTCGAAACCTGCGCGCTGCGTGCTGGTCAGTGTTGGTGGTACCTTTTCCACGAGAAGTTCTGGTGGTGGCAATGAGGCGTGACGATCCAGCCATATCTTTGCTGGCGTTTCGGCTGCTGTATGACGTGGATTTCCCTTATGGCGGTTCAGA
>BDGG01000022.1:0-59202 GCA_001949185.1 Ramazzottius varieornatus | reverse complement strand
ACTGCTCGTAGGGCGACCCATCGTCTTCGGCCAACTGACCGGAGTCTGTAAACAGAACATACGATGCATTTTATAGTAAATAGCCCAAAGTGATTTTAGCGGTATGTGTTTCTGCCAACCTTTCAGCGATCCGCCATATCAAACAAAGGTGAAGAATTCGCGATCGTCCTTGATGGTCATCGTACCGTTTCCGATGTTGGAAAAAACAGGGTGATATTCAGCGAGACAATAACCAAGGAAACCAACGGAATCAATCGCAGAGCAAGCATTCTGCAGCGCCGCGAGCCAGTAACTCGCGCTCGAAGGACCACCCTTTCGTTCCCACAGCGATTCACTGGGATCAGTGACATACACGAGATACCTCACTGGTCGATAACCGTAATAGTCCGCCGAATGTGTCCAGTGGACACATTCTGCATGCAGCAAGACTTCCGGTTTGCCAGGGCGTTGGAGAACCCCGGCCTCTAAAGACGCATCTTTGACTTCCGGTTCGGTCTTCTTGGCTCCACTAAACAGCCCTGACGGTCGTGATGTGACACGAACGCCGTAGACGAGAAACTTGGTTGGCATTGGTCTGGCTGTCGCTGGCTTCACAGCTGTTGGTGAACCATCGAAGCCTAGGGCTCCATGCGCCAGCTGCGGTGGGAAGCTCGTGCTCTGCCGACTTCATTCATGAAGTCTTCCTCGACCGTATCTTCCGCCATAACTGGAGGACAACAAGTTGACTTGTAGTCCTTCATCTTGAGCACGATAGCTTGCTTGACTTCCGGTTCTCTTTTTCGCTTCTCGCGGTTCTTCCTGGTATTCAGCGAGCTGAGTTTGACGGTGATTTCGCCCAACGGAAATATCATAGGTTAGCGCGCCGAAGCCCCTTGTACAGGTTAAACGTGCTGGTCGAGTTGTGCTGGCCCTTCAGGTCTTTGATCTTGAGTGTTCTATCGACGATGATGCGCTTGATCAGCGCGTACATGTCAGGATTCATGGAAGACCAATAGGCAAACCACGCGGAAGTGGGGCTTCCTGCTTCAGGTAGTCCGGAGGCAGGTTTCGATGGCTTGGCTGTCTTTCCAATTGCTCCCTTCTTCACTTCTTCACAGAATCGTTCGACTTCTTCTCGCGAGACAGTTGAGACGGCATCGCTGGACGATTTCCTCTCGTTGAACCTCAGCAACTCGTCCGAGGACATCTGCATGGACTCTGGGATCGTCAATAAGTCCTTCGAAGCTCCGCTACTATCAAACACAGTCCCGAAGTCTCGGGAATTGCGAAAGCGGTGGCCTCCTTTATCTGGAATAGAACACATATTTTCCGAACTATATTCAAAATTGTATTCGGTCGAAATAATTAGTGAAAATACAAGGTTATTCACTGAATATATTCGCTGATTATATTCATTCCAAGTTTATTCGTCTGAATAAAAAACTATATTCGGTAACTATATTCGATGAATATATCCAGACAGTTTATCCCGGTATTCACTAAATATATTCGCTAATTATATTCAGTGAACATATTCAAGACTTTACTATTGTTTCTCTGAATGTATCAACCGAGTTTAATTAGCAAATACAGGCAGAAATTGAGATAAAGATGATTGGGGCTACTTACCGCCAGAAGGTAGATCCATCTTCCAGTTGAGCAGTCATGCAAGAACACACGGGAGAACTTCCGGAGCACTGGTAAGTGAAAGCAGCCGATATGCTAAAATATTGACACAGAATGGCCACCACTGTCAGAACACGTTTCAACGGCTCTGTCCCGTGGGAATGCTGCAAACAAAAACCCCGACAAGCTCGGCGCCGCATGTCGACATGCAACTACCAGCTGTCAAGGTACAACGGATCGTCGATCACACGCTGTTGGTATACGACGTGCCGTTTGTTTCCCTTCCCGCAGAATCTTCTGTTCCAAATAATCTGAATGTTTTGCGTTGGCTTTTTTCAGGAAACACTGGATGGAAAGCCTGGATAGCGATGGAGAAGAGGCACAGGAAGAAGACAACGATGGTGGCACCGAACGAGATACGTCGACCACAGCAGGACGGCAAAGTCTCCAGCTCACCGCCAAGAAGGCGCCTGACTCGAAAGCCGTAAAGAAGCCTCTCGTCAAGAAGCAGAAACCATCTCGTCCATCAACGGCAGTGCAGTTGTCGATAACTCATTTCCTGACGAAGAAACCAGCCACATCAACTGTCGGTATGGACGATGCAGTTACGTTGACCGGAAGTCTCCAACCATACCGGTATATTATACTCTTTAATTTGTTTGTCTACCTGAATAATTACCGCTTATCGAATCATAAATTACTGTGTTTCTCCATGTTCATGCTTTCAAATTCGGTGTGTTGTCGTTGTTCAGGGATGATCCACGGAACAAAAACCGGACGGTGCCCGAAAAGTTCGCGTATTTCCAGGCCGGTAAGTCGTCTTACCCGCCCGGGATTGTCTGTGCCAGCGAAGTCGGTTCCGGCCAACAAAAGAAACCAGTGTTGGACAAAAAGCCATCGTTTTCCTTGGTGGACAGGAAGATGAACGACTCCAAGAAAGCAACTGCTGACTGGTCTGGCGCGAAGACCTGCAGTGCGGCTGTTCCATCATGCAAGTAGTTATTTTTAGCGATTCTCGGGCTATTGTTACGCGATGTAGTGCAGTAATCAGCAACCACTCCCGTAAAGATGAATGAGTAATAAATTACTCTTTATGCTTCAGCTCGTCACCGGAAAGCTCCGAAGTTTCAGCCAAAGCTGAAACCATCACCGGCAAGTTCCCGTTAGCCTAGCTCCACGAAGTTCCGGCAGCCGTCAACACCGGTCAAGTCAACTTTCCCGGCGCTGGAAGAGAAGTATCGAGAGCACGTCAAGAAGAAATGGTATATGAGTAAAAAAAACTACCATGAGTTGCGACGTCCTCTTGTGGTCGATCTGTTCAAACAGTGGAAGAAAGACAACCACGGCGGAAGTATAGCTACTTTTCGAAAGCACTTCGCACACCTTCCAGAATTCCGTTCAAAGACCGTGATCGTGGACATTCTTAATTTTCCCGAGTACGCGTCCGTTCGGATGGGAAACAAAGACCCAGGGCGAGAAGAACTACAGTGAGGAAGAGAAAGCAGAATGTTTGAACGAGCTCTTCCGCCTCGTCAGCCTTCACGGAGACGGAGCATTTGGATACGTGGCGAAGAGGAGGATGCGTAATGCAAATCTTCCTAGTGAGTCCACATTCGGAAGTGGCTCAAGGTGGAACCCGCGAAGGGTCTTTGGGAAGAAGCGCAAGTGCAAAGACGAGAGATCCAACTTCGAATGCTACATCCTGCTTTCACTCGTCTCCTCACGTCATCCGCTTTCACAGAAATTCGTGCCCGTTACAAGCACCATTTCCGACAATGTCATGTACGTTACCTGGAGCTGTTTGTTGAATGGAGAACCTCGAACGGAACTGGTGGTGGTGGTGATAACTTGTGGCGCCACCTGGAACAGGAAGGTTTCCGGATCCCGAGGCCGACGGTACGCCATGTTCGCCACGGAACATTTCATGGAAGACGATTCGAGTGACATCTCGGTACTTTCGTTTCTTCTTTTCTTGGTGCGACTGTTCAAAGGATACGTCGGCAAGAGCTCTCGGAATCGGATGATCGAACAACAATAAATGACATTTCTGACTTCAACTTCGTTTTTTGATCCTCGCTAATGTCTTCCACGGTTCAGCCGTTTCCCTCAACGCAGCGTACTTTCCAGATTTCCCAGCCAGCACTCGGGAGTCGGCCAAGCCGACAAGGCCATGTTCATCACCAAAGACTCGAAGAGGGTCAAGTCGTTGTTCGGTTCCCGAAAAGCCGACAGGCTTTCTTCATGCAGTCAAGTATTATTTCCTTGTTCCGTAAGTGTTCCCGCTTTGCTTGTCTTTGGGGAAAGAAAAATCCGTCAAAGCTTGATTGGGGGACTTTCTGTTGCAGATGAAAGCTCCAAGTATTTGGTCAACGTCGTGCACGGAGTAAACGTCAACAAGAAGGCGTTCGTAGAGCTTCGTGAAACGATTATAGTCGGATGGTACAATTTTTTCCTTCTGTGTCTGGCTTACAAAAACAAGTACTTCTTTTAGATCTTCTTTAACCTCCACGAGTATGTCGATATGCTCGTGAAGGTTCTTTTGGTATAATCCCTATTCGAATATTCACTAGTTGCTCACCTAACATTATGGGCTTTCAAGAGTTCTCTGGTTATGTACAGTTATCCGTTTGAGTTCCTCGTTACGTTGTCGTTTGATTTCCATATTTGCATGTATTTTACTTCTGATTGTTATCGATATCCTTGTTCTGGAGTTCCTTCCTGATTTTTGTAGACGCGGGAAGTTCATTTGGAGTCGTTGAACTTGTCGGTCAATGGGTTCTCGACGAACTTCCGGTTGTGTTTCACGCTGACGCAGTTACTCACTGATTATATTCGGTGCGTATGGCACCACTACTGTACCAAGTGCGACAGACCCATTTTAGCTTAGCCTGCCAAAAAGCCTATCGCTCAATCAAGAACAAACGGTAATCAACTGAATCCGTGCTTTATTCAGAAAATCAAGTTATTCAAGTCCACCGCAATTTGCTTGGCTCATCGTTTCTCAGCACTTTTGGCAAGCCATTCGGAACGTCGGTAAGGGTTTACCTGCTGAGCACTGCTGTGAAAAATCCAAGTTATTCAACATTCCTCTTTATGTGAGGCATTTTGAGCTTTTCTGCTCCATCAAACCTTTCTGTCAGCTTTCGTTGCTGTTCTCGTTACAGCTCAAATTCTTCGTGTGGATGGTGAAAGAGCAGATGAACCGACGTGAGCGGAAGGCATGAACTTATCACGGAGAAACTCGTACCACAACGGCTTGCTTTACGCTGGATTTAACCAGGACCAAGGTATGCATAATGCATTCTTTCCGCCAATTCCGCTTCTTACCATCCTGACCAACGTGTGTTTGATCATGTAGGATGCTTTGCATGTGGCATGGAGAATGGCTTTCGGATATACAACACCAACCCCGTGAAAGAGCGTGAACGGCAAGGTGAGCTCATCGTTGAAAGAGGGGTGCATACTGTACTCGCACTATCGTCGTTTACGTTGCTCTTAACTTCCAGACAATATGCCAGTTTGATAATTTACCTTCTTCCAGATTTTGACGGCGGTGTGGCTTACGTGGAGATGCTTTTTCGGTGCAACTACCTGGCCCTCATTGGAGGAGGTGACAAGCCGATGTATCCAGCAAACCAGGTGGTGATATGGGACGACTTGAAGAAAGCCCCCGTTATTCAGATGGACTTTAACAAAGACGTCCGCGCCGTCAAACTGCGCCGTGGCAGGTAGTTGAGCCTTCTGTGGACTTGTGATCTTTGTGAGAACGATGGTGACGAGCAGTCATGTTGCCTTACAGGATCGTTGTTTTGTTTGATAACTCTGTCCGAGTCTATACCTTCACGGAGAAGCCTCAGCAGCTCACCGTCTTCGAAACCTCCCACAATCCAAAGGGTAACGGGCATAGTTTTATTCTCCAATGCTTAAACAGTTCTTTTCGAAGAGGGAAACTTTGTGAAAAGCGGCTGCGATTGTCTCCAGAGGTGATCATTTAGTACACAGACGGTTCAGTCTGTGCTCCGCTCGTCTGGACGAATTGTGCCCGCTTGGACTTGTTCCAGTTTTCATTCTGTCTGGAAAGCGTTCTTTTATTTGCAGGTTTGTGTGCCTCATGTCCGAACAGCGACAATTCTCTCCTAGTTTTTCCATCGCGGAAGTTTGGGAATGTGGAGGTGGTCAATCTGGCCAACACGGAAGTGGCGCCACTGGTCATTCACGCTCACAAGACCACCCTGGCTTGTCTTTCGCTCAATCCTTCCGGCACTCTTCTAGCCACAGCTTCCGAAAAGGTTAACCAACTCTTTCCCATCATTCGACACACAACGCAGAAACAGTGTTTCTGTCTGCAGGGTACGCTGGTACGAGTCTTCGACACCATGTCCGGTGCGCAGCTTCATGAACTGCGGCGAGGCGCCAATAACGCTGATGTCTACTGGTATGCCTATGATCAAAACTGAATGTACTTGGAAATATTGTTTGGAGCTCATTTTGGAGTGTTGTTGCGTTGCAGTATAAATTTCAACGTGGACTCGACATTACTGTGCCTAAGCAGCGACCATGGAACCCTCCACGTATTCGCCTTACAGCGACCCAAGGACAAAAAACGACCGAGGTACGTCAGTATATTTCAAGAAGATATGGAGCTATGAGAAGAAAGAGTGGTAATTACAGCTGAGATGTTCTTTGCAGTTTGGCAGCATCGGTCGGTCAGGTCGTCAAGTACTTTGGTTCGACCTTCAGTACTATCAAACTACAAATTCCCGGTGGAGCTCGTTGCATATGTGCCTTCGGTTCCGACCGCAACACCATCGTCGGTAAGGGCTTTCTAGTTCAAAACAAGCTAAAGTGATAGATCATGGAATAGTTTGTTGACATACCATAAAGGGACATTTCTGCGTAGCGATTTGTGCCGACGGAAGTTACTACAAATACATCTTCGACCAAGATGGCAAATGCAGCCGCGACACCTTTAGTCAGTATTTAGAAATGACCGACGACAAGTAGTTCTCTTTATTCCTCTCCCAAGTCTGCAGTGCCTTCCTCTCGTTAAAGCTTCTATTTGTTTGTTGGCGTATACGCCAAAAACTCGAACACGCCCGGTCGAATACTTTATTTCGGCAATATTTTTCAGTGTAGTTAATTCAACAAAAGCACAGATTCAGAAATATATTGTTCGATTAAACCTTCAGCTTTTCCATCTAGCCGATAATGATTCGCTCCAGGACCATAACAGGCTGGCTTTGGGACAAACTGGGCGACTTCCGGTTGATGAAACCGCATAATTTTCGCCTCTCCCTCAGCCAGAACGTCTCGATTTCGTCTTGTGGGGTCTTTCCTGTCCGGTAAGTTCCGGTTGAATGGGCATCGTCATTCGCTATGAACTTGTAGTCCGGTTGGTGATCGATGAAAGTTTTTTGCTTTGTAAGCAGTAAAGCTGTGCTTGCGAAATATACCCCGGTTTGCCGTTCCTATCTCGAGTTCCCGACACCGACGAGATCGTTCTGGACACACGTCCGATGCGCTCTCTGCTAACCAAATTTGGTAAAGTATTAGAGTTCGTCCTAACATGTGCCAGCATTCTGAACGTTCTGCTCTGGTTGGAGCTTGATATCAAGAATTTCCTAAGGGTGTGTAAACGAAGGTGGTTCGCTCCGCGGAAGTCCATTAGCCCTCAACAGGAAAGTATGCAAGCACCCAGAATGTGTTTCCAAACTCCCCTGAATAACTTAACTCATATCTGATCACGACATAACTTATTCTGACAGTTCTCGCTCACAGGGGAATGAGAGGACGAGTACGGAAGAAGAACCGAAGAGGAAATATGTTTGCTGACACACCCGCAGGACATCTCCATGTCGATCCGGAAAGCAGCTTGTATCAACAAGTACACAAAGTAAGTTTCTGTAGATTTAGCTGTAGGTCCTACTGTTTGCTCAGGGAAAATTGAGGAAGACAAACTTTTGGCGAAGAGAAACGTTGATCAGGTTAGGTCTCGGCATCACCTGACGGTATTTTGATCTCACACCAGTTTTTCCCCGCTTCCGTTCCACCTTTTTGTATTGCTTCCGTCATTAAATCACGCTCTTAGATGAACGGAAAGAAAGTCTGGAAATAGATCAAAATCTGCGAAATGGAAGCTCCACAAACAAACTCGATAAGACTGCGGTTCCCCAGTGCCGCACGTTCTCAGTGTCCTTGGCTGACAGCGCGCGCCAGCCACTTGGAGAAACGTTTGTCCAGCCATCTTCCGAATATTCGTAGGAGATGACTTGACAGAAATAAGAACTAAAATTGACATCAGAATGATCTCACAGAGCGCTTGGACGCAAGAAGCTGAACTGAAGAAGGTTACTGACGTCAAACCGAGAAAAAACAAATCGTGTATTACACAATGAAATTTGGCGTCCTTTCGGGCGAGCGAAGACCTAATCAAGCAGAAGAGATCAAGTTTGGCAATCAAGGAAGTCGGACTTTTCAATTTGCGCTAACTACTCCGCCCAACTTGGTTTCCCCATCTCTGTTCGTGCTTAGGAGGTCGTAAATTGGATGACATGTCCAATTGCATGTCCGCGACAGAAAGCGAAAGGTCCGTGGATCACGTAATGACATGTTCTACAATAATTTACATGGCACTGACTTTAAGGTTCTTCTTTACGTTTGCCAGAGTCGAGTCTTGTTCTCAGTTCCTTCTCTCGTGGTGATGTATTTTTAAGCCGGAAAGACGCTCTTCTTCTCGACCTCCGCTGACTTAGCTAAGAATATTCCTCCGCGGCTTCGTTCTTTGCCTTCCTTGGTGTAATCCTGAATCATCGACATGTCAACATGATCTTGGTTTCCGCTGTCTGTCTTGCTTGACTGCTACAAAGAGAAGGAGCGAAGAGAAGAGTGGAGATACGCATATCCGGGAAGTTCTCTCGGCTGAACTTCTCAAGATCCTCGACGACGGACAAAATTAGGCCTTGTAATATCGCATTTATCTTTCCGCTTCCCTGACATCATCGACTCCGCTTCCGCACACGGAGGTCAAATCTTCCTGGCGGACGTACGTGCTGACTTTCGTCTTTTCAGTGGTTATTTCGGTAGAGGGTCGCTAATCGAAAGTCAAGCTCGATCCGAAGTTCGGCACTGTTTTGACTGTTATCGAACGTCAAGGAGAAATCTTCCCTGACTTATTTGATCCATGGGAAGTACGGCGCACATGACACTCTGATGTGGGCTGTTGTCGACAGAGGTGAATGTGATATTTGAGTCTGGGAAGGGTCGTTATTCGCAGAAGGGAAATATAATATCGATGTGTTTGCCGGCCTAATCGAGTTGTACTTTGGGCAAATCGATGGGGAATTATTTGAAGATGGAGTAAATTGGCCGGAACATTTTGTTGTAGTCGCTGTGCATTGTATTGCGACGTGTGCCTCAAACGTTCCCTCGCTGCGGGGCCTCAGCAAGCGTGATGATGCTGGGCATTATCGTCTCGTGACTTACCAGCCGGAAAATATGACAACACAAGGCACAATCATCGCCGCCACTATAGCCAGCAGTAGTCAAAGTCCGCAGAGCACTAGGGTGAAAGAAGACGTTGATGGCAGTCCCATTGCGCATATTCTCGCTTCTTCCCGTGGTAAGGCTGACTCTTTCATTTTGTATCGTCTAAACTAAGGTTCCTCGCTGTCCTGCTACCTTGCACCAAATGAACCGATCCTCAAAACTTTCCGCATTGCATGATGGAACTCTGCTCTCTGTTTTCCCCATGTCCGCAGATCCACTGAGTCATTTGCAAATTTAATAAAAAAAATCTAGTTCTGAAAAATTCTCAAAAGTTTAAAGTTGATCATCAGTGTTTCTGCTTGTATTTTTTCCCGTGACGTTGGGGGCAGCCGTGATTGGTTCGAAACTGCTCTGAAACCTACTTGGAAGACGAGGTTGGGTATGCCATGCGAAGAGCTTGACGATCCGTTAAGCTGTCACTTATTAGGCTATGCACAGTGAGGGTTCGCACTTCGCAGGCATAAACTAAACAGTTTGGCCATTACATGACATTAGTCGATAGCCCAGGGAAGCTCATGCATATTAATGGACGGGGGTACGCTGGCCGTGTAACCAAAAGAAAACAGTAGCCAACCAAATGCATGTTTGTTCTACAAGCCACTTCTATTAGTGGTGGTCTTATTCTCCCAGTTCCCCCGTCGACGTCACTGCGCGCAGCCGAGTACTCTCATATTCCACTTCAGACCAGCCAGACAAGCAGCAGCGGGCCAAAGGGGAAGAGGTTACGCCATCCATCCACCCAACGATATAACGCTTTCATTGCCCGCCGCTCTATTTGAGGCGGTCGTTTTTTATTCGTCCTTAAATTTCATTACGATCTAGGACGTCCATTAGTATGCAGAGTACTGGCAGGTCAACATGTCATTACTGAAGTGCGCCAGTGATCATGAGATTAAACAGAAGGGCATCACATCCGGGCTACAGTAAAAGGTGAACAGCTGTAGAAAACTTGGAAGATCTAAACCAACGGCAAAGACCAAACCACAAAACGATAGACATTCGAAGAAAAGGATATTTTTTACCAAGAAAAGATTGAGCAAGAAATTATGGGAATTTTTCTGTGTGTCTTGCAACAGGCTGAAATCCATCAATAAAAAGGCGCGCGTTGACTTGATGAGAAGAACAGGGTCGGCTTTTGTGTGTGTGAAGAAAACAACACAAACAAGTGGCGGCTGTTTCCATCCTGTGTGTGCGTCGAGCTGGAGCTGGAGCTGGAGCTAGAGCTGGAGCTGCAGCATGTTTGGCAGGGTGATGGGCAAAGATCGATGCATCGATGGTCCTCCATCAAGTGCCAATATAGGACGAGGCAGCCTTTCTTCTTGCACGAGCGCCAGCGCCAGTCCTCCATTCCAGCTTGAGATATCACTGAGCTTGCGACGGTCGGGGTCTTCACGTCGTCCAGCCAGGCCTAAGAAGCCCTCCTCCCCTCCTCTACCTCCCGTAGCTCCTGCTCCTTTCCTTGAGGCTGACGTTGCAGCAGCAACAGCTGCTCCTTCCGCTTCCGTCTTTCCTTGGCCTGCTACCATCCTCATGCATTCACACAGTCACAGCGCCTCTCCCGTAACTAGTCTACCTTCGCCTGACAATGAGCACAGTCCCGTTAGCGCTGACAATGAGGACTTTTATTCGCTGTCCAGTCGCTCCACCTCGCCTGTCCCTTCCCGTACAACCGTCAGTCCCGGTTCCCAATCAGCCTATTCGCCCCATCGTTTGTCCAGCGCTGATGAGCGGGATAATAGCGGCGCTTCCTTGTCGACGGCCTCTTCGCCTCTTTTAGATGCTCTGGGACGGCTGGCCCGCAGGAAGAACCCGCAGGACGTCTACGCCCGCTACCATGCCGAAAAGCCCAAAAGGCTAAATATGTCCTTGTCGCAGTCCAGCCATTCGGCCTGGGATATGCTCTACTTTATTGCAGGTAATAATACTCCTCTCTTTTCCATTCTCCAGTCGCTTAAAAATGTGTTCATTCCTCGTAAAATATTTTTTCCGGGTCCTTCTGGTAAAACCATTTTGGACTGCTTGTGAACTATCGAAGCGCACAGAGTATAACATATCCGTTTCTCCAACTGTTGGAATAAAATAAAAGTAGAATACGATGCTGATTTTTCCGTGAAGATGTGATCGTAATTATATCGGTGGATGTTTATGGTTGTGGACTCTTTCTGCTTTTCGTGTGTTTGCTACTATTGGGTCGAGTTATGAGCTCATATCCAGTTTCGCTTGGTCTAGGACGAAGGTGGGCGTTGTGTGTAACTGTCATGTTATCGTTGTTATCTTTGCAGGCGGTCACCATTTCAGCTGTCCAGAATGGATCCTGAGTACGCATCCCGAAACGCTGTTGGGCAATGCCGACAAACGGCAGCGCTATTTTTCGGCCTCGCGCGGCTGCTACGTCTTCCCCGACACCCTGCCCGACGTCTTCAGCGCCGTCCTTGAGTACTACGAAGGCCAGATACTGACCCGCCCTGGCCGCATCGGCCTGAAAGTATACCTGGAGCAAGTCGACCTCTTCCAGATTGACCCCATGGAAGTCCGCAACCTCCTCATTCGCGAAGGTACGTCCTAGCTCCACTCTCTCCCCACACTTTACAGCCCCGAACTTGAGCCTTCAATGAGCCAGGATATGCAACTCGAGTCATGTAACGTCTATCGTGCTGCACGAACAATTCCCCTCATCATTTGTCGCAACGGAAGCACATTATGTTGCCTCCGTTCCCGTTTTCACTCGCAGCCATAACCATATTACCCAGCAGCTACAGTATAACGTATATACACCGATGGGCCTAACTTCATTTCGTACTCGTACCGCAAATAGCAACAGCTACCGAAACATGAAGCCACTAACGCAGTGTTTCCCATCGGCCTCTAAATTTGCATTCCGTTTGAGTTGCCAAAATATGCATAGCGATCACAAAGTCTTTTGGTATTAGGAAATTAACCCTTATAATGATGTTAGGCAGTAAGTACTGTATCTGAAGATGATGGTTGTGTATTCAGGTATTCGCTTCGAGCACTTCGACCACGGGCACACGCACATCAACTACAGCCTGTTCAAGCACCCTCTTCACCAGCAGATATGGGACATTCTGGAGAACCCCGAGACGTCGACTAGTGCCAAGTTCATCTCGGCGCTGTCCATGGGCCTAACTGTTCTCTCCGTCATGCTCTTTTGCCTGGAGACCCTGCCGGAACTGTCCTATCTGGACGTTGACGGCGCTGGCGCCTACTCGGTAGCCAGGAACCCCATCTTCATACTCAACACCATCTGCGTCATTTACTTCAGCGTCGAACTTTTGTTGAGGTCAGTACAGTCCACCTGGCACTGAAAATCGGGGTTTGGCGACATTCTCTCGCTAATCGTTCCTTTGTGTAGGTTCGTGGTCTGTCCGGACAAGGCCTTGTTCGCCAAGCAGTGGATGAATTGGGTGGACCTCTTCGCTGTCGTGCCTTACTTCGTTACACTGTCCCTTGTGCTGGGCGACATCAACATCGGAACGCAGACATCCAAATTAGCCGCTGTTAGGGTCATTCGCCTTTTTCGCATTCTAAGGTAAGCCGATCGATATGATTATGGAGACTTCGGTAAAGAAGCTCGACGACATCGTGCTTACCAAGTGGCGCACGGCCCCAGCCAAAAAGACAGAAACCATGCGCCACCTGGACAAAATCCTTGTCGGGTTCGCCGAGCTCCCACATTTCAGAAATTTGTTTATTCCATAATTTTATCCGTCAAAGAAAAAAAACATGTAGCTAAGCCGGACAAGACAGTGTCGAAAAATATGGCCGGTGGTTGTTTCTGTGAATGGAAGAGAGGGAATAAAAAGTGAAGGTTGGCAGAAGTCAAGAAGTCCAAAAGGGTCTTTGACTTCCGGGTAGAAAGGGTTGAAGTGTGCCGTGTTGAACGCGGTCTTTGCCTGCCCTTTTCTTGACAAAGTCTCTTGAGGCGATTAGTCTTGACTGTTGAGACGTTTATAAATTGCGCATGGGGTGGCCCTTAGAGGGTTTCTTGAAGGAATGATCCGCCGGGGAATTGTCCTCATGTTATGCATGTCTTACATACAGTCTTCGGTTGTAGAATATTCGATTTGTCCCGTCACTACAAATTAAAGTCGGTGGGCGTCCTGGTCCAAGCCATCCGCGCCAACCTGGATATCATCGCCGTCCTCATCTTTCTCCTCTTCATCTGCGACATCCTCTTCTCTGGCTTTATCTATGCCGTCGAGGGCGGCGCCAATAATACTTTCACAAGTATACCCGATGCATTTTGGTAAATTATGTCTCATTCCTCATTTTTCCATCGGAATTTGCCCAATTTCGGAGGAATTCCAACTGAAATCTTTTGTGTTTCTCTTTTTTAGGTGGGGTGTGATCACTGTGAGTCAAATTCTCTTTTGTGGTGTTTTAGGCGGGTCTTCCTTGGTGCGGGATCCTTTTTATATTTGGAAGATCGGCGCACAAGCTCGACAAGGTTGTTTCCCCGGGTGGCGCACGTCCTCAGTGTCATTAGCTGCGAAAGTGCGCCACTTGAGAAGACGATTTTGTCGAGTTTTGTTTGCCGCCGCACCATGTGTGTTTTGTTCTAACGTCGGTTTCTCCTCTGTTCTCTCGAAGAATGACTCTTGTTTAGGTTTGTGGTTTGTGCAAATTTGTCGTTTGATTGTAGATGACGGGTATCGGTTACGGAGACCAGGTGCCGAAGCGGGCATTGGGTCAGCTGGTGGCTTGCATCTGCGGAGTGGTAGGCCTTATTTTCATCGCCTTTGTCCTGCAGTCCATTGCCTCCGAGTTTCACGGCCTGATGAAGACTTACTCGGAATACAGCGCCTACCTCAAGAACTACGAACACTACAACGACAAGGTCCCCTCGCCCTACAGTAACGTCCATACCGGCGGACCGGACATCACCGTCTCCGTCAACGGCTCCGAGTTCATCTTCAAGGTAAGCTGACACCTCAACGCACTCCAGTCATCATGTCTTTGAAATCTCTAGGAGAAGAAAAAACCCAGAAAACCAATCAAAAAGAAGGACCGGTAAGAGGGAAAAATGCGGTAAAGCACAGCGCTGCTTCCGCTGACGGATGGAAATTAAAAGCAGGAAAAAAAGAGGTTGTCGGGTAGAGTAACTAGGTTAATATCGACCAGCCCGAGGCAATATTAGTTTGCTGGCTGGCATTCGGCAGCAAAAGCAGCTGTCGGAAGCATGCGAGACTATTGGCAGGTCGAGCGTTATTTTTCTAATGTCAAGGACAATTCTTGAGGGGCGGTGAAGAACCACCGCTTATTACTCGAAGTGATTGGGCTCGTTTCCTGTACTGTTTCAAAGACGAAGTGCAGTGATGAGGGAAAGCGAAGGAGCAAGTGGGACAGCTTGGGCTGATGGTGGGCCAGGAATGCAAGACGTAGACGTCCATTTAAACTCTTCTTGGAGTTGGCTGAGTTAGTTAGGTGGCTGCTTTCCAGGGTGGCACGCACCTTCAATGTGTCACGCTACCATGCCCTTTCAATCTTTGCCAATTTGCTCAAACGATTACTTGGTCATACTGCCCATCAGCCACCAACCGTAACTGACCTGCTTTTCTTACCATCCAATCCACTACGGAAATGTCCCTGAATATTGTCGGATTTCCCAAAGCGGAATTTTACACACTAAAGGACGGAATCGAACCGTCAACCTTGTGACCGTGACTTTGAGCAAATATGTGTATAACTTAATACATGGTAGCAGAATGGGAATTCAGCGAAACCTCTCATGGGCTCTTCGGGGGAGACTGTCAAGTAGTGTGGCCTCCTTGAAGGAGGCAAGTGGAAAACCCCCGAGAGAGTTCTTGGTAAACGTTGCCTTGCTTTGAGCGGTGTGCTCGAGTTAAATAGGCAAATATGGCCAGCATAAATGCAATCATCCAATATCGACTTTTGACGACGTGGCTGGCATTCTTCTCATCGATCGAAGGCTGGCAATTCGACAACTCCCTCAAGTTCACCCATTGTGGACCTTGAGCCATCAAAATATTTGCAGGAATGTCGGGAAAAGTTGGCCCAGTGTTTTGATGAAATTATCTCCTCATTTCCCTCGTGCAATGCGCGAAAGTTTCTCTGGAACGTTCCCTAATCAAGTGCAATTGTCAAACCGATGTCAGAACAATATTGTCCTAAACTTGAACTTACAGTCACACACAGAAAACTGTGGAAATTGGGAGCTTGTCAAACGAAATCGAGAAGATCAGTTTCTCTCAATTGGCGCACTCTACCACTCTTGTTAGTCGGAAGCGTGCGCCACCTGGGCGAAGGAAATTGCCCAGTCATCTGTTTTCCAGGTGGCGCACGTTATCGATACTAATAGCTGGGAGTATGCGCCACTTGGAAAGACGAACTTGTCAAAATGTTTGATAGGTTAGTTTGTCTGGTGTGGTTGCAGAGTTCCGAGTTGGATCTGTTTCCTAATTCTCTCCTTGGTTCGCCGCAAAAGCGCGCTCCGTACTACAACCCCAAAGAGAAGTTTTACTTTTTCCCGCGGAACGCCGACATTTTCCCGGCCATCCATTACTACTATCGATCCAACGGCATCCTGCAACGGCCGGCCTTTGTTGGTCTGCGCCGTTTCATCGACGAGGTGGAGTTCTTTCAGCTTGGGAGAGAAGCGATTATCCCGCTGCTTGAAGAAGAGGGGATCTTTATCGTCGAGACGCCGGAGCCGGCCTCGCCCCGTCAAAAGTACTGGTTCCACGTCTTTGAGAACCTCGAGTACAACATCTTGGCCAAGGTTATCGCCGCCATCTCCATCCTGGCCACCTCCACTTCCGTCCTGGTCTTTTGTGTCGAAACACTCGAAGAGTTCCAGGTAATGTCCACACACATTATGCCATGTTAACACTTGGCATTATACTCCAGCCCAGCTAAACCTCGACCCGTTTGCCATGTTGCGCCCACGTTGTACATTTCCCTACTCTTTTTGGTAGACGTGGAACTGTACGAGGAGCGTTGGGGGGAACCAAAGCGCCGGTACAGCCACGACGGAGCACCACGAGCACGTGATAGTGACCAGCGCCGGCAACATCACTCGACCGACCTTCGGGACACTCTTCACGGAAAGCTGCACCGGACCTGCTGTACTCTTCATTGTCGAAACTCTCTGCGGTAACTGAACCTCTACAATACATTCGTAGAAATTGACGGTGTCATTAGCAACTTGAGTGGGAGACGCAGACTTGTCTACCCACATTCATTTGCAGTCTGCACAGTGATTGTGACCATGTTTTGTGTCGATGTTTGTAGTGACGTGGTTCATCTTAGAGCTGATTGTCCGCTTCAGCGTCAGTCCGCACCGCCGCAAGTTCCTGACCAACATCCTCAATTTCGTCGACTTTCTGGCCATCCTGCCCTACTTCGTGTCGGTGGCCGAGCTGTGTTCGGGCGAGTCCAGCACGCTGGTGGTGGTCAACACGCTGGGACTCCTGCGCACCATCCGCTTGATCAAGCTGGTTCGCCTCTTCAAGTTCTCCCGACACTCGCGCCGTATCCAGATGATCTTCGAGATCTTGCGTGCCACCTGGGCCGAACTAGGCTTGGCCGTCTACTTTCTCTTGATTGCCTCCGTCCTCTTCGGCTCCTTTGCCTACATCGCCGAGGTGCGTTGCCTTAGGACTCGATTACAAGGTCGACACCACAACAGTCTTTTTGTACCTACATACTGTCGTGTGCTAGTCAGTGCTCCACTCTGCTGTATGCAGGTCCCCGAGGCATACGCAACGTTAGGTCAGCCAGTTGGAGACACGTACCTGCATACTTTCCTGTAGTTAGTGTAGTGCTCTGCTGTGTGCGGGTACGTGATGCATCCGTTACTTGACTTCATTGAGTTGGAGACAGGTACCTGCATACCAGGCAAAGGCACAAAAGGTGCCGGGCGAATACGTATGACATCCTTCAACCACTTATCAAACACCAGTTTGTTGTAGGTGGATAGTCGGGGTGACGAGCACATCTCCTCGATACCTCGGGGGATGTACTGGGCCTGGATCACCATGCTGACCATCGGTTATGGCGACGTGGTGCCCATGACGCCGCTGGGCAAGGTGGTGGGCAGTATCTGCGCCGTCATCGGCCTGGTCTTCTGGTCCATCCCCATGACGTTCGTCTCGGACAAGTTTGACGTCTACCGCCGACTGTACAAAGACCGCGACTACCTCATGGGCTTGCTGCATAAACTGCGCAAGGAAGCCCAGGAAGAAATGGCTGCCAAGTAAGCTGTCTGACACTTTGCCGTAATTTACACAGTGTGAGGATATCTTTTCTTTTGTGTTCTGTCACAGGATCTTTAATGGAGGGATTAATCACCTGGGTCAGCCACTACTGACGCTGAACGATAATATCCCCTTGGAAGAAGACGGCGACGGCACGTCTTTCTCGACGACCGCCGCTAACTCGCGACGCAATAGCCGTAAAAGCGTTTCCCTCTCCGCCCTCAACCATTCGTGCCTTCCTGGCTCCACCTCCATCCTTAGGTACCCTCATTAGTCCTTTCAATCCACTAAAGGTTTCTGATCAGTCCCCTTTGTTTGTGTGACTTGCAGTCTTTCATTCGGTGACGACCTTCGACGGACCGACAGCGAGATTGCCCGCCCAGTCTTTGGTCCGATGGGCATATCCTTGAATAATAACAATGATGCCTAATGGCCAGCTGTCTTAGGTCAAAGGCAAAAAGGGGCGGAGAAGCCATTAGGCTGATGGGGCCCAGCCTTTCTAGTTTTAATGATGGCCTTCCCAGATGATATATTGGCAAACCCTGGCTTTTATTCTCCTTCTTGTTTCTTCCCTTTTGCTCATTGATTTATGACGGTCCAAAGCTATCTACCCGGTTACACACATTTCTTAGATTTGAAAGGAGAGATTTTATTGCTTCGAAGGTTTAGCAGTGTACTCCCGAGTGGTTGATACAGATTTTTAACCAAATGATTCACAAAAGCGTATGAAGAGCATACATTGATAACATAGGTCGTAATTGGCCGCGTGATCGCCATATCCATATCGGCCCACGATTGTTGGAAACGAAACATCCGTGTCCCACTTTAATGGTCCAAGTCGGGATGGCGACGAGTAACAAAACCGAAGCTAGTTGCTACGATAAAGTTCATCTTTCTTGGCCAAGGAGAACCTAGACGAGAGATGGCCAATAGGCTTCTCTGAGTCTTTTGCTGATGACGAAATGAACGAAGATGTCTCATAGCGCCATGTGTTATAATTGAATCGAAAGAGAATATTCGGCAAGGCTTTTCGGAAAGAAGAAATTTGATCAGCTTGCAAATACGAGTGGACGTTATACTTGATCATCACCGAGGATGCCGTCGACCATGCGCATCCCGAACTTGAAGGTTCGTTTGGCCCGATTGTTCTTGTTCCAAGCCTGACACCACGTTGACTAATTTCATCTAAATTGACAGATTTGCAGGCGCCGCACGACAAGACCAAACGTAGTGACACGGAGCGCACCGGCCTTTTCTTGGACATGGTGGGCATGCGGGCCCCCATTCCCTGGATCGATCTTGAGACGGCCTCCAAGCTGCGGCCGGAGGCCGAGAAGGGTAAGCAGATGCTGGGTCGAGGTCCCAAAAAGATGATGGCCAAACGCGACTGGGCCTTCGACAAGGAAGAACGACGCATCTTCGAGGGAGATGGCACTTTCGACCCGGTGCGAGCCCGCCACAAACGCAACATGGAGCAACGGCAGAAGGACATTGGTGGACGATGGGCGCCACCACAGGGACGCATCTTGACCAATGGCAAGAACACCTTCTATGGCACTTTTGCCGGACGGGTCGACGCCTTTAGTGCCGAACTGAAGGGACGAGGACCCAAGGATCATTACCATCCCGACTTTGTCGCTGGTGCACCCAAGTTTGGCTCTTACGGGTGTGCACGAAAATCTTAACGATTATTTTATCGGTGGAACCTAAGCATCGTGGGCGATATTCGATTAGATTGTTGTTCGAAGTGGCGCAGGCTTTCAAACAATAACATTGAAACTTGCGCCATATGACGAAAACAACCAAGCAAACTCAGCAAGAGCGTTTTCCTAAACGGCGCACGTCTCCCGTGCTACTAGCTAACAGCGTGCGCCATGTGGGAAAGCTATCGTATAAACTGAATTTCAACCCTCCAAGAGATCTCTGCTGCATATATTATTCATCAAACTGACCTGCTCAGGTTTAACACTTAAAAAAAGACTGGATGCTAGAATGGTTATTTTGCCATTGCAGGTGGAATAATTACACGTTGAGTAAATATCCGATTCATGAAGAGGATCCCTACGATGGTCCACCGATCACGAAAGATACAGTGGACGATGAAACCGAGACAGAGAACAGCAGGCGTTTGAGACGAAAGCCCTACAAGACATTTGGCAAGCAAGGTGTCCTGTACTTTGACAAGAACCCCTGGAGAGTGGCTAACCCGCCCACCGAGCCTCCAGAAGCACCATCCAAACCGACACCCACATTCAAGAACCCAGCGGCCTTCCGACCACCTGGAAGACCCAAACCGGTCCGTGTAGACCGTCTTGATTTCGAAAGCATCCTCGACTGAAATGTCCTTCCTTGGTTTCAGATGTATGACATGAAGAACCTGGGCCTCTTCAGTCCCGTAGTAGATTTGGGCGGCAACTACATCTCGGCCTTCAACCCTTTCCGACCGGACTTCCACGGAAAGCAGACGCTGGCTGATCCCTACATTCCACCCGCTGGTCCAAAGTCTATGCTGGTTTCACCTATCACAACGGCCAACATGACCAAGTAACACTTCAGCTGTAAGGGTGAAAAGCCCTGCTTGCTTGACGTCTTTTTCGTTGTAGGCAAATGGATCTGCGTAAGATCGACAAGCAAGAACTGGTATGGAGTGAACACACCAAGAAGTCACAACCTTTTCCAATTTTGGACAAACTGAAAGAAGGCTTAGGCAAGAAGGGCAAGACGTTCCGGCCGGCCTTGTATCAGAAGCTACCTTCAGTGGCCAACGGCTTTCCGCCACCAGTCACGACAGTGGCGCCGCCGGAGAAGCCCTGGTACAGCTGAGCAGGCAAGTCGACAAGGCCCAATTCCACACCATTACCCTCTTCCAAACAGATAAGTTTTTGTTAATTTCTTCTGCCATCTTGCATTTCATGACTCTGGAAAGGAGAAATGTCACGAAGAACTCTCTGAAGCTGAGACTATGAATTTTCGAGGCCGACTGAAAGCGCATCCAGTGGAAAACGGACTGTTGCGTGTTTACTAAAAGCGGACCCATTTATAATTACCAGAGTGGGTTCATAATAGTGGTCAAGGTTAATTCAAAATTAATAACGAAAACATCGAACAGCAGTCTGAACGCTAACTGGACGAGAGCCTGGAGACATCGACACACCCATCGCACTGGATGACGTCACACTCTACTAAAAACCAAGTTATAAACCACGAACAGTAAGGGCTTACAAAGATAGATTACACCGCTGGTGGAATTACAACGCTGGTGTAATTGGCTCCACCCATAACCCTTGCGATTGGCCTATTCATTCCACCAAACATTACACTTTCGGTGTAATTACGAGTCGCTCCGGAACGACTCGTAACTACACCAGACTTGACAAAGATCCCGAGTGCACTGTACTCCCCTCTAAACCTTCAAATCTCACTTCCATGACGAAGTTTCTCGCTACTCGTCCTACTGGTGAGTGTATGGCGGTTCCTCCGACATCAAAGATCTAATAATCCTCCGATCGTACTTACCTGCAGTGCGGGGCTTTCAAAGCAAGCCATTGCACCGCTTTCCTAACTGGTAAAAAATTTTTTGGGCCTATCCACCAAAGTAGCTGGTGTAATTACACCACCAAGCCAGCTTAGTCTTTGCAAGCTCTTAGTGTATCAGGAGAAGCGGAGGCCATTTGCGCTTCCACTTAAAGAAGAAAGGACCAAGGTTAATTCTAAATTTATTAAGAAAGTCTAAACAGGACTGTGCATGGATGGCTACGGCGTCCGTTCCCCGAGTTGTATCCCGGTCGATGAGAGACCAGGCATTTTAGTATAGACACGACACGCACATACATACACCGCACAGACACCAGGGCGCAGCAATTGACACGCTCCCTGAGGGCGCCTGTGTGTATCAGGGTGAGTGTAGGTTCTTGCCGCGTCCGGAGTTAAAACCCAGAACTCTCATGCACCACCATACACGTAAAGAGCAGACTCACACATGTATACAACGAGACTGTCGGTGGATAACTCCGCTCAGCCTCACATACCTGCAAGAAACAAACAGAAAGGTGGACCAGGGCGTAGAAGAGAGCTGTGAGAAGCTCCGGAGAGGTCGACGAGATAGATAAAGTCGCGAAGGATATCAGCAGTGGACAGTAGACAACAGCAGCGAAGATATTGTTGCATCGACAGTTAGCATGAAACAGAAGTGACCTGGTCAGTCCAATGATCCGATACCAACCTAAAGGCGACGCTGTGGACGGTCAGCAACTCACCGTTATCCAGCCCGACAAGAGGAACAACGAGGAAACGGAAGATAACCGGATGATGGTAGCAGAATCACCGGAAACAGCTGAAGTCTGATGCAATGCCGCTTCGGACGGTATCAAGCAATCAAACTTTGGAGATCTCAGGTGCGGCACAGCCTTGTAGCTGTGTTCGATGAAAGCTGGGCTTATTTAGCAGTTGATTGACAAAACCTTGATCACTATACTGGACTCACTCTGTAATTATTGTCTCAGGAGACTCGGCTAGTTTCCATATACACTCTGCATAACTAACAAGTGATGCTTCTGGTTCGTCTGCTATTGGGTATTGAGTTTGTGCTTTTTGCGTGGTAGAGAGCCGTACTTGAGCTGCCGCCCTTGCTTTCTCCAACGTCCAAGTACCAGTACTGTTTGCTGATTTGTGGTAACTTAGGCCTTATTAATTTTGCAAACGTTGAACAGCGAAGAGCCTTGGCAGACAGTTCTCCGCTGCACCTGAAGGCAGCAGCCATCTGCATCGTAATAAAGATAACCAGCGTACATTCTGCTGTCGAAACCAACACCAAATCGATTACATTCGCCAGAACCAGCAGAAAGGTGTTCAAAGGACGACCAGAAAATTAATAAGTTGTTACGTGGAGGTCCACACAATGGACTTCCCATCAATCAACAGTACAAAAGCACAACGGGGCTTACGGCTTACAAGACAAGCAGGTAGCCGCAAGATGGGCTTTCTGATAACATAGAGGAAAAGACGACATTTATCTCTTGAATGATTTTCTCTTCCTCAGTGGAATCACTGGAATGGGTCGCCGTTCGGTAATTAACCATTTGAGCTCTATTACGATAACCAAGGAATGATTCAGCAACCCGCAACAGCTGTATGACTCATGTCTAATAGTCTAAGCGGAAGTCAGATCAACAACCAAACGACCAAACCGCACTGATTGCTCGATTGATTTGAAAATAAGCATCCGGCTTGATTGAACCACAATCCAGTTTTCAAACTTTTCTTGCTTTTCCGTTTCTTCAGTCCTTACTTCCAGTTCACTCGCTCCCCGTTGCGGATCCTCTGTTGCCTTCGTTCCTCCTGCCGTACTTGGAATCTGGAAGATGGGTTCGGTGTACAGTACTCTTCGTCAAGTGGGCTTCTTCTCCCTGGCATGCATCCATCTGTATTGTGTGGCGAAGTTAGCCCAGCCTGGAACAAGTAAGTACCGTCCAAAGTCAGCTGTCCAGTGTATCTCTTTTCTTATCTCAAGTGATCTTTATAGATCTATTTTCCTGGCACCCATTCCTCACATCGGCAGCTGTAAGTCTGTCACCCTGAAACGGCATGAACGATACACATTCCGCAGTGGGCTCGCTTGACTATGTTCAGAATGTTTTTTCGTTGCAGTTTGGTTTGATTATGCCCGAAGCCTTCACGCAAATCAGCCGCCTCTCAGCTCTGGGAAGAAGCATTACCTACAAGAATCGTGTGAGGATCCACGCCGTTTTGCAGACGGTATCCGTCATCCTGGCAGGTGTTGGCATGGCCTGCATCTACATCAATAAAAACATGAATAATCGTCCTCATCTCAAGACGTTTCACAGTTGGTTCGGACTGGGCACTTTCGTCTATGCTCTCTTCCAGTCACTCGGTGGTTTCATGATCATGTATCCGGATCTGAGACCAAAGTTGGCACCCGGAAGTTACCAAATGAAGGTAACCAGAGACAAAAACCACCACTTCCGGTTGAGGGGGTTACGGCACAGTTTTGTTAGAATAGACCCCTGAGTATGACAAGCGGGTTGTGCTTCGCGCTCTTTGGCTGAGGGTACCGGCACGGAACTGACCGACTTTTTCGTTTTTGCAGGTCTACCATGCCGTCAACGCAGCTTCGTTGATGCTGTGCGCTTCCGTCGCCATGTTCTTCTCAAACTATTCCATCTGGTTTGCAAAGCACAAAATGAATGAAAGTCTCTACGCTACGGGCATGTGGATCTATCCGACCGTGCTGGCCGTTCGGGCCTGCTGGACTGTATACGAAAGTGGGGCCTTCTACAAGCTTCTTGGCAAGGGACCGCTACCCACGCCGGATCCGCGCGACTCCTCCACTCTATAGGTTTGACTTTTATCGCTGTGCGACTTTTCGTCTTGAAGTAATGATTGTAGCAATTAAGGCTTTGCACCGGTAACTGGAAGTATAATTCCGGCATCTGTTATGTAACAGTGTTGTGAATAATTCGTGATTTGTGATTCACCTTGAACTGTACTATCGTTTGACTTTTTCATTTGACGTTTTAGGTTTAGTGGTGCCTGGTTTCAAGGTCGTCTATCGGGGTTTTACATAAGCGAACTGGTGCAAGAGTAGAAGAGTGAGTTGAGAAAATCAAAATGAGAACTTCCTGGTTGCGGTTTCGCCCGTAGCGGACTTCCTTGTTTGAATATGAGCAATGAGAAGGTTGCTCGAAACTTCTGTACGAAGACAGGAAGCGAAAGGTGCTTTCACTTGCAATATCCGTTTTGATTCATAGCTTCCTGTCACCGTTGGTCGGTCGTATTAAAGTCAGGAAGTGTTCCGTCAAGAGCTGGTCTTTTGTGTACTGAAGTTGTAGAGTGGTTTTCGAAATCTGACAGGTTTAAATTTGAAGATTACCTTGCAGCGATTGTCTAATTGTGAGGAATACTGTGTGACGGAACGATGGATCTTTTGGAATTGTGGGGGCTCTTCCGACTTATTCCTGTGCTGTGCTTGGTTCTTTTCAGTGCTTTGCGAGGTAGGAACTGTCCAAGGCATAATTATGGGACCTTAGGCAAACAAACCAACATCGTTTGTCACAGTGGCGCACGCCTACAGCCAGTCACACTGTCAACATGCGCCACTTGGGGTATCAATATTGTCGCGGCTGTTTGCCGAGCTTCAATATCCGTTAGTTCGCTCTGTACGACTTACGGAAGTTTATCTACAGTTTTACAACTTTTTACTCCTAGAATTTGATATGGAAGTGTTGCGGTTCAGTGCCCCTATACTGTGTGTTTGTTCATTTTAGCGAGTGAAGCAGCTCCAGCATCGTCTCTTTATGGACCATCCCGCTCCATCGGGTTCACACCACCCAGCTTGGGGTACGGTGGCGGCCTGTCTTTCTCGGCCAACCTTCATCCCTACGATCTACGGAACCCCATCGATTACGCCTACGGCTTGGCATTTGGTTACGGACTAAACGGTATCGGGCAGCAGTTGTCCAACACCATCGTG
Organism: Ramazzottius varieornatus; assembly: GCA_001949185.1. Taxonomy (NCBI): domain Eukaryota; kingdom Metazoa; phylum Tardigrada; class Eutardigrada; order Parachela; family Ramazzottiidae; genus Ramazzottius; species Ramazzottius varieornatus. The sequence goes on along the minus strand of BDGG01000022.1, from coordinate 34,326 downwards.
TCAACCGGTTCGGGTGGTAACGGTGCGGGTAACGGTAATGGCTTCGGTGGGGTATACGGTGGTATCGGTTACGGCGGTGGCAACGCCAACACACTCCTGCCCTCGTACAACGGATATTCGCAGGCCTTCACCAATAACGTGGCCTTTTCTGGCAATCAAGGTAACGGATACGGACAAGGAACTGCCGTTGGGCAGGTGGCGCCCACTGCGTGGGGAAATCAGTATCCTGGTTTTTACTACGGATAGAACTGCTGCGCAGTTTACCTGGTCGAAGATCAGCGTACGTCGGTCGATTGCTCAGTGTTCCGTCTGTCCTTTCCGTGGTTGACAGCGACTGAACAAACCCCGTTGTTGTTTTGTGACTGTTTGAACTTCTTCAGGTCCTCGTACCGAGGCGTACAATATTGTACGTACGTACGAGCGAAAATCAAAATAAAAATTGAAATTGGAAAATGTTCAGACTTGTTGAAATCAAAACAAAAAGTAGGGCTTCCTCTACTCCTTGGAAGTAACGACCTTGGAGGGTTCGCACCGAACCCAGTCGGAATTCCGCTGTCAATTTACTAACGCTCGTTGGGCGGCTACAGCCTCTTCGGTACTATATGGCGAGATTTTCAAGTACCCCCATGCAGAGGAGAGGTCCAGGTGGTTATGGTTGACGCAGATAGCTAAGAGAGTGCTAGCTCGTCAGCTTTCTGTATGGCGTTGTCGACGCTCACCACTTATCCGGCCGGTTATGACGTCGGCTCCACCCGAAACTCTGCAGTGCGCTTCCAGGTTCCGCTCTTGATGCTTGGCGGATATATGAGTCGCATGCGGTAGGTAATCACCACAGCCTGCTTTGAATCAGATATTTCTGAATTATTATATTTTTCTCTGCTTTGTCTTGTTGGCCATGATGTTGGCTACGTCTTTTGCTTTGATCTTTCAGCTGGCGACTTTGGGATATATCGTGCAGGGGCGAGAAATATCCACCTTTTCGTTAGTCGCTGCGGAGCCGGCCACCGTCCTTTCGTCGACGATTGACGGGCGGCGCCTATGGAGCTGGCTGCCTTCTGCACTGCAGAGTGGAAGGGAGGACTTCCTACGCCTAATTGCTCTCAACAGAGCGCCACAGTGTGGTATGTGCAAATCGCCTTATTTCAAGCTGTTGACTGACTTATAGTGCCAGAAACAAATCGTATAAAAACATCAGCGGAGTTTTGCCCGTCCGATAACCACTGGTTTTGCAGCTGTGGAAGCAGACCCAAACAGACGGTCAGCTCTGACTTGGACGGTGGGCGAGTACGACCCGGAAGTGCAGTACGCTTACCAAAGCGAGAACGCGGCCCGCAGACTATCCGATCACTTCTTGTAAGATGGCAACTGCTACCTTCTGCAGCAGAGAAGATATTCTAAACCCTCTTTCTATGCTTTGTCTGGGGTGGTGCCTAATTCCCACCTCTTGCAGAAACGAGGATGTTGCGGCACTCATCGACCAAGGTCACTCTGCCTTACCCAGCTCCAATGACGAACCCGTTGCTATTGCTGCAACAGCAACACAATGCCTTCTGGAGAAGAAGGCCAAGTGCAACAGTGCTTGGCCATTCCGCACGCTGGATGGAAGCTGCAACAACCTACAGCGCTCCTTATGGGCTTCAGCCAATTACCCGCAAGCTCGAATGGGCAAGGCGGCATACCAGGATGGCATATCGGCACCTCGCCACCTTTCCGTCACCTCCAAGCCATCCCGCCCTGTTACACTGCCATCAGCTCGTCAAGTCAGTACGGCGCTGTCCAGGAACAAGGATGCCCAAAGCCCAGACACCACTTTCATGCTGGTCCAGTTCGCACAGTTCATCGCTCACGATATCTCCAACAGTACGTCGTCCTCTCTTATGGCCTTAATAACTGCTGCACTCAATAAGTACTACAGCGGGGCCTTGCTTGCAGCTCTGGTGGAAAAAGTTCCTGATCCAAATAATTCAAGTACGACTGATATTTTGAACATCTGATTAGAGCGGAAAAGCATTTCTGATATTGATTGGAACACACAGGTAACTCTGTGACGGTGCAATGCTGCCTTCCAAATGCCAATACGAGCCCTAACTGTCCGCTGCATCCGTCATGCTTCCCCATCTCCATCCCGGCCAACGATCGAGTTTTCGGCCGGCTCAACATCACCTGCATGGAGTTTACTCGTTCCAAGCCGGCACCTGTTACAGGCTGTGCACTGAGTATGTTCATCCTTACATATGCCTCGGGCAACTGAAGGAAAAGAAGGCTGTTACAGACGTCCAATCTTCCTGTTATAGAAGCCCGAGTTCCTGTCAATGGCGTAGCTGCGTACATCGATGCCTCTCACATATATGGCAATAGCGACAAGGACGCAAAACGGTCGGTGGCGGCTCGTGCAATCTTCTCATTCGTGTAGTTGGTTGCTGTTGGTTTTCCTGAAGTCGTGATATCTAATCAGCCATCAGGTCGAATAATTAGAATTATAATAATAGCAGTAATAATTATAAAGTAACAATAATAATAACTATAACAACAATAATTATAATGATTATTATTATTTGCAGGTTGAGATCGGGATGGCGCGGTATGATGAGAATCAACGAGTCGCCGCTGATGAAGAAGCAGGATGTGGTGATGGTACCTGGTGGAGCCAACGCCCTATCCTGCGTTGCACCTTCGGCTGACAAGCCTTGCGTCGACGCCGGCGACGTGCGCATAAACTTACACACCGGTCTGGTAGCTCTCCACAGCCTCTTCCTCCGTGAGCACAACCGTATTGCCAAGTTCCTGGTCGACCGATCACCGGCTGGTCCAACAGACGAGATGGCCTTCCAAGTAACCCGCAAGATCGTCAGTGCCATGCTGCAACACATGGCCTTCAAGGAGTTATTGCCGCTCATTCTCGGCAAGAAGATTTATAACGACCCACGCAACGGACTGGCTCTGAAGGAGAACGGCTTTGCCAACAGTTATGGCTCCGATGTTGATGCAACGGTCATGGTTGAATTTGCGGCGGCGGCTTTTCGTCTACATACTCTCAGCGGCAACGAACTGCCGCTCTTGATGGACAACGGCACCGAGACTCCTTTCTTCTTGCATTTCTTCAACCCTAACATGTGGTGTGCAAATGAAACTTTTGTTCGATACGTGGAAGCCTCGCAAGCAAACTCAAGGGGGTTTCTTTTGCCAAGTGACGCACATTCACAGGGCTACTAACCGCAAGCATGCGCCAGTTGAGAAAATGATCGTGCTTTTTTTGTCTTCCCAAGTGAGGCACGCTTTCGAAGTGAGGGGCTGAGAGCGTGCGCCACTTGTGAAGCAGTTATATCGATCATGTTGGCCAAGCTCCCACGTTAACCTTGTTGATACGTCCAAAGCTTCAGTACAGAGCTTTTTGTCCCATGGACAGGTACAAGGAAGGTGTGCTGGACAAGCTGATAGCCGGCATGGCCAGGAAGCGTGCACAGCAGTTTGACGCGGACTTCTCTTTCGTCTTCCAGAACCAGATGTACAAGGCAATGGACAAACCAATGGGTTTTGACCAGCTAGCTGTCAACATTCAGCGGGGTCGCGACCACGGTCTTCCAACCTACCCACAGATGAGGAAGCTATGCGGGCTGCCGCCTATCAATGACGTCAGCGACCTCCAGCGAGCCACTTCAGCCCAGAACGCCGCCAGCCTGACCTCCGTCTACAGTCACATCGACGACACGGTGAGTGCAGCGAATTTCAGTTAAACGTTGCTTCATTCTTTTGTATGTGGATGGAAGAATTTTGCTCTCGTTATTACGCAGGATTTTTACGCTGGTGGGATATCCGAGAAGCCGGTCAACAACGAAGGGCTCTGTGGCCCCACCTTTGCCTGCGTCTTAACAGAGCAGTTTCGTCGATTGAAGATGGGCGATCGATTCTTTTACGAAAACGATAACGTCTTGACCCCAGGTTGGCTTTTGCAAGTCCTCTACGTCCGTGAATATACTTCATGCTCAAGTTGGCCTACATGGTGTCATTTGTCACAGAGCAACTGACAGAAATACGGCGAGTGTCGCTGGCGTCCATCATGTGTCTGAATTCACCCATTGACAAGCTTCAAGCCCGCGTCCTGGAAGCTGAATCGCCAACGTAAGCCTATTTCAACCTTGGTCATCCTCTCTACGCTTGCCCAGCAGTCTTGATTATATCGTTTTGCTGATATATTTCCCCCAGGAACCCAGTGATGTCCTGCAAGGATATACTTGCAAGAAGCTCTGTCAGATTAGAGCCATTTTTGCAGAAAATGATGTAACCCATTTGTCGGTCCATGTCGTCAGCCCGGTTTGCCATCCTCCAAATTGTGTGCATTTCGGACGGGCCTTTTTTGCAGTTCTTTTGATTTGTGTACAAAGAAGATGACACAGTATAAGGCGGTGTAGTTGTGCCGATGTTTGGCACGACGAACCAGGTATCAAATGAAGTAGCAACATCCATGGACCTATCTGATAGCTGGCTCTGTTTCGACCTTTAATGATTAGGCGTCAACAGACGCCCCACCTTGCTATCATATGTAGTCACAAGTTGAAACGGGAAAGGCAAAGTATGAGAAAGGTGTCGAGATCCGTCTAAGCAGGCAGTGCTTCTTTATCCTTGGAGCTGCCGATCGAACATTGGGTGGAGGATCAGAAAGGGGAAGACTAGCGATCGACAGTTGAAGGAACAAGGTTCAGCGAGCGCCACCCCCTTTTTCACCTCCTCTTTTTTCCTCCTGGAAGAAAGCATCGGTTCCCGCACAATAGATTTTCTTTCATATATATATATATAGATCCTACGCTGTGCTGAAGAAGTATGGTAGCTAAGTTAGTCACTCATCGTCCGAAGCTGAATGGCTATCACCGACGCTAAACAAAAAACGATCTTGTTCATCTATCAATCTAACAAAAGCGGCGACCCCAGTGGGAGACAACTGTCGTGTTCTCTCTTCATGACGATCGCCAATTATTTCTGGTTGCGAAATTAAGGTGGAACAAAGTAGACAGCTGGTATGTGGCCGTAAAAGAAAGACTGAAGCGCCTAGGCCAGGAATCGGGCAGAAGCTATCTGTTGTTTTTTCCCTACGATTGTCGACGTGGACACTAACGCCGCTGCGGCTGGCTCCTGTCCAGTTTTAGTACCTTGAACCTTCTTTCTTCTGCTAAGTACTCTATCAATACTAGTACCGAAAGGACGTACACATCGATGGTAGGATTGGTGGTCTCAGCCCTGCTTCTCTTTTTCCCATCATTGACACACCACAAGGAGCAGCAGAGATTTATCGGCTACTTGGCTATTCTCCCCTCAGTTGCAGCGGCAGTCGTTGCATACAATGGGTCGTACTAACATTTTGGCCGGCGATAAACCCACATTTGCTACGTATCCGATACGTACACAGACATTTATGGCTATCAAGGAAAAGTGCATAGAACACTGGCACACTCCTTCTCACCGTTTATCTGATGTCGGGAGTATACAGCACACTCCGTAGCTATCCCGTTTTCCGCTGCCTACAAACAGTGGCACATGCTCCGTTGCGACGGTTCAGTGCTATCTTCCCTGTTCCCCTGTTGACAGCTGCCAGCGATAATATTTCCCCTGTCAAGTCAACACTGACTGACCAGTCCTTTCATCGCCAGCCAACCGATCTTCCAGTGCGCTGCTACCAAGACGGAAGGTTCTTTCCCACCTTCTATTTCGCGCTGACCAGTGACCATTTCCACTTCCTCGTTCCACTCTTCCTTAGCCATGGACTGCGGATTCAACATCAATCACGTCCTGCCGGAAGACATCACGGTTTTGGATGCCTCGGCCGACTTCTGGAAGAACACCTCCGTCGGAGGAGGCCGGTAAGAAAAATGGCAACTCGGCAAACGAAGTGAACAATATCGTGACGCAGCTTTTCAGTGTACTGAGCTGAAAGCGTGTGCCACTTGAGAAAGACTGTCTTGACCAGTTTGTTCATCCATCAGTCCCATACTGTACACGCTCAAGCTTGATAAGAAAACTTTTCAATTGGTTCTTGATCTCCTTTGGTCTTATTTCTATAGGGAATTCATGCGTCAACAAGTCTGCACCATCATTGACCGCATTGGCGAGGCTTCAGCCCAAGTAAGTCCACTTCATCCTTGTTTTCCCATCGCACTACGCCCGCATCAACTCAGCGGCAACATAAAGTAGTAGTCTCTTCACCTGCCCTACTTTTTTTCCTGTCAATTACGCATGACACAGCCATGGATCACCTCAATGAACAATACCAAAGCTCTCCATGAATCAAATGAGCCGAATGAGTCAGAGCTTCCTGCAGGTGTAGGTGATCCTTCCATATCTCACGCTCCAAATATTCGCCATAGACACGCAGGCACTCCAATTCGAATAAACCGCCGTCGGGTTCAAACGGGTCTTTACGGCTCCTAGCTCCAATTGCCCACAGGGAATGAAGTGCAATAGCCGTTGATTAGGCTGATTATGCACAGCGACTGTCCGCCATCATTGCCGGTAATCCGAGCTGTTTTGGAAGCAGCTTCAGTGCAGAAACAGAAGCTGACCAATCGATAGCACAGCGAAATATATATCTCTTGACCACACAGTGACAGCTGCCATTTTGATCATGGCGAGTCGGGCAAATCGTTTCCGGCTTTAATCATACATCATCAGGGGACATGGTCGCAACAAGGGGAAGTACTGCTACAGCACAGTGTAATTATAGCTTTTACTTGACCTAAATATTCTATCCCGTTGCCAATCGTATTACGGGCTGGGATATATACGGTGAACAGACCGGCTTAAGGGCACGTAAGCCGTCATCACGATAGTCATTTCCTCCCGAAACAGCGCTTGTCTTTTTATTGATTGCACTAAACTCATTTTTTGATCCGTTAACCCCCTCTTCGGAACATCCCCCATTTGGTATCAAAGAAAAATCCATTAGAACAGCGCCGACATCCATGTTATTTCACTGAAAGGGTCCACACTATATATCGTTAGAATAAGAGAGTAGGCAATAATCTGACTGTTTTCAGTCTCAAGGATTGTTGAGTGCCATCACCAACTCCCACAAGCTGCGCCACTCCGACCATCGACTGTACATACTGAAGGACGCTAGTGCCAACTCGTAAGTCCAAAGGTTTAATAATAACAGTTTGGTCCAATTCAGGCCTGAATGCAGTTTGGTTCTTGACAGATTCCGCGGTGGAGTGATCGGCTACTTGAAGGTGGCTCGCAAGAAGTTGGTGCTGAAAGACTCTGCCGGCAACGAGAAGCAATATGAGCCGCTTTGTCTGCTGGACTTCTTTGTCGAAAATGAATACCAACGTAAAGGACACGGCACAAAGCTCTTCACTTACATGCTTAAGGTACAGATCCCCAGAATATAAAACACTTAACAACTGACCGAAGCGAAATTTCTTTCGACGCGGAAGTAACTTTTTGATACCTTTCTACGATCGATGACGACGGATAATACAGTACGGATACTGGTGTTTAAATGCAGCGAGAACATTGTCAAGCCAAAGACATGGCCATTGATCGTCCGTCGGCCAAGTGTCTGTCCTTCTTTGGCCACAAATTCGACCTGAGCGACGTGGTTCGCCAGCCGTCGCATTTTGTCGTCTTCTCCGATTTCTTCGAAGGACCCAACAGCCCCGGCAGTGCCGTGCTGAAGGACAAGACGGCAGCTGGACCAATCCAGAAAACGTACAACGGGTAACCTTACACCAAACAACCGCGATGCCAAAAATCTATAACTTTCTTTTTCATCTCCATGAATTTACTCTAATCAGGACCTAGACAGACAGACTTGATGAAGTTCTTTTCCGAAGTGGCGCGGTCCGAGTCTTAAGCGCTGACGACGTGCGCCACTTGGGCAATAAATTCGACAAGATTGAATTCTCCAACTGACGCACACTTCCAGTGTTTATGGCTTGAAGCGTGCGCCACTTGCGAAAACGATCTCGGTCAGTTTCCTTGCCTTGGTCTCGGTTGCGGCCGATGTCAGCTTTCTTGCAACTCATTTTGTGGATTTGACTGTCAGGTTTTTCACCGGCACCAGTGAGCTGGATGGGCCGGGAGATGAAGTCAAGGAGAAGGAGCGTCGTGGGTCGAACGGCAGCCACGGTGCCGAACAGCAGCCATCACCCACCGAGAACGGACCCAAGAACAGTCACGTGGCCAACGGTCACGGGCTGCCCAAGGATGCCGGTACCGTCGCTGCGGGTCACAACATGGACAAAAACGCGGATCGCGTCTCTCTCCGTCCAACTCGTGGTACCAACCTCCATTACTCCCATACTCAACTGTGGTGATCATCTGTCGGTGGTCCAACAGGCAACGTGCCCGCAAGTAGCCCCTTTTGCAAGTAAGCTTGTCAAATATTCCCCTTTTACTCTTGCTGATAAAATTGTTTTCTTGCTCGTACTATTCCATTGCTACATCGCTGTTATACCGCTGGATTGACTTGTCGGTTGATATGTTTCCAAAGATAACTGTTATTACCCAGTGTGTCAATTGTCTGTCCCGTATACATGTGCTGTCGTTGAAAATCACTGTGGGAATAAAAATGTGAACTTGCTAAAGTCTAAATTCATGGAAAATTAACGCACTAAATCAACAAGCAGGCGCATTAGGTTTGCCTGCAATATCTGACCAGTTGAAAGAAGACAGGAATAGCATGCCGTGCATATTATGTCGAAGTTTATCATACCGAAACCTTGCGACGAGATCTAAAAAAAACTGAAAACGCTGTAAAACAATGAAACAACAAAAGCAACAGATAACAGCGAGTAAAACGCCCAACTTGGTCAAACCAGAAAATATTGGAGTAAAAATGTTCAAATGCAAAAGAAGATTGGTCGCGGCTGGGGCAGCAACACCAGCGTTACTGCAGGCCACGTTCAAGAAAAGAAGAGTACGGGCAAACGAGCTTATGGCAGATATGAGCAAAAAGAACCATCTTGGTACAAAAGGAGTCTCCACACAGTCTTTGGCAAATGTATCAGTATCCGGCTGACTGTACAGCAACCAGCAGCAGCACCTATCAGCCAGCCTTTTGTCATAGCTCCTCGTCTTCCGCCGGCTTCTCCGTGTACAACTTGGCCAGCTTCTATAACATGAGCACAAACATTGCATTTGTCTGCCGATGACAGAGAGGAGCTAATGGCCACATTACCTCGAAACGAGGACCCCAACTTTGTAGGTAATCAAAGTTGATATCATCGTCTTCGTTATCCTCAATTTCACTGAGATCAATGGGCGTGTCGCCGCCACCCTCATAAGCGTACAGCCGTAGCTCGTCGTACGGTGGCGCCATCGGGTCGTTGTCGGCTTCATAAAGCCGTTGTTGCAATAGGTTAGGAAGATCGCCCACTGCAACTTCAGCGCCTTCTGCAAGAGAAGAGAAATCACCGAATCTTTTCATGGAGGAATGTGTTTTCGACTTACTTGTCCGAGGCGGTCGTTGCATCGAAGGTTTAGCTTCGGAAGGAATCATGGGTTTCCTGCCGACGGTGGACGGCGAGTCTTTCGGGCCGATAGGTATCCTCAAGGGTGTAATGTCGTAAGCGTGCATGTCTTCTTCACCGGCACCCTCATCGTGGTACGACACGATATTCTCCCGAATATCGTCATCCGGGTCGATGGTCAGCGCCATCTTCTCGTCGTAGGCTCTTCTGCGTTGTTTATAAATGATGAAGACACATAACATCACTGCAAGGAAAGAAACACCCGATAAGACATAATTCATGGGGAACGCGGGGACCGACAGTTGTTCGGTAGATTTTATCTGCCTTTTTTCTACGAAATAAGCGATCAAGGTCGTGCTCGGCACAGACTTGACGGGAAATTTCGTAGCAAAAAGGCCGAGGAGCTTACACATGAGAATGATAGCGGAGACGATGAGAGCGGCCAGCGCGCCCCAGCTGACACCCAGCCGTTGTTCCTTCATGGCAGCGGCGCAGTTGACGCCGACATAGCCTTGTGGACAGAGACAGACATAGCCGGCCGATCGGTCGTGCTTGTCGGTCTTGACAAAGTTCTGGCAGGTTCCGCCGTTGCGGCACACTCCCGGGTCTTCCCGACACTCGTCAATGTCGACGCAGTTGGCCTTGTCGTTGGCGTCGTCCGACTTTTTGAAGCCGGGCGGACACTGGCAGGAGGCCATGCGCCACAGGTCGACGCAGACCATCGGGTCGGGACAGATGAAGCCTTTGCAGGGATCTTCTGATAGGCAGCCGTCCGTCACGTTGACCGACGTCAGGATGCGCGCGTTCATGTTGGACTCTTCTATGTCCATCGGCAGGGTGTATCCATCGTACCGTACGTCGTTCATACACCTGCAACAAAGCACCGGCTAACCTTTACCCTACAACCTCGACAAACAAACTACACACAACATTTCTCTTCTCAAGTGCCGCACCTTCCCACTGTTACTGGCTGTGAAAGTGCGCCACTTGGGGAAAAGCATCTTCATTTCAGTTTCGCTTCTAGTTTTTCAGTTCTTTGTTGGGTAAAAGCCCAATATGAAGCTTATCAACGTACCCTTCAAAGTCAAAGACGACTTCAAACTCGGCCGTTCCACGTTCTTGGACTCGAGCTCCGATGGTAGCTTCCTTTTGTAGGTGCATCTTGCGATGAGTGGCCGATAGGGGACTTATCAGCTCGCCATAGCGTCGTCCATCGCCTCCATCGATGGTCATGACGGCGTCCGCTCCATAGCGGTACACTCTGACCGTGTGCCAGCGCCCATCGTCCACTGCGTATTCTTTCAAGGTCAGAATATATTCCTACAAACACAAAGGGCATGTCTCACTTAACTCCTTGTCCAAATTGCTCTTCTTTTCGTGATACGAACCTCGTTCTTGTTGGGGTTCAAGTCATAACGGAAATGCAGCGTATGGTTTCTAATCTCCAAAATGAGATACTCTCCTCCGCCCAAACTTGTGGCGGCAAAGATCTGGCCAAAGGCTTTTCTCGTTCTGAACATGAGCTGTAAGGAGCTGAGGTAGTCGTTGGTCTCGAAGGCCAGCTCCAAGCGCATGAAGCTCCTGCGCTCAAAGGACTTTTCCTTAGTCCGGAAATTACACGATTCTCCTCGGAAGCCGGGATAGCATTCGCAGTGGAAGGTGTAGTAGGTGCCGATGCATTGGCCGTTGATGCAGCGACTGTTGACGGACGACAACTCGTTGGAACCACACTGCTCGTCCGAAGGCGCGCAGCCAATCTACAATCATAACACATTACTTATCAAATATGACCTGACATGACATGACATACGTGCTACATGGGAGAATGTGGTAGACGAATACGTACCGTCGAGTCCTTGGCATAGCCGGTGGAAGCCATGTCGTACATGTTGCCGTTGAAGATGACTTCCTTGATGCAGCCCACGAAGCTTCGGGGTGTGAATCCTCCAGCTGAGCCCGTCTTGCCGTTGACACCACCGATCTGCGTTGGCTGGTGAACATTGAGGCCCGTCTGGAAACCCAGCGTGCTTCCGCGGGCTTCGCATGTCGACAGATCGTTCACTGGAAAACGACCTACAATCAACAACAACAAACCATGTCAACGGACGCGCTACCAACACAATATTCAGAAGGATGACCGGAAGCTAAGAATATCAAGCAAGACTAAGGCAAACAACACCGACAAGATTGCTTTTCTGAGTAGCGCACACTACTAGCCAGCAACACTGCCGACGTGCGCCAGTTGGGAAAGTAATCTTGCCGAGTTTGTTGGCCAAGTTCCCGTATGTCATTACCTTCGTCCGGGTCGGTGATGTTGGATTCTTTGCACCAGTCCACCACGATACGGACATTCTGGCTGGACCAGTAGACGTCCAGACGATGCCAGGAGCCATCGCTCAAGCTTCGTTTGGTGGCCACCTCCAGAACCAGCGGTGCTCCCACACCCAAGTCAATGTGGACCCGCGGTCGCCCGTTGTAGAGGTCGACAGCCACAAAGTCCGAGCGGCTGTCGGGCCGCTGCGGTCCGATGGGCCCATTGTACAGCAGCAAGCCTTCCTTGGCTTCCGTCATGAACTCTAGACTCAAATGTGAATCCAGACATTGTTCCAACGTCGGGAACCAGGCAAACCTGCAAGAAAGAACAGCTCAACGACAGCTCAAGAACAGCATCCTGATTGATTTACTACATCTGCACTTGACATCAACAGCAAGCAGTGTCTTCAGCCCAAAGTCCAAAGTTGGCAGTTGTTAGAAGGCAGACCCAACAGCCGTTTGAGGCTGAGCTCAAATGTCAAACCCAGTTTCACCGCCTGTATTCCAACCTAGTATTCTTCCACACTTCAGTCACTGGTACTTGTCGGTTACTTCCAGCGTCAATCACTGCTCTTAGCATTGTTTCGTGCAAGAATATCACAGTCTGTCAGTGCAGGAGGCACTCGTGGGTGGACTGTTTGTCCACCAGCAACCATTTCCCCCTTCGTCTCCTCCTACTTTGTCAATTTATCAACCTTTTCTTGTTATATTGAGCTTTAAGAACGTGTTACAGTGGTGCCAGGTCGACGGCGTTGCAGCAGTTTTTGGAAGATGGAACAGCGACACCCTACAAATCCTGCCTGCATTACAGTCTAGCCAGTTGCCCTTACCCGTTTTCCCGGAATGTTCGCGTCGTCTTTTGGCAGCTGGGTCCGTCATAGCCTTCGGGACATTCGCAGTAGGGGTGTGGTTCCCAGTCGTCCCGACAGATACCACCGTTGTAGCACGTCATCGTAGCGCACGATGCCGCCTCCCGGAAGTCGCGACCCTTGCAAACACACTTCCGCTCATGCTTGATGTTGACGCTCAGCAGCGCCGTCTGGTTAGCGTTGACTAGGGAAGACACATCGTCTAACGGAACCGAATGCAGCGTTACACAACCCTACGAAAATCCAAAATGGTCTGGGACATTCAAACAAGATCATTCTTTCCGAGTGGCGCACGCGTCCAGATAATAACAATAACAACGTGCGCCACTTGATAAAACAAACGAACTCGACAGCATCGGTTATCCCAAGTGGCGCACGCTGTCGGCTAATAAGGGTGACCAGGTGCGCCACCTGAAGGGACAAACATATTCGGTAGGACGGTAAACCAAACTGTGGAAAGGCTTTCTGTTTCTCTACAGCTCCATACGCTTCGCACCTCTTCACAGACGTCGTCGGAGCAGAAGGTAATGGGGACCATATCCACGGTGACACCCAGCCTGGACTCGAGCTCATCGCGGTTGAGCTCCATAAGGCCGTCAAGGAGGACGGGCGAGTAGTAGGGCGAGCCGTGAGCAGCGTAGCGGATGTCGGTGACGGGTGGCTTGACGCGATCGGGAGAGATCACCGAGAAGATTTCCACTTCCCGCGCACCCGTCAACTCCTTGATCAGGGCCTTGAACTGCTCGTACTTGGACTTGCCGTCCGCACCCACCTGGATGAACTCTTCGGCGCTTATCCCTGCAAGAAAACGGATATGGAATATTTCCTCGAACCCCAACTCTAGACTGAACCTGGCTAATTATCAATAATTATCAGATAATTCTCATTTGAAGAAATCGTTGATTGGAAGTGAGTACCTGTGAGGCGGATGGAGCCTGACTTTTGGACGGCTTCCTCGCTGATAGTCAAGACATTGACCAGGACGGTCGATGTGACTTTCTGGTGGAATTGTCGGTCTTCCACGTCGACAGAGAAGCGGTGCTGGCCCTGTCGAGCGCCGCGCTTCATGGTGATCATGCCGGTGGCGGCGTTCAGCTCGAAGGCCGGGTCGGGCTGGCTGTCGGGCGTCCAAGCGAAGGTCTTGTCATCTAAGTCCCAGTCATCCTTGTCCTCCACATGCACGCGCCCAATCTGCGCATTGTGCATCTTGTCCATGTAGTTGTAGACAAAAATCTCCTTCGTCCCGGGGAACATCTCATTGTCGTTGCGATCACCGATCGTCACCGTTAACGTACTCGTTCCTACAAACCCACCAAAGGAAGGATGTTATTGATATCCACTAGCATTCTCTTTGTATTGAATTGAAACTTTACCCGATAATCCGCCGACGTCTTCGATGATGATAGGTACGTAATAATACTTTCGGTCCTCCCTGTCAAAGCTCTGCTTAGAGTAGACCAAGGCCGAGCCATTGCCATTGGCTCCGCCTGCCTGCTTCGGCACCTGCAGAAACAACGAAACATTTGAAACCTAGGCCAAACACCTCGACTGGATCGTATTTGCAAGTGGCGCACTTTCACAGCGCATAACAGGAAAGCCTCGCGCCACTTGGAAAGGCAACACAACTGTTTTCCAAACTAGCGCACGTTTGCAGCCAGTAAGGCCGAAACGTGCGCCACTTCTGAGAACGATCTTGTCCAGTTTCTTTTTCAAACTTCCATTTGGCCGAATGGTCGCGTCATGCAAGTACCGGGACAGTACGTACCAGCCGGAAGTGTTCGAAAGTGGGATTTCGATCGGGGTTGGGGAGGGAGAAGGTGAAAGGTCCGCCATGGTTGACGCCGCTATCGGGGTCGACGGCGCTCAATTCAGCAATCAACTGTTCGGGTGGTTCGTTCTCAAAGATGACGGGGTTGTAGTCTTGAGCGAAGCGCGGTGGGTTGTCGTTGACGTCCAACAGGTGGGCGGTCAAGGTGGCGGTGGCTGTCAGACGCGGCGACCCGTCATCCACGGCCAAGATCTCAATGTAATGCGTCTCCGTCTTCTCCCGATCTAACGGTTGTTGCACCTGCAAAACACCTCACATGATCAATCTACACAACCACTTCTCTTTAATGTGCAGTCCCTCTACCTTAACAATGCCGTCGGGACCGATGGTGAACTGTCGGCCGGGGTCCGTTGAGCGTTTGATACGGTAGTGGACTTGCGACTTGCCGTCGTTATCAGCGTCGGTTGCCTTAAATTTGGCCAGCTCATGCCCAACTGCCACATCTTCCAACACCTACCACCATCCACCAAAAAACCGTTATCCTGTAGTTTTCGACATTATACTATAGTTTTACACCGCCACTGTCTTCTTGTTCAACTTGACAAGACTAGTATTGATCAAACTCATCAGCCAATTCAGCCTTTTTTCTACGCATTAGAGACCACTACTAATGTGACAGCATTGAATTGTTCAAAAGGTAGACGTCTATGCTTGGTACAGCAACATACAGCACCAGGCTAAGCGTTTACCTGAACACGGATGGAGTGCTTTTCGAACTTGGGCGGGTTGTCGTTAATGTCATTGAGGGTAATGTGGACTTGTGCCGTGTCCTTGGGGCGGGACAAGTCACCCTGATCATTGACAAAGATTCGGAACTTGAAGCCGGCTCTATCCCGCTCGTTTTCAAAGTCCTGCAACCAAAACCCCGACTTCAGGTCATCTGCCCACCTGACCAAACCGAAGATGGACAGTTCCTACCAGTGGCTTCAGGACGAAGAGGGAGCCGGAGCCATCGCGGTTGGCGTTCATGTAAAAGTGTTCGCAGCCGTACTCGTCGGCCGCGCAGGGCTGGACAATGCCGTAGACAAAGTTATTGGTGATGTCGGCGTCGTTAACGCCCACGTCTAGCACCGAATTGTCGGGAAGGATGGAACCCGGTGTCTCGTCGATGGACTGCGTGTACAGCTTCCGCTGAAACTTGGGTGGCGAATCGTTCTCGTCCTACAACATACCCGCAATACAATCTATCCCTCAAGTCCGATCCCACAAGCGACCAGCCGCAAAAGGAATGAACGTCGACATCAGCAAAATTGACCAGATCATCTTCCCCAAGTGGCGCATACTTTCGGTCTTTAACAATGATAGAGTGCGCCGCTTGGGAAAAACAATTTTGCCCAGTGTGCTTGTTTCTTCACGTGGCGCGCCTTTACAGTGTAACTGGCCGAAGCGTGCTCCATTTAGGCAAACGATCGAATCTGTGTACTCGTTCCCAGCTGTGTAATGTGGTTGCATACCTGTAGTTCGATGCTGGCTGTTCCGGTACCCGTTCTGGCTCCTCCATCCGTCGCTCTGACCACGATAGAGTACGAGGGCACCCTTTCGCGATCGAGACCAGCCCAAGCCGTCTTGATGACGCCACTCTCGGCGTCAATCTCAAAGATGGGCTGCCCATTATCGCCCATAACGTTACGAAGAATGTCGTAGCGGACCACGGCATTGCGGTCGGCCGAAGGGTCGTCATAGTCAATGGCCGACATCGTCATGACTCGAGTACCCACCGGCGAGTTCTCCCGCACGCCACCCATGGTCTTAACTGCCGGGAACAGCGGGTCGTTGTCGTTGATGTCGATCAAGTTCACCTTCACGTCGGCATAACCTGCCAAAAGAAAACCACAGATTAAATCTCAGTAATTTGGCTTTGCTGTCTCCCAAGTGGCGCACGCTCTCGGTGATATTGGCTTGAGAGGTGCGCCACTTGGAAAGACAATCATGTTTAGCTAATTCGCCGATATTATTGGTACTACCTGTCAAGCCTTTGCCGTCTTCATCTTTAGCCAGGATGGTGAAGGTCCAGACGGGGTCACCCTTGGGTGGATCGCGGTCCAATGGCTTGGTGACGAGAATCTTGGGGTATCGATCGTCAGGAATGACGAAGACATCGCCCACGCCCTGTCCGACTAACGAGTAGCGAATGGGGTCGTTGCGCGCACTATCCCCGTCCACGGCGTTGATGGCCGGTGTGAAGGACAGTTCCTTCGGTAAGCCACTAGCATCTTCTTCCATCAACGACGCCGTGTAAACCTAAGAACGGCCACCAAGGTTTTCAAAGTGTAGTTCGTCATGAAAAGAATTGACCAAGGTACCTTGCTGGTAAACTGTGGGGCGATATCGTTGACATCCTGGACGACGATGTGAAGATGCGTCTCGTTCTGGTGAGCGCCATCAGAGACCACCAAGACCAAATTGTAGTCTCTCAACGTCTCATAGTCCAGCTCGCCGTTCAAATACACCACGCCAGTCGATGGCTGCACGGCAAAGACACCACCGACGTTACCACGAGTGATCTGGTAACGGAGGTTGTTCAGCTCGTCCTTATCCTTGGCTAGCACCTGTAACGACAAGAACCTCAATACAGCCTTCGCTGCAGGCGGAATACAGTATACAGTACGTACCTGCATGATGGTATGACCGACAGGAGCGCTTTCCTGGACGGAAGCTTCGTAAAGCGGCTGTTCGAAGAAGGGCACGTTGTCGTTCTTGTCGCCGATCTCTATGCGGACGTAGATTTGGTTCTTGTTGGGCCCTTGAATGTTGGGGATGGCCGAGGGATGGCCGTCATTGCTGATGACGGCCAGCGTGTACTTGGACTTGTGCTCGCGATCAAAGCTGCTTTTTGAACGGATCGTCCCGTCCTTCGGGTCAATGTCGAAATGTTTCCAGTCGCCGTTGCCGTTCTCCGGATCGATGGCGTACGTGATGGTCCTGTCAAAATATTGAGGCTTTATTTCTTGCAACTGAAAGGTCGGCAAACGAAACGTACAAGATCGATTACTTCAAGCGGCGCACGTCTCCAGTGTTACTACCTAGTAGCGTGCGCCACTTGATAAAACGATCTTGTTGAGTTTGTTTACCGTCACTGAGACTATTTCTTTTCATTATATTGTTTATTCCAACGTATTTCTTCAGATCGTAAGCTACAGTCTGGAGGTACCAACCGGAACCTAGCGTCGATATCGCTGTCCTTGGCTTTGACTTGTCCGACGATGGTTCTGGCCGGTTCGTCTTCCAGGATACTCAACACCGGGCTTCGTTCAAAGAGCGGCACTTCGTCATTTTGATCGATGACTTCGACGACGACATTGATGGTTTCATCCAGCTGTGGCTCCAGATCGTTCTTGGCCTGGATGGTCAAGTTGTACTTGGGCGTAGTCTCGTAGTCCAGCGGCTTGTAGACGACCAGTTCGGCAATGTCGTCACCCTTGTCGTCCTTCCTGCGAGTCAGCAAAAAGTGCTGGTCCTTGTTTCTATCGAGGGTGTTGCCGTTGAGCAGTTCGTAGAAGATGCGCTTGTTGGAGGGGATTTCGGAGATGGCCTTGAGGGTGGTGACGACGTAGTTGCGTTGGATCGTCTCGTTGATGGCGATGGACTTGGGCGCTTGCACCCACTTTGGCGGACGACTGGACACGTCCGTGATGCGAATCGTCACCGGCACTCTTCCACTCAACGAACGCTCACCTACACATCCCAAACGATTACTGAATGTTTCTAACATTTCCCAAACTGTATGCCAATATGTAGGACCTCGGCAAACAAATTTGACAAGATCGTTTTCCAAAGTGGCGCACGTTCCCAGTGTTAATCACTGAAAGCGTGCGCCACTTAGCAACGATCTTGTCGGGTTTGTTTGTGTTTCCAAGTGGCGCACCGTCACAGTGTTCGTAGTATGGAGTGTGCGCCACTTGGGAAAAACGCCTCTACTAGTTTTCCTGACGAGTGTTTTTTCTACATTTTTTTGTAACCTTTAAGATGATCGGACTTTTTCAAAGTATGTTATTCAGCTGTGTACCTTTATCACTGGCAATAGCCACCATGTCGTACTGTCGAGGCGAAGCCGGCAAGGATTCTTTGAGGTAAATCCAGCCGGTGTCTTTGTCAATGCCAAAGAGCTTCTGCGACATGATTTCACTGGGGTCCAGCGAGTACTCAATCTCGGCGTTTCTTCCCGCGTCGGCGTCCGTGGCGATGACTGCAATGACCGGACCTTTCTTCCTGTCCTGTCTGACCGTCGTTTCGTATCTACGACCAAAACAGTCATGTTATTAGAATCCACGGCACTTCTTGACAGGCTGCGTCGTACTGAGTTCGCTCAAAGACTGGTGGATTGTCGTTCTCGTCCAGCAGCTCCACCTGGAACGAGCATATGCCGATCAGCGGCCTGATGCCGCTGTCCTTGGCGATGACGGTAACCGAGACGTAGCGACTGCTTTCACGATCGAAGCGCCCTCTGGTCGTGATGACACCCGACTCGGCATCAATATCGAAGCGCTGCGCTTGCTGAAAGTCCTTCTCGATTTCGTAGGTGACTTTCCCGTTCATCCCCGAATCTTGATCGATGGCATGAACCTGGAAAAGCACTGGTAATTATTTTTTGCATCTATTGTTCCACTCTTCCGTCCCACGAAGCAAAACGCCGACTCTGCAGTCACCTGCATACTCCGGTATAACGGGTACCAACAGGCTGACAGTATGCAGGTGCTTATGCTGACTTTTGCATCTTCCTGCATACTCCGATTTAATGAGGACTGTCCGGCCAACAGTATGCAGGTGTATCTAAGCTAGTTTGAATGTTTACCGTGGTGACGTATGTGCCTTGAGGTTGCTCTTCCATGACGGTGGGTCGCTTGCGTTCGTATTCCGAGCAATTGGTAAAGACCGGCTTGTTGTCATTTACATCGGTGACGGAGACAATAACCAAGGCCGTGCTGGTATGTCTCATGCCGCTGGTATGGCCCTTACAACACGAGCCATCATCGCTGGCCGTCACGTTCAGTTCGTACTTGTCCTGGTCCAGTCTCACCGGTTGATTCCACAATTGGATCACCCCTACAACAAACAGACGAAACCTCATTAACCGTCCGCACAGCGTAATTGGACTGCAGGTTCAAATACCGGTGTCTTTGTCGATGACGAACTGTCCCACCGCCGTGCCGGTCCCCACAAACCCATACGTGACCATGTCCCCATCGATGTCAGTAGCGTAGACGGTGGCCACCACGGCGTTGGGCTGGGCGTTCTCCTCCAGACTGGCCGTGTAGACCATCTGGCTGAAGGTGGGCACTTCGTCGTTGGTGTTGAAGGTGAAGATACGGACGGTGCTGGTCGAAGAGCGGACGGGCGTCCCGCGGTCCGTGGCTGTCACCAGTACTTCGTATTGCTTGACGCGATCGGCATCTAATCGCTTCGCTGCGTAGATCACTCCGGCGTTCCCCACTTTGCGGATGGTGAAGGTTGGATCATTGAGGGAGTAGACCACGTCGCCGTTATCGCCTTCGTCCGGATCCAGAGCCGTCACTGCAGGGAAAACTCGAAGATGACATCAGCTCCGTAAACAAAAAAACTCGAAAAATTCCCAGTTACGAGTGGCGCACTTCTTCAGGGTTACTGGTCAAGACAATGCGCCACTTGGAAAAACAATCTTTCCTCAGGCTCGATATCAAAGAATAAATGAAAAGTGGTGGTACCGGAAGTGATGCTGGTTTCGGTAGAGATGTCCTCGTTGACCCATTCCTGGTAGATGGGGAGGGTAAACTTGGGGGCGTTGTCATTGACGTCCTTGACGTTGATGGTCAGGCGGACGGAAGTGCTCATGCCGCCGCTCTCTTTGGCCACCAGCGTCAGCAGGTACGACTTGGGCTGCCGTGGGTCGTCATAGTCTAGCGGCTTCTCCAGCGTAATGTCCCCCGACTTGGCTTCGATCTTGAACATGCTCGAGTCGTCATTGTCCAGAAAGTACTGAATTTGTTTCTCGGCAAAACTGCGGGCTCGTACCGAAATGATACTGCAACGAAACCACACACATTCAAATTAGTCCAAAATCTCTCCTTCTCAAGTTTGCAATTTCATTCTTTTTTTCTACCGGCTTTTGATGAGTGAGTACTCCATGAAAGATGGTAGACTCGCTCGAATGTTTGACAGGTCATTGTTGCGTGTGATAATAGACCAGCTCGGGAAAGCTCATCCAAGCCATTCACGGACAAGTCTGCTCAAGTCTCACCTCTCAACTTCGTTTCGTTTTTTCTTCTTGTGAAGTCAAGTTGAGGTATTAATGACAGTCGTAGCTCATCGTCTAGCTTTTGACGGACCTTTTCCATCTTGTGACTTGTGTCTGCTGGCCATTATAGCTTGTCATTCCACTTAAAGCTCACCTTCCTCATCTGTCAGCTACTGTGCTCCGTATTCTTTCCACCGTCGCTTTATCGCCCACACAACACTTTCGACGTTAATCAATACGAGAGCCACCAATAGACATCACAGCCGACGTTGTCGAATGAATTAATCATCGCCTCAATTATTACCTATCATTTTTCTACCCCGCTGTTCCGGTAACGCAATTGTCTCATGATGTCGCGATAAAAACAGCCGGCACAATTGAAGTTTCCAAACCAAAAAACATTCTCACGTTTTAATATCCTTTACTCATCTTTCTAGTTTTCTTTCTAACCATTGATCGAACATACTTTTTCAATCTATCTTTGCGAGCTCGGCAAACAAACTGGGGAAGATCGACTTTGCCAGTGGCGCACGTCTGCAGTGTCATTGGCTGCCAGGGTGCGCCATCTGGAATGAAATCTTGTCGCCTTTGATTGCCGAGCGTCGATTCTGTTTGGCCAATTTTTACCTGCTTTTGGGAGCCTTGTTTTCGGGGACGTTGACGACATACTGCTGTTCATAGAACTGAGGCGGTCGTCTTCCCCCGACAATCGAGACTCTTTCCTCCTCGGTGAACTGGTTGTGGCCATGGCGGTCCTCGGCGCGGACATAGATGACGTACTCGCGATCCTGGACAATGTCGGCTTTGCCCTTGGTCCGAATGTCGCCCGTCACTTCGTCGACGACGAAGCGCCCGTCGGACTGGTCCCTGGTCAGCTTGTAGCGCAGAAGCGCGTTGGCGTCGGGGTCGATGGCTTCCAAGCGGAAGACAGGGCTGTTCTCGGGGGCGTTGATGGGCACCACGGCTTGGAAGGGACGCGGGGCGTTGATGAAGTGCGGAGGAGTGTCGTTGTCGTCTTGCACCTTGATCGTCACTCGCTGAGAATCCACCACTGCAACAGACAAGCACAAATATCACTCTTTGTCCAACAGACATTATTGTGTATATTCAACTTCAGTTAAAGCTGACAACTGTACGGCTCTTCAAATTTGAGATTTCAGTTAAAGTGTACGAATTCTCAGCCGCGAATCTCTACAGAGATCGGCGAAGACTTTCTGGGTAATATATTGTGTAATTCCGTGTCGTTCACGCGGCAGAGGTTCTTCGTCGACAGAATATTGGACGAGTTCTCCGTTCGACCAGGAAGCTCGATCCACGTAGGGGGAACAACGTCAAGCTAGTCAAAGTCAGTCAGGCATGACCGTTCAACAGCCGCTACTCCACAACTGCTCACAAAGCCTATCGTGGAGCTAAATAGGGCAAATCGATAGTCGATGAAATCTCAAACGTCCATCGTCTTATCCCCTTCTTCATCCCTCCAGCCCCCGTCAGCCCACATCTCCAATTCCAATTAACGTACTTACGAAGACTTTCCCTTGGCCCAACGCTATTGCAGTCAACGAGGAAGACAACTGTCACAGTTTGTCACTTTGCAAATTCCCTGCATTCCCCTGAAGCGCTACAACAACACACCTCCCTCGCTCCATTCCGACAAGTTTCCTCATCCATCAAGGCCAAATACCCAGCATGACTGCAAGAAGCTGCTTCCAGCTTAGCTCATCGGGCTTCAACAGCTCGGTAGACAAAATTCGATCCTTAAAAGTGACGCATATTCGCAGTGTTATTGGCTAAAAATATGCGCCGCTCCAAAAAAAACTTTTGCCGCTTTGCCCATTTCCTCAAGTGGCACACGTCTACAGTCCTACTGGATGAAACCCTGCGCCAATTGCCGAGTTCCCGATCGAATATTTCCCGGTTGAAACGATTGTCGGAAACCTTCATTGATCGAGTCTGCAGTCCGTGTTGGCTTGTTTATTTATTCAAGGGGTTGTTGATGGGCTGTTCGGACAATGTAAGCTTGCGTTAACCATGGCGGCTAATTTTGTGCGAGTGCCAGCATGCTCAAACTAGTTAATTTAATATGGCGGCTTGCTGCTTCCATACTAATGATGCCGTCACACGTTGAAACGATAAGTCGATAGCTCCATCCCCTTCGTCGATCATTGCACGCTGGACAAATAAACAATTACTGGAGCAGGCCGATGACGACGTCCCTATAATCATCTGCGCTCCAACTGTCAGCCTGCTTCTGAATTGACAGAGATAAAACATCCACGCTTGACAGTTCCTACGCCATTGCAAGTTACAAGGAAGGATTAGGGACTGTGTTGCAGTACCACTTTGCTCAATATTTGCACACCGTGAATTCACTTGTCCACAAGTGGACAGGTGTACACTGTACCGAGGGAAAGATACACGGCCATCCACGGGAAAGCCCAAAGGTTGCCGCGTAGTACGTCACTGCGCTGACTTATATTACCTCCTGTTTTTTGTACTCTATTTTAGCTCGGCCTTGTTCGCGTAATTTGTCGGACTCCGTTGACAAGAGCCGTTGCTGTTTCGCTTGGCTAAGCTTGGTTAAGCTAGACAAACTTTCTCCCCTCTCAAGGTCGCTCTCCTTGTACTTAACCTCCTTGCGAGAGCCACGCTATGACACCATGTCGGCTAAGAAAACAAACATTGTTGAGCTCATTTGCCATCGCGACACAACCAGGAAGCAGTACGCACCAGATAACACCGACGTCTGTGGCCAACCCCGAGTTTATCAAGAAGACCTTCGATGCATTCTAGCATCCACGAAATTAATCGCCTTGATTAACCGCCTCTTTTTTCCCAGCTTGTAAAAACCTCGACATACAAGTGATACAACGTAACAACTGCCATCCCCAAGTTTTACACAAGTGAAATATTCACAAGGACCCACAGATCATCTTGCTGGGTAATATACCAACTGACTCGCAAACGACGTTGTCAGCAAAGAAAGCTTTCAGCTGTGATTTTTTCTTTCGAGTTCGGGAATGCGTAAAGTAAACCTTGGAGTGGTCTTTTATGTGCAAAGATGATGTGAAGCTTATGGGGGCAGAAGAAGTGATGTACTAGCTCTTGTGTTGCATGACATCAAGTTCGATCTGTGAGAGATTCATCTACAGTGTATCTCCTTGACAGTTGGATCGTTCACAGCTGGACGCATCCATTGGCCCGCCAGTGCGCCAGCTATCATTTTACAACCACGCAAAAAGTGCTACAAGCATCAAGCACAAGCGCTCCGTTGCACAAGAGAGTTCATCGTCCCGCTCGCAAACTTTTCAAGCCACAGTACGGCACTCCACTATGCAGACAGTCAATATAACAAACTCAACCGGAAGTCACACGCTCATCGAACAATCAAATCTCTCCTCTTTTCACTCCCCTACTCCCACACACTTCCCCACTTTCCTACACTTGTCCGATCCCTCCACAATGTCCACAGGAAAAAGTTTCTGAAAGCAGTTTTCTTCACAATAGCGAACAGCAAGAGAAAAGCCAGTGCGCCACTTGATGGAGCGTTACCCAGGTCAACCAGCGCGCACGGCGGTGTCATGAAACAAGCATGTGCGCGGGTTGATGAAAATAATTTTTCCGTGTACTGCGTCTGTTCTACCATAATTTTTGAATCGAGACGTTTTACGTCATCGCGGTAGAAACACTGCATACTGTACTGTGACGTAAGCCCCGTTGATCGACGGCACACGCCAAACTGCCCGAACAATTTTCCTTCGTCTTCTGGCTGACGTTTTGGGTTGTTCGACCTATTGATACAATATTACGCCACCGGAAAGCATCAGCTGTGGGAAAATAGAGCACAGTCCACAAAAGAGCTCTGCAGGCAAGGCATAACACGCGAGCGAGTGAGAGATCAACTGGAAGCGACGTTAAAGAGGACTCACCTCCGGTATTTGTGTCGTTGATGAGGACAAAGAAATCGATGGACTTGCTCTGGTCCAGGCTTTCGTAATCAAAGGCCTTCTTCACCAGGATGGCCCCATTTTCGGGCCGTATTTCAATCCAAGGATTCTCCTCGCGCAGCGCGTAACGCACCGTCCGCGAAGCTCCCAACGGTTGCAATCGTTTGACTTCCTTGCCAATCTGCTCGTACTCGCCCTCCTTCACCGTCAAGACGATCGGATTTAGATCAGCACGCCTCGTTCTTGACTCTTTTTCATGCCGTAAGCTGTAACTATCCGTGGGAGAGCCATCAATCAGGTTGGCACTGCTCAAATCGTCCGCAGTTTTACCCTGTCAATCAACCGAATTATACAGCACGCCAATCAAGCATCTTTCATGACATCAGAGTGAACTCGCACACTATACCAGATGAATATCCCAATCAACCCGCGCATTACGTCTTGGAAGATATCTTGTTGATCGGTTCATTTGAAACCAAAGAAAATTCACTGCTGCGCAATTTGATCGGGGTTATTCCCAGATCAGTCAGCGCACGCGACAGTTTGAAAAGATGAACATATGCGCGAGTTGATGGGAATGAGTTTACCCATTAACCTACATGCAGTCTGCGATGTTTGAATGTCCTTGAATCACTCAAGTCGCCGTAATCGCGTTTCGTCCTTGTTCTACTCTGCAGTGATTCCGCTTCAACTGGAGCAGCTGCAGCTGGTCCTACTGAATCTGGAGAGGCTATAATTTCCGGTACAGGATGCCGCGAGATGAGATTACAGTCGGGCAACGAATGTGCGGCGCATATCCATAGTATCTGGCTCAGAACCGAAAATAAAATGGCACAAATGTGCGAGATCTTCCACCGTCGACGCCACATGGTGTTTAATTATTCCACAAAATATTCCAGGTTCTCAAAAGAGGCGCTCTGATAAATACGATATCACAGCGGGCTCCAGTCTTTGGTCCCATAACAATTCCAGATCAAATCGGCAAATGATTGCCCTTGTATAATCTCCTTCACATTCTGACATTCCTCAACTACTACTGCAGCAGCAGCAAAAACAATAATCAAGATGATGACGATAATAATTCCACTGGCGTTTTTATTCCACAACACAGCAAGGCAATTTTGTCATGAATAATTCCAAAGGCAGCAGCAATGGACCATCACGAAATATCGATATACGATGCCGACGCTTGCAAAAGTGGAACGGCCTCCATAATCCCCTCCTTTCTCCTCTCCCTCACAAACCAAACTACATCAACTAGGATGGAGTTATAGAGAAGAGCACTGCCAGTATTCTCAGGAATGCACGCTTGGACAGTCAGGCAACTGACCAGCAGTCACTCAGTTCAAATCACCGACCGAACGGATCTGGACACTTACGTATCAGCCACCGGCCTCCAGTCGAGTTCGAGAATGGACAATGGCTACTCGCTTCTTCAGGCTTACAAGGACGAGAGGAAGGAACGGACAGTCAATGTTACAAACTTTCGAGATTCATACAAACCACCAGAGTTTTTCTATCGTCTCTCATGGCATGCTCGAGAGAGACGACGAGGCCGTGCCTTCATACTCCGTGACCGCCTTCTTGTCTCTCCTACTGGCAAACAGCCGTGTGAGCGAAGGTAGGTGCAAGGCATACAGTACGTTGTGGGCCTAGGCTTTGGCAGGCCTTGCGGCTTTGTGACTGATTGGCCTTGGTGGGCGCAGCGAGCCTTTCGGCTCAGCCTTGTATGACTTGCTCATGGCAGGGCTGTGTCGGACGTACAACAGCTGCGCCGGATGGGAGAGATCTCTGTGACTTGTGTGTGAGTGACTTTGTTGTGGATTTCCGGCTCGATCGAAGAAAATCTGGGTCACCAGATGAGTGATGGGACTGTGGGTGTCTGTTGGTGCTCCGTTTTCTTCTCTGTTGGGGGAACAAGGGTGCAGAGATTTCTTGGCTTTTTGCCTTAATCCCTGTTGAGCTTTCAGGCTTCGCGCTTTGGTCGCAAAACAACAGATTTAATTTCACGAATCGAAAATAAGCTCAGCTGTGACCAGAATTGTCCAGGGTACATGCTTGGTCGCCGGTTTTGATAGTGAACCCACACAGAATAAATTACGAGGGTGTCTTCCGGGTGACGTCTCCATAGTGCGCGAACTCAGCGGGGCCATGTGCATATCGAGTGCAATATCAATAGCTCGTGCGGGTATTCACCATTCTTTAACGGCTCAGCGGTACAAGGTCTCCATTACCTTGGTCCCCGAAAAAGATAGAAAACTTTTAATCATTTTTTGATGGCCGACAAGACGGATGGAAGGAGGTGTTTGATTGGTAGCGGCGCATCATTTATACTGTCCCAAATGAACGCGACACCCTTCATTGATGATCCATCGGTAGTCCGTTAAGCAACGCGACCGAACCGTTTTGTCAGATATGCATCGTCAATATTTCTTCATGAATACTGAGTAGAAAGATGGGTTGCTGTGTATCATCGATGGCTATACGCTCACGCTGAAGAGACGGCGTAAACAGCGCTGATAATTACACATTTTCCATCTTTGTCAAACAGCAAAAGGTGGACGCATGGCTGGCCATGCAACTGCCTTTACAACACTTTCCGACCGCCGTTCGCCGCGCTTTATCCGCCTGCTGAACCTCCTCAAAAATCAAATTAATTTTATCGGAATTCGATCAATGTTCAATAGCATATGGAACAACCTTCGCCATCAATCAAGCTGACCACTGACTACCTAAATTACGCGCCCAAAAGTGTGTACTCGGTCGTGCGCCACTCTGTCGAACCGAGCTAGCATCCAGAAACCATCACGAGCTCGTGGTTCCTCGTTATTAAATCGATACTGTAAAGTTCGCTGACTTTGGCTTTGGGGTTAAGAAGGTATTATTGGTTCATAAGCTGACACTCGAGTAACTGCACACCAAGACGATACAGTTACTTTATCGAGCCAATGTTTGACGTCGTCCAAGTGCGCTTTGTAGTGGCTGACACTTTTCTTTGCGCACCAGCAATCAAAAATCTGGTTTTTTCTTCTGCCCATATCTTTAGCGCACAAGAGCCGATTACAGCTCAATATTACTTACCTTGTACGTCTAAAGGCTCAGTGATGAACTCCTCAACTCTCGAACGGTGAACCACACGTGCGAAGCGCGGAGAAAGTGAAGTTTATATGAAAACTAGTCTTTTCACTGTGTACATTTATGGCTAAAGAGCTCCCAGTGTGCTGCGAAGCGACAAACAGACCTGACCGGTTTCCATCTTGTCAAACAACAGAAACCTTTGAATCGAACACTGGGTTAGAGAAGCCTTGATCCGCAAAGCCGACAATCATGCGAAGGCTCGCCAAATCGTTGGCATCGTCATACTGTCATGAGGATATGTACAGTATGGAGCATGTTCAATGGAGCGCAAGTCCTGCAACTCCGACAGGGACCCGGAAATGAACGATTGAATACTGTGACCAGCCTCCTTCGAAATTTCTGCCCATATTTTCAGTTTCTTCGCTATACAGTATGTGAACGTAGGCAAACGATCTGAAGCACAGCGCTTTCCAAAGTGGCGCATCCTTCCAGCCAGTACCAGTCAAAAAGTACGCGCCTCTTGAGATGACGATCCGATTCAAACTATTTGCCCATTTCTAGTACCTGAAGGTTTAGTAGGGGCCTAAAAGAATGAAGAGTATCGAAATTGCATGGCCCTGTCAAAAGCCGATACACGTGGTAACGATGGCACTCTCGCACAGGTCGGAGTAATTATCGGTGGAAATGGGTGGTGGCTGCTGAACGTGGGTGTCAGTTGTCTGATGGTGTCTGAGGGATTCTCTATTGATTCTACGTATTTGTGCAGGGATGAAAAGAGCGGAAATGCTGGAATTGAGGGCACCAATACACTTTCCGTCCCTTTCGACCATCCACCGGCCATTCTTCCTGCCTGATTACATTACGCGTTTCACTCCCTCTTTCGTTTACTTGTCCACAACCAGGACCAGATGGTGCTCGCAGCTACAAACTTTGTCACTCACCCCTAATTTACCTTTCACATCTCACCTCTACAAAATAGCAAAACAAGCTCGCCGTTTTCATTTGCAAGGCTTGAAATTTTGTCCAAAGAAGTCAATCGATAAGTTGCACACTCAAATCGTCTAAGAGAACTGAACCAAAAATATCCATGTACACAAGACAAGAAGCTAACCACCAACAATGGGAACAAGGACATCGAGAAGCTGAGATCGTAGGAAAAACGGGAGGAAAAGAGCTTCTTAGTCAGATTCGTCGGAGCCGGACAGGAGGTGTTCGACTTCGCTCTTGTCCGAAGCGGAAGCGTACTTTTCAATGATGCCCATCCTTGGCTTCTTCTTCTTGCCCTGCTTGTTTTGTCCGGAGGCCACACAGCGCTTGCAAAACCACTTTCCTTTGGGTTTGGACGTCAGGCCCACACATGTAAAGTGGAACCATTCAATAGGACACTGTAATAACAACGCAAAGTGAAGGATCAACCTCAATAACCCAACACAAATTCCCCCTCCATCCAACATCTGCACTCTTTCATCCACTTCAATTTCGTAACCCATTTTTCCATGTTCACTGGCGGAACTCTCAAAGCCCGGACAGCAAGTTGCTGCAATCTCGGCAACTCGACAGATACTTCTTCCAAGTGGCGCACAACTTTAGCCAATGACACGGTAAAGGTGCGCCACTGAAAAGTAATTCGACAAAAACCTTTCCCCGAGTGGCGCACTCCGCCACCCAGCAGCACTGAAAACGTACGGCACTTGGAAAGCAGACAAACTCAACCAGATAGTTTCCTTCCAGCGACGGCCTCTTTCGGCCAGTAAGACCGATGGCGCAGGGCCACTTGAAAAAGCGGTTTTATCGAGTTTGTTTGCCCAGCTCCCGTTTATTGTTAACTCCTTCTCGGTTCATTAATTTTCAGCCTTCAACTTGAGGAAAATACGAATCAAATACAGAAAAATGTGAAAAAAGGTTCTCACATTGACGTTGTCGCAGGCAATCATTTCGCCGAAGCTAATCTGCTTGCATTCGCAGTAGGTTGGTTCGTTGGGGTCGACCGGCATGTCGAAGTCCCGGTCGCGCCGCCGCAGTGGACCGTCCTGCTTCCCCCCGGTTGCACCTGCAAGATAAGAAAGTCAATGCTTGATCCCTGCAATGCGCATTATCCATTTTCGAGCGGCAGAAAGCAGTAAACAACCTCACCTGGTCCAGCTTCCGCTGTGTCGGTCTTTGTGTCGCCGATCTCGTCCACGATCGTTTCCAGTTCTTTGTCTAGTCTTCGAATGACACGATCGACCTACGACGAGCATTCCAAGATCTAAGTAAGATGAGCATGCTCCCTAGTATATTCATTGAAGGCCTCACCATATCGTACGCATTTTGCGTTAGCTTGACTTTTGCTTCATTCAATCCGTGTATCTTCGACCAGATAGTTTTCATCTCCTTGTACTTTTCCAGCTTCTCCTGCTCCGAAGCTTTGCCGCTAATCATGAACTTCAGGATGTTCTCCACGTTTTTCTTTAGTTCTGCAACCAAGACCCACCATTGAAGCTATTCAAGAGCTCGCCAGACAGACCAAGATTATTTCGTCAAGTGACGCACGCTGTTGGTGATATTGCCTGAAAGCGTGCGCCACTTGGAAAGACCATCTTTGTTGTACATATCGTTTCCGTCTTCATTACATTATATTCCCCCTTACCCACAACCCGTTCGCTGAAATCTCTAGAACGATGTGTGTTTTCGTTAACGCTTCCATACAATGTTTCCAAGCCTAAAAGCAGCATCAAAGAATAGAAAACGCCATGCTTCGAAAATTCACAACGGTAACAATTGACTGAATGTCTATTTGATTGACTCACCCGATTCCTGCACCATCTTTTTCAGCATTTCTAGCGCTTTCAGTGGATCATTCTCCAAGAAAGGTATTTGTTCATACAGCTGTTTCGTCAGCCGATTCCTGGCCGAGCTACCGGACAGACTGGAAGCTGGTCGTAGATCGGTAGGGTTGGTGATTTTTGACGGTGCAGGATGAGTGATCTTGGCGGGTATGATGGACGACAATGTCAAAGGGTGGAAGACAACCGGGCCTTCTTTCAGAACCACCGGTGTTTGTCGCACTGCCGATGCAGGCTGATCTTTGCTCTTCTCTGAAGTGTTGGGCTTCTTTCTTTTCCCAGTGTCTCCTTCGTCTGAAAATCAAACGCGAACTAAATTCGTGGCTCACCACCGTGGTGGGCCATAAGGACACAATCGTCCATGTGTCCGAACAAGGTAGCATGGTTGAGGTCAAACAGCGTGGCTCGCCAATTTTATGGTAGCATATTGAAATACGGAATGACTTACTGGTGTCTGGAGGAGCTGCCCGTTTCTTCCGTTGATCCTGAGCTCGACTAGCTGACGTCGCGGAAGACATCTTCAGCCTCTCGCCCGCGTCCACTGACAGGAAAACAGGGCTATATTCTAAAAGAGTGAGATTCTGGCAAGAAAACTGAGAAAAGGCTCAAAGAGGCTGGACAAGCTGCGAGATTGCGATCTGATATACTGTTATGCCAGATTATGTCATGCTTCCGTAAGTTGACTATACCGTTGTCTAACAGCTTGGAACCAGATGACTTCCTGGATCAGACTTAGTCTGTTATTCAGGATGACCCGGAAACCACATGCAACCGTTTGCTACACCCTGCGTCCACACGACGCATGGAGCGCCGTTGCATGTTGCTTCTGGGTTATCCTGAATAAGCCATGCTGGAAGAGAAAGACCAAACACAGACAATGTGAAGGTCTATTGCTACTGGTAGAGTTGAACTCTGATAACGATCACTAGAGTTCATGCGATCTTTTGAAATACAAAAGTCCAGGCACCTTAAGAATTGGAACAAAAGCAGCGCTGCAAGAACTGCAGATGGGGAATAATCCACAGCGTTACCTCGGAACGAAGTGGGCGGTGCATGGCACAGCAATAGGGCGACCGCTGGTGGGTTTCCAACCAATCATGAAGTACGTTGGCTGAAGCCACGCCTACAAGATTTGGGTATAAAACCCGACTGTTGAGTGGTCAGCTCGCCATTGTGGTTCTTCACTTGAAATCTCTCTTGCTTTCGTAGTTGTGCTAGCGTATTCACGATGAATTTCATCAGAGCTCCTCATATGGTGAGCATTCTGGTACCTCATTTGTGTATTCTACAGTTTTACTTCCTGGTACTCCAGTTTCTGATTTCTGTGTTTTTTGCAGCATCCTGACCTCGGTACCCTCCAGTGTTCCGTGTGTGGGCCGGAGTTCGAAGTAGCTCTCCCCGTCACCAGCAACAATCGGAAGAAGGCGGAAAACATCCTGGACCACATCCGCTCGCACACCACCCTCATTGCCATCCAGACCCAATGTTGTGGAGAGTTCCTGGTTCCTGCCATCAAGCAAGCCTATTTCCAACCACGCTGTCCTCACGTCAACACTGACAAAGGTAAGAGCCGGCTCTTTTACCTCAGTGGATTCCTCGTCTCATTGATTGGGTCGTCACTTTGGTCAGTGATTGATGTGTTGATTTCTGTGTTTGCAGTGTTGGTGGGTGGTACCGTGCAGGAGGAGATCGGGATCGAACGGGATCAAGCACTGGTCGGTCCTTTCGTTGGAGAAGGAGGCGGAGCCAACCAGCTTCCCGAAGATTTCCCTACTTTTCATTAGTTGACTGCCTTATGGGACATCTTGATTTGAGAATTGGTTTTCGTTGTACCCTTTAAAATCGACCGTGTTTTTCATTGTTTTCCATGTTGTTTAACATTGTGGTTACATGAAAAGCAACGTGCGCAGACGTGAATTTTTGCTCGCCTTCCATCAGGGTTTCTTTCATTGAGAGAATTGGGACTGAAAAACGAGATCCTCATCACTGCAGAGCAGTACTTCGCCGTCTGCAAACAACGGCGTGCCAAAATGCGGCTGACTTAGCAGTTACTGCAGAGAGTTGGCATGATGGTTTTTACCTAGTGACGCACGTTCTTGATATCTGGGCAGCAAGTGTGCGCCACATGGACAAACGATCGTGTCGAGTTGGTTTGTTTTTCCAAGCGGTGCATGTTTCCTGTCTTGTCAGTCGGACACATGCGCACTTGGGAAAACGATCCTGCCGAGATTGTTTGGCGGGCTTCTATGTAGGAGAGGCCTCTTTCGTCCGATTATTTTTCTCCTTCTTCTGGAATGATCTTTTCTGTCCATGTTATCAGTGAGAATTTGGTGGAGAAAAATGTGTTGGGATGTCTTTGCAGACGATCGCTTTTCTGTCCAATTTAGTGGATTACCGTGTCTTGTTCGACTCGGTCATTACACCAGGTAACTATTTACCATCCTTGTACTTGAGATCAGACTTCAAGGCGGGTTTTGCGTATTGCAGATGTGACGGAAAATCAGCGGAAGAGTTTGATGCACAACTTCCGGGCGGGACAGAACCAGAATACCGCCACGGTGGGCCATAACTTCCCCAAATACCTCAGTAAGCCCTTCGAGTCGCTGCTCTGTGTTCGTTTGGTTGAAGTCAAAGTTAATTCTCCTTTGTCTTTCAGATTCGGTGGTGTCGCACCTGCTGGCCAGTCTGACGACTCGCTCAGAGAACTACAACGACCCCACGCTGAAAGCCATCTTCCTCCTCAACAACACTTCCTACATGTATAACCATCTCAAACAGTAGGTCGACTCCTCCTCGTAAATCATGACCGTTGTAATCTTTACATCCCTTCTTGCAGGGTGGGAATCATTCATATCATGATGGAAGACAACCCAGATGTTGATCGCTTGATCAGCGGACGAATCGCCGAACAACGACGAGCTTACGTTGACTGGTACGTTGATCGCCTTTCTTCTACGAAATTTGTACGGAAAGCTTTAACAGGTCCGTGCCCAGCACGGCCTTCCCTGTACAGCTGATTTGCCAATTTGCTACGAATTAAAACGAGAATGTGCGACAGATTCGTGCCCGGCACGGCCCTGATAGAGGCTATCGTAGAAAATCGGCAAGTTGTTTCGCACGTTGAAGCGAGTCGTACAAAGTGTGAATGTGTTCCACCTTCTTGTGTTCTCTTTCCTTGAAAATTTTGTTGCATGTGTGTTGTTTTGTTGTTGTAGTTGGACTACGCTGACGAAACTCTTGACGGAAGCCATCGGCGAGGCGGCCTTTCTTCGACCGCGCTCTCCCAACGATGTCTCGCTGAAACTTTCCGTGGCCCAGCAAACAAACTTTGAAGAGAAGGTATGTAAGCCCAGCTATCTGTCAAGGTGTGGGTGCTTAAAGGTTCATGGTGTTTGCAGTTGAAAGAGAAAGACCGGCAGATGATCAAAGATCGCTGTGTGGCCATCAACAAGGAGCTGACCTCGCAGGCCGTCAAGCAGGAAAAGTACAGCGTCCTTGACCATCATCTGCGAGCCGAACTGAAAACCCAGAATCGCAACGACATTCTTCATCTTTACGATACCTATCGACAACGGTGAGAAAATGATTCTTACAAAGAGGAGCTCGGCAAACCACCTCGAGAAGACCGCTTGTCCAAGTGGCGCACACTTCCAGCTGATAACAGTGAGGATGTGCGCCACTTGGAAAAATTGGACAAGATCGCTTTCCAAGTGGCGCACCCTGCCTGCCAATAACACCGACAGCGTGCGCCACTTGNACAGACGATCTGGTCGTGTTTGTTCATTTNACGAGCTTTC
>BDGG01000021.1:334774-363451 GCA_001949185.1 Ramazzottius varieornatus | reverse complement strand
AAACCCCCCAAAACCCCCCAAACCCCCTTGTCCGTGCTTCACCGATCGAACAGAGTACGGACATTGTTGAAACATTCATGAAAGATGAGCGTACCTCGGTCTGTACTGGATTACCGTTATGCACTGTTTCTTGTTTGCAGGCAAGGTGAGCCGAGAGCGCGGACACTGCGCGATGTCATCTCAGCTTTTGGGCATCCATCGTTGGATGGAAGCTGCGATTCACGGTCATTCGCTACTAACCTTGGCTCAAACCTTGAAAGGGCTGTCAGATGTCGTCCTGTGTTATCGAAGACCGGTGGCTGCACGGCGAGCATTGTCAGCAACGAGGGAGCGCGTCGTGGTTGCCTGCAGATAAGCCGCCGTGCTTCCGATCAGCTGTTGCGTTTCCAGGCGGTCAGACCATACAGCCAGACGCCGTCCTTGAGTCAGCCAAACAAGCCTTCTCCGACCGCAACAACGGGAAATACATCCAGTGAAGGACAGAACCAGATGAGAGCGGGGAAAGTTACCTTTGATCCACGACGAAATGATGCGGACCAATTTTATCAGCAACTGAAGAAGCTGACGTCTCCGCCCTCATCGGAATCCAGCAGCCACCTTGGATCGCTATGGTTGCGCTTCAAAACCATGTACAAAGCTTACTGGTATGTTTTAATACCAGTGCATGGGATGCTATCCGTTGGCTGGTATGGACTCTTCTACCTGCTAGCTCTGCGGTAAGTAACGTCGTGTCATATTAAAGTAATAAGTTTATGATGCAAGAAGAGCCCCAGGTCCACTGGCTGATGGGTTTGTTGCTTTGCAGAGGCTTTGATGCCACGCCGGTTCTCGCAAAGCTTGGTCTCCCAGAGAGTGTCAGAGGTGCGGGGTATTTGGCCACAGCTTTCGTCATGTACAAGATAGCTGGTCCATTACGGTACTCCGCAACGCTAGGAATTACCACACTGACCATTAACTACCTCAAGAAGCGTAACCTGATTAAGCCGGTTCCCACGTCAGCACAAATGCGGAGGTTCATTACCGATAAGAGTCATAGGATACGGACCAAGCGTAGGTTGAAAAGATCAAGCCCCAGTCCCAGTAAACCGTTAACGTTGAAACAACGCATACAATTGCTTTTTCGTCGCTCCAAATCCAGATATTCTACCATGAGGAATGGTATGAAGACTAGGGGGCAGACTCTTGATTCATGACTAGACATCTGTCTATGAGGGAAATGATCGTGCACTGTCGTATTTCGATATAGTTTATATGTTTATACTTTATATATTTTGGTGAGGGTTGTGAATTTCAAAAGCTACTCCTTCGGTTATCGGTGCTTTTGTGAACCGCGACATACAGCAGAGGCAGCGCGGCTCGTTTATAACAGCGACGGATTCCATATATAAATGTTTTTGATGCGAGGCAAAAATCTCTCCTTCACAAATGCGAGATCACCTTGGTGCGTTCTGATAGACAAAAACGAGACCGTATCAGGAGAAGCGCACCAAGGATTAAGTTGCGACGGTACGTGCTGCGAGTACACTGGACAGCCAATACTGTGTCTGTCAAGTGGCGCGAACAGTTTCTTAGATGGCTAATATGCATTGGCACCGGCGAAGCCGAAGTAGCCATTCATTCCACCCCAAAAAAGAGGGAACGGTGTGAGCCAGCTCAGACCAAGCCCCAGTCCACCGAATCTGTAACCAGGGAAGCCATAGTATTGGTCTCGTTATGGCCGGATGTATTCTAACATTTTACAGATCTTACCCGAACGGTGAAAGAATGCCGGGAAGGCCAATGGGTCCAGCCAGGCCCAGGCCTCCTCCACCTCGTCCTGTCGAAGCACTACCGTAAGCACTTCCACCACCGTAACCGCCACTGTCGCTTCCGCCTCCATAGCTGCCTCCATTGCTCCGTGAGCCGCTCGAACCTGCACCTTGGCTATCACCGCCTCTGTAGCTTGGTGCGGGCGATGGTCCATAGCTATTCGATGCTGCAGGAGGCGCGCCGTAGCCGGCGGCACTGTCCATGGGACTACCTCCAAACGAGTCTATCCCGCCAGCACCCGGAAGTTGTGGACCTTGAGGAATCTGCGGTACTGAGACACTCTGATCCTGGGAAGTACCATTGCTGGATACGGAGGTAGTACTATCGTTTCCGCTGATGACAACAGATGGTCGCGAACTGGATGTTGCGTTCAGCGATGCGCCGCGACCGGAAGTCACTGTTGTGCCATTATTCGTTGTCATCGTTTCACCTGCAGGTGCCCAATAACATCACGAACCTGTAGGGTGTTGCACCACAGAGATACCAATTCCTCCGACTTTCACTTTTAGGATCATCTATTTAGCTAACTCATAGCCAGCTAAGAGAATATGACAACCGGACTAAATTACTTACCTGCAGAAATCTTGCTGGCACCAGCTCCGTCCTCGTCCTCCTCTTCCTCGTCGTCATTAAAGCTAGCCTTTCCGGAGCTTGACGTTTTGTTTACAGACTCAGTGCGGGCGGGTGTAGTTAGCTTCTTCGCAGTGGTAACTGCGAAGAGTTCATACGTTAATTAGATTTTGGGTCCATTTTGCACTCACGCCTGTTCGCCAACAGCCTGGTACCGCTGCCACCGTATTAAAAGAATGAGAAGGCCCGCACCAGCAGAGATCTTTACAGATTCGTCCGCTCCCTCATCTTCCTCACTAGCGTCAGCAGCGTTTGTCGAGCTCGGTCTTTTACTCACTGATGATGCACGACGCGCCGTAGTCTGCTGGATTGATGTAGAGCGAACCGTAGTCTGTTGGTCAGCATTTCCGGTCGCCACTGCAAAAAGCATATTCCCAAATGATTCTGCCAAAACCGTCGTTAGATCGACCGATAACTTGTAGCCCCGCCATTTGGTTGCACTTCGACCCGTACACGTCGACAAAGGGATTCATCCATCAGAAAGCATATTACCCTCACGAACTGTTTGTCCGTCAAGGTAATACTTACCGGAAACACTTTTTGCTGTGCTAGCTTGAACTTTGCCTTCTTCGGTCCCCTCTTCCTCCTCGTTCTGCGCCGAAGAAGCAGTTGTTGCAGCGACGACCCGACCACCAGTGGATGGCGCCGTGTCCTTCCGGCTAGCCTCCTGAGTCTGAGACCGGCTATTAGACGGTCTTTTCTTACTGGCCAACTCAATGCCTGAGCTGTTTTCGCGGGAGGTTTCGCTGCTAGACGAAGTCTTATCGGAAACTTCCGAGGAAGATTCGCTCTCGCTTGACATGAAGGAGGAGGAATCGCATGAAGCTATTGGTAAAAGAACACGGACATCGTTTCAAGTAGCACGAGTTGCGATAAGGAAGGAGGAGGTTAGAGCTTCAATACTAACCATCATCAAGATTTCGGATGATGATGAGAACTGAGCCGCTCTGCGCCTCGCTGGAGCCATTCTGGCAGTCATGACGCTTCCGGGCCGAGACAGAAAAACTCATGGCGCTAGACGGACCATCAGGGGGCGCTAGTGACAAGACATCCAAACCGTAGATAGGGATCCGCAACGATGTGGCTTTGCACGTGCCTGGGGCATTGGTCAGCAACAGCTGGTCCGAATAGTCAACAACCTTAGCTGCAGCCGTTACCCCTGTATATACGCCCGTTACAAATCACATCGAGCGGTAGTACGAAGATACGGTGATAGAGGAGGTAGGACTAACCTTGCAGTGAGATGTAAAGGCCATCAACCATCAAGGCCAAGCCAGCGTCTTCTCCTCCGTCACAGGTGCCAACATTGTCTGCAGTCTCTGTGTTATCCCACAACGAGGCCAGCAAACTTCCGGCGGTAACGCTGGTCACCGAATTCTCCACGTCCCAGCTGCCCGTAGTGCAGGTCAATGTGGCGGCTCGCTCATTAATGATCCGTTGCGACGTGGTCCCGTGAATGGTCAATGTCACACAATCCACTGAAATCTGGATAGCCGATGCAAGTGGGACATCACGACCGCCCTGGGAGCTTCGCAAAGGAATAGCCGTCTGGATTCGTACAGCGAATAAGGACTTGACTAGCGCCGCAACCTTCTGAACTTGCATACTATAGTCGATTCGACACTGATTGCTCGACTTTCCCACTGTCTTGCTGTCGCCTTTTGTAACTTTCTTTCCTTGTGCGGCGCTCAAATCTGCAAAGGCCAGCTGATATAAATTCCGGCTGAGAACGGAAACAGGCGAGAAAGAGTCGAATTGTCAAACGACTACCGGCTGTACTGCTGCTTGCCACTTCCTCCTCCTCCGTACTGCTTGGCTTGTGACTTTGTGCGCCTCTAGCCGTCTTCGTGGCGGAGCTCGAACGATTAGCACCGCCTTTTCTACTGCCTACTTGACTCAAACTACCTGACGTCGTTCGGCCAGTATTTGTCTGCTCTGTAAAACAACCGCTGGATATCATGCACAAATTTCCCTACGGCCTATGTGATCTGGAAAAGTAGTATAATCAACGGCAGGCGTGAGGCTGTATGACAGGGATGAGCAGTTTTGGAACGGCGTAGCGTTTTTGGAGCAGTCTTCCGCTTCGCTACGCTATGTAACGAAACTATATGGAGTCTGGGCAAAGTTCCTCAGAAGTCTGGGGTCACAGCGTAGAGGCATAGTCGAGGAAATTTAGGCGGGGGTAGGGTAGCCGAAGGGTAGGGGTCGGGGCTTGCCATGTGGAGGCCGAGAATTTTCAAGAAAAACCCGAAACCTTCCCTTGCCCTTCTCAAATTTCATCAGCTGTGCCTCTACGCTATGACCCCAGACTTTTGAAGAACCTTGCCCACAGCCCATATACTGTATTCCCGCGAAAGTTTTGCGCAGTCACGTGAAATGCCCGTAAATTACGCCTGGCAGGGACAAAAAAAGGTCTGTGTCTTCAATCAAAGACACTCGTCAATCAATCGGCATACACTTTATTCTTCCGAGAAAGAGTCTTCCACCGAACTGAAACTACACTCGAAAACGCGATGGGCCCCAATCAGGCAATCAATGCATTGTACACTAAAATGTTCGTAGGTTTGATTTATGGGCATGACACGTGACTGCGCAAAACTTTCGCGGGAATAGAGTAGTGGAACTGGGCACACTAAGAACTAACCAGAACGAAGCGATAATGGTCTATAGCGGGAAATAGCGGAATTTAAGCCTAAGCCGGTGAAGAACTGGGTTCCCTGTCGGTACTTATCAAGTAAAGGCCGACTTTTAGCAAACTTTTCAAGATATGTGATCTTTTTTCGAGCTTGAAATGAATAGGTCGTTATTTTGCTAATCAGTTTCGATTATGAAAACGGCCGAAAATCGATGCTTTTTCTTCCACAAGGAAGGTTACTATTGCGGTAGGTAGCAAAGCGGATAGCGGACCTATGTATCTCATAGCGGGTCATAGTGAAGCGCTCTTGCCTCATAAAAGCGGTAGCGGAGCGGACAGAATCAAACCTCATAACTGCTCATCCCTGCATTATGACCAGGAGAAACTCGCCTGGCTGGTTTGCGCCTTGCTTTTGTTGGTACATGGTGGGGCCGGATGTGTCTTCACTGGTCACATCTGCCGAGCTGTCTGGAGCTGCGGTTGCAGTGCGCTTAGGAGTAGCCAGCTTTTGTTTCCGCGCCGTTGCTGACGTCACAGTGGTTAGTGCTGCAGGAGGACGCTTGGTGGTGGGTGGTAAATAGTCACTCTTGTCGGTCGACTCATCCGCGGCCGCATCGTTATTCTCCTCAAATTCTTCTTCCGACAGGCTCGACCCTTTCTTGGCTGTAGCCGCTTCTTGGCCAGCTATCCGTCGCAGATGGCTCAATGTGGCAGGCGAACCTTCTGCCGCCAAATTCGTGTGCAGTGGAGGAACTGCTCGCACTTCCATGACCCATATTAGCACTAAATAACACTATGGTGACCATTTCATAAGTAGCGAACCTCGACAGAATGTCATCGAGAGATTTGAGCATGACTGAAAACTACCGTACCTGATACGATGAGGAAAAGCCCGCCAGCGGGCGAAACAGCTCCATGCGGACAGAGCCTCATCGCGCTGCAAACTTGTTAATCCTCAATCCCAGCCAAGCTCAGCCACGAAGTTCTTCAGTACACGATGAGTCGCAGGCTCGACGTGTTGAAAATGATAACCGTGGCACTTACATAAAAGTTTTTCCAGACATATCATTTTAAAACGAGATGATTGACACCGGAAAGGCAAAGCTGGTACGGTTTCAGGCCGATATTTGGTTTGAGAAGCTGACAGAAAAGAAAAGAGTAAATCACTTTACGAGACTGTGGTATGTGGCCCGATCAAGCATGCATCAAAAGCCGAGTATATAGTCTGGTAGCTATCGTGCCTGCATGAGTGAGCTTGTGAAGAAGAATGGGTATCGTGGTTGAAGATGGTTTAGCGATTACAGGGTAGAATTAGCGCAACGGCCGTTATAGAAAGCAAACAGCCCCGATCTTCCGGCCATCTCCAAATGTAAAACAGCGTGCAAGACACTGATTGTTCCGATGTCAGCATACGTGCAACGCGAGGATGAAGATTAGCCGTTGATCTACTGCTGAGGCCGTATGGAGAGCAACGCGCGATCGGAGCAGAGAACCAACAATGCTTTCGCTCTTTAAATGTCGTTCAAAGTTACAGCTTCCCTCATCTTCAAACATCACAACTAACAGTTTTGCAAACTTGCCTGTCTTGCCAAGCCGATTCGAGTACGTTGATAGAAGGCGCAAGAGCAGCTTGCGTTTGTGGGAAAAAGAAAGTGATTATGCACAGTACCGGCAGAAGACGACGCAAGCCACAGAGAGTCTAGCGGAAGAACTATCCCTCAGTTGCTGCTCAGAGTCGGAAAAGAAGGGTAACTTGTCCATTGCCGCACCTGGGATAAGCGAACACGGAGAAAGCAACTTTCCTGCCATGGAAGGACGACGGACAGAATGCCTACCATTAAGAAGGAATTTGATCAAGGGAAGGCGAAGGTGGCATCCTTGGAGTCTTGGTAGGTGAAGAAGGTGGTCAAGTCCTTGGCTGGAGAAAGGCTAGCGGCTGTGGCAGGCACCGCGCTAAGACGGGCTGGATGTTGGGTCGACGTGGTGGGGAAGGAGGTGATGGTGACAGGTGACAGCGGCATGGTAGATGAGAAGCCTTCCTTGTGGGCCAGCCTTGTGTCCGTCACTTCGGGCAGCTGCTGATGGGTCTGCTGCTGGTAGCGAATCAGCTGAGTGAGAGGTATCTGCCGGCGGAAGGCCATGGAAGCATACAGCTCGCCATTCTTCACTTCCACCACGTCCCGCGCTATGGCCAAGTTCAGACCGCGCTCCACCAACCTACAAGCGACACAGATCAAACCTTCCATGACCGAAGACCAAAGACAAGTCCAATTTCAATCGACACTATCAACCGCTGACACATTAGCAACTACCCGTCGGCCTCCCCAAAGTCCGCCGACGATTCAAGTGATACATATGCTATGTATTATGATGATTCTTTCCTTACTGAAGATGACTCAAATTCTTCAAATTTCAACTGGTTACCGACACTAACATGGCCATTCAAAACGAGCAAGATAGTTAATTAATGAGTAGAAGCGTCTAGGCTTACCACTTGTAATGGTCGTTGATAAAGCAGGCCATTTCGTCATCCATGCGCAGTCGATTCAGCTGGCGCACCCGTTCCATCCATTCGGCCTGACTCTTGTCGCAGGCCGTGTCGATAGAGCGAAGATGCTGGGGAGGAGCTCCAGCGGAAGCCACCAGCGGTCGGTGAGCCTTCTTGACTGTCGCCTGCCTGTGCATGATCGAAGGACGC
The DNA here is from genome assembly GCA_001949185.1 of Ramazzottius varieornatus. Lineage (NCBI taxonomy): Eukaryota > Metazoa > Tardigrada > Eutardigrada > Parachela > Ramazzottiidae > Ramazzottius > Ramazzottius varieornatus. The sequence continues at coordinate 355,679 of BDGG01000021.1, read as the reverse complement.
GCGGCCCTCAGGCGGCTGCTGCTGCTGCCTTTCACCAAGCCTCCTCTAGCATGAGCTCTGGACGGTCCTTGTCCTTTACGGGATGGAGCATGTGGTGGCTGAGGGCGCTTGTGGCCGTGGGCAAAAGGGCCAGCGGGAGGAGGCGCAGCCTTGCGAAGTGCGCTGAGCGGCGTGGCTTTCTGCCGCCGTTGAGCCTTCTCTTCCAGCACAATCTTCCGCACCTTCTCATTGTGTTCTTTCCGTTGGGCAATCTGGGCACAGCGCTTGCGGTGGAGAGGCCAGTGGGCCTCTTGGCATTCTTTCGAGTCGTAAAAGAGGGCGTTGCAGCGAGGGCAGGGCGAGAGACCCACACCGGTCGATCGACCACACTGGCTGCAGTATCTGTATTCCATCACGGCATGATCCAACCTGCAACAACCTTTTATCATACTAACCATAGTAGCAAGTAAGAACTTAGCTGACAAAGACAGCTACCAACAGTACAGTGTGGTGCGTTGGTGGCCAGCAGACTTACGGTAGAGCGTCTCCTTCGTCGTCGAGCAGATGGACAGCGGGGACCAGCAAGTTGGGGTGGTCAGGATCATGGCGAGGCACTTTGTGATGATGGCGACTATGCTTGTTCAGCTGCTGGGAGGAGGGAGCGTCGTCCAACTGGCCACCTTCCTTCAGCTGCCATCCTTGGCCTTCTTTACCGTAGACTGGCTGGTGGACGATGATACTCTGGCGCAACTTCCCCTTGCCAGCAGCAGGGCCGGCATGAGGATAGAGAAGGGCGGTGGCCTTGACCATGTGCTGGACATGAGCACTCTTCAGGCCCACAAAGGCTCCTTGCTTCTTTCCCTGTTGATACTGAGTAAGAACAGTGACTTGGCCGCATGTGCCTGCCTGCCCCACCTCCACTTGTCCATGACTGTAGCCCATCACAAGCGAGGCGCCACCGATGATGTTGCCCTTCGAGTCCACTTCCTGGATGAAGCGCCACTCTTCCTTCTGGCTGGGTAGGAAGGCTTGCGATTCCGCAAAGGATAACTGCTTCATGGCTTGACCAGCCTTGGCCGCAGCAGCCTGCTTCTTGCTGCTGGCCGCCCTTCTATCCTCGGCTGTCCGCTGATCATCATCGTCACCAGCTTTTCCAGTGCTACCGCCGACCTGCAGATGACTCTGTACCTGTCTAGCCAAGGCCAACATGTCCAAGCTATTGTTCACGTGCTTGGTCGATCCATCAGAGACGACGCCTGTCCTGACGGCTTCTTCGTAGGCAATCTTCAGCGTTGGCCGCAGCATCTGCCCCTCCTTGCTCACGTCTTTCTCCATCAAGCTGCCAATCTTCTCCCGCATGTCCTTTATAGCGCCTAGCATGGCCCGCTCTTCCTCCTTCAGCTTCAAAAAAGGATCAGGACCGTCAATCAGCTGTGGGTATTTTCTCAACAAGCTCTGTAACTGCAGAGAAATGATGCCTACAACAAGCCAACAGCCTTCTCACTCAACTACGGGGGGACATACTGTAACTTAGCTTTATGATCAATAGAGGAACTTCCCTTTTAAGCCCTCAGTGCTCATTTTACTGTGTCTAACTGCCGTCAAACTGTTTAAATTTCAAATATTAAAACTTTACTCCTTCATATATTACAAAAAACCACCTCATGTCAAAAAAGGGTCAAAAGGTTGCCATGATCTGAAGCGCCAAACAGGAAAAATCAGCGTCATGTGCAATGTACGTCAGATTTTATTAGCTGTTGGAAGTCGACAAGGAATCGACGTGGTCAGCTCAACTGACAACACAGAACGTACCTGCTAAAGTTAGCTTTCTGTGGCGCAAAACAGACAACTGGGTGGCTTCCTTGTAGGCTTCTGTAATGCTGGTCCGCAAGTCGGCTAAAGTTTCTTCCAGCTGAGCTGGCAAGTTGGCTCCTAACACTTGCTATAGAACAACCAAAGGCAATACGTAATGTACCACCAACTACCGAACCAGAGCAACACAGGCGGCCATTACCGACCTTCGCAAAGAGATGACTGGCAAAGTCCTGTAATACAGGCAGAAAAAAAGTGAACTTGAGAGTCATGCGGTTGACAGTACTGTACGCGTACCAGTGGAGAGCCGGGCGGTCCCTCAGCCAGCGGGATCTTGATGGTAAAGTCAGCGCTGGCCAGCAGCATCTTCATGACGGCCTTGATGGTTTGGGCATCTTTGTTGCAGCGCAGGAAGCCTTCCGTGGTAGCCAGCGTAGCCAAGACACAGAGGGCATTCCCCTTTCCGCCCTCCAGGTCGCGATTGACATTGCAACCCACCCGTAACAGGGCATCGACCATCTGATACACAACCTTAATGCATACACTGTCAACGACTAAAAGAAGAGCCTGGTCTTACCGTGACGTTAGCCAGTTGGACAGCCGAAGCCAGCGCCGAAGAATTGTTCCAGGTGGCGTCAACGGTGGCATCATAACGAATCAAGGCTTCTAATAGCTTTTCGTTAGCCTAAAATCAATTCCATCGTCAAGCTACAAAGATGTATACTGCATGACACAGACGGGCGACCACCCAATATTTGGAGAAGCGACAGAAAGCATGTGGCTCAACCTACGGGATCGGCGCCATCGCGTTGAAAGACGACGTGGATGGGTCGTCGGCCCTTATCAAGCGGACCGCTGGTCGGCACTGGACTTCCTTTTTTGCCCTTTGCTCCTTTCTTGTCCGCCTATAACCAAATAAAGATAACATTATATCTCATATCTTCCTGCCCTAAGAAAGACATCAGAGCATATTTTGCCGAGTACAGAGAAAGGTAAGTGTCAATAGACTCGGTACTTTGACCAGTCAAGTAGACTAGCGGACCAACCTGGACTTTTGTTGGGTTAGTGTTGATTTCTGGGACGTCAGGATCGGCGCCAGCTTTCAAGAGTACCTCCACTACTTCCACTGCTGCACTACCCATCTGTCCACATGCCACCAGCAGAGGAGTCACAGTAAAACCCTGAAGACGGGAAGGCTGACCGAGTCAGAGGTGGCTGGACAGGTCATAAAAGGAAGATGAAAATAGGCACGGTCACGAGCCCCGCTAAAGGTCAGCCCCGTGATCACTCGTGGACTATACCTCTTTTCAAGTCAATTGGCTGCCAATCTAACCGTAATTTACCGGTTTTCGAACTATCAAACGTCATCAATCAATATACTCGTGTTCAATCTCAACCAAAAAGTCAAAATCGAATTTACAGTACGATCTTCAAGTCTCACACGGACGTTTTGCCCGCTGTCTTTTAAATATCACACCTCAGGAACGAGCCGCGTTAGATCGGTCAAACAGGGCATTAAGAGCGCCACGGATGCAGACCCTACCGCAGCCAAAGCAGGAAGCCGATCACGTGTTTCAAGAATGAGCGTTTGACGCAGTAAAATAGCCCATGTTCTGGACCCTTAATCAGACAGATCAAGTCGGGGTGATCCGATTTTTATGTTACTTTTGTGACCTCTCCAGCCATCTCTGGATCGAGGCAGATCATGCCGTTTCTACTTATAACTAACAAACTCTGAAAGTGAATACTGTACTTGCCTCCTTGAACATCCTCTGGTTGACATCATCGCCCATATCTACCAGCTTTTGGACGAGGTCGGCATCCAGACCGCGGACCGCCGAGAAGAGAAGGGGCTGAGGCCAAATACAGCGTCGCCAGTTAGCTCCTCGGTTCAACAGCAAGAGCAGAGCTTCCTTCACCGAGTGCTGCCAGTGTTTCAGCCAAGATAGGAAGAAAGTGTTCTCCGCCATCGGCTTCTCCATTGAAAGGCCGTATCTGCTGACCAGATGGTACAGCTGTTGGCCGGTACGTTGGAAGCCATGAGGCGGCAAGTTGATGGGCACATCCTTCAGGGCTTGGACTGAATGATAAGTTTCCATCACGCCTTTGACGTTTTGCTCCATTTGATCCAGACGGAACTCCCCTGTAAAGCATCAGATTCAAGATTGCTTGTTAGTCGGCTGTCTAACTCGGCACAGCTTAATTAAGAATCAATTACGGACAACCTGAAGACTGATCGAATATGCAAACCGTATTACGGCATGGGCAGCTTGGAATATTTGATAAGAAAGAGGCTGGCGGTACAGTGACCGTCAATAGCGTAATTGGTTAAACTAAGTGAGGCTCCGACGCTACTCTAACTATTACAAAAAAGTCAACGCTTTGTGGCTATGTACAGTACTTACCGGGTGTGGTCTTGGTAGCCGCAGCTTGGGCTGGGGCACTCTTCGGAGGAGAAGACTTGGTTGAAACGAGTGTGTCGGTCGTTTCAGCAATGGCAGAAGCAGCTACTGTGACTGTCACTTTTTCAGGTAGACCAAGGACACTCTCCACGGAAGGATCGTTGTTGTTCCAGCCGTTGAACTTCTCCACAAAGCAATGGTACATGACAAAGGCCAGCTCCACCACACTGTAGCCGCTATTCGTTTCATGCTCCATGTCGGCCTCAAACTCCAACAGGAACTCCATCACATCCAGCCGGCTATTGACCTACCAAGAAAGACAAGTCTGGTCAGATAAAAAGTCCAGGGCTTAACAGGTGCTTGCACTAAGCTAATAATTAAGCTAGCTCGAACCGTAGCCGTCATTAAAGGCGAGATACCATTGCGGTCACAAACGTCGACGTTGAGCTTGTCCCGCAGGATCAACTGGTGGACCATCCTCAAGTCTCCCGTGGCGCAAGCTCGGAACAGCTGCTCCACTTGTCGTTCCTTGAGTCCAGCCGGCAAGAAATTGCCCTCCCGTCCTCTGACAAAAGCCTCCTCCACTTGCCTTGATACTTCCTCTATCGACGAGTCCATCTGCCACACATACTGCTGCATAGCCCGTAACTGCGGGCTGTTATTGCGAAAGACCTGCTGATACTGCGATGCCGTCCGTTGAAGAGATCGGTCAAAGGCCATATCCAGCAGAGCGACGAAGGCTTGATGGGGTTGACTGACGGCTGCCCCGTTCAGCTGGTAACGCCTGACCGCCACGGCACCGTCTGCTGATCCTCCGACCTCACCGGCCTCCAGCTGCGGCGAGGACTTGCCTACTTGCGCTGGCTTCGGTGACAAGAGCGTCAGGACCTGCTGAAGATAGGGGACATCAAAGTGCTGCTCCATGAGCACTTGCAGTAGATGAGAGCCCAACCACCAGCCAACGTCTTGCTCCATCTTACTCGACTGCACCGCCGGACCATACAGTACACCGTCTCTGAACAAACCCTACAAGTAGGCTATTAGCCTTCACCGCGTGATTACAGTCTACACGGTACATCAAGGAAGTGATCAGGTGCGGTACCTGCACAGTATCGCCGTTGGGGAAGGCCAGTAGTCCATATCCGTGCCGTCGATTGGCATAGAAGTGTCCGCTGAAGAAACGTCCATCTGACCACCAGTACTGTCCTGCGCCGTGCATCAAGTCATAGTAGAAGTAGCCGTCAAAGACCTGCAACTCATCCCAAGAGGCTTATCCAGACGTCCTTGACCATGCCCAAACGGGGCAAATACACTCGCTACATATATAGGCCACCTACCTCGCCGTTCCTCCATCTATACATTCCCCGACCATGTCGTACGCTATTCCAGGCTTGTCCATCATATGTATCCCCATCGGCAAAACGTAGCTTAACGTTCTTCAAGACGGCAGCTACTGCAGACTTGTCGCTGTACATGGCCATCCTACTGCAGCGGCTAATCCCCCGCGATCATAGCATTAGACATGCAGCACCGGAAGTACAGGCTTACGTCGATCACCTATACACAGTTTCCCACAGTCATCGTAAACAGCTGCAGCAGTTCCGCGGGAAGAGTTACCATAGAGCTATAGCTATCCAGCAGTGTCAAAAAGGAAAACGAAAAACGGATGTATGAGTACGCGTAGGGCCAGAGAAAATTGCCGTGGAACCCCTCCAAACCCCTCGAACCCCCTTTCACCTCATAAGACGTAGAATTCGATTTGGAGCGAAAAGCCAAAGCGAGGGTTTGGAGAGTTTTGGGGGTCAATGGACGGGGTTCTCTTGCCGGCTGGGCCAGAATTTTTTCTTCGCTTCTCGCCACGGAAAACGCTGGCCCGTGGAGTCAGGTTTTTAGATTTCGAGTGAGCTGGGTCCCACTGGCCCACTGCTTAACGCGTCCCTGCCGAAAGCCCACCGTTTGGAAAGCAGTATGGTCTACCGTTGGTGAAACAGAGCTTAATCCCCGGTATCTCTACTAGCTGCTGCATCAGCTTGCAAGCCTTGCATGGGCGGGTGGCGGGTGCTGTTGAATGGATGGGGTCCAGTGCGTCGCTCTTCGGTCCTGTCGGTCCTTCCACTGTGTATATCTGAGAGGTACGAACGTGTGTCCATGACTCCAGGCCGTGCTGGACGGTGCATGCGGATTGTGGAATGTGGAAATGCGACGACGTCACGATTCTTTCACGAATTACCAGCGATGGCCGGATGATTCACCCAGTGAATTACCGAAAACACAGAATGGCCTCCCAACATTGAATACAGCCTACCTCAATGACCAGGCAATCAACCCAATCAAGCTTAGAGATATGTTTGTTATTGCTGGTTTCATACAACACGGTGGCCGAATAGTGAGCAGTCAAGTACAGTAGAAAAACAAATGAATAGTAAAAATGAAAATTCAGCAGGAAGCCCTTAAAATCAAAACCGTCAAAAAATCAGGAAAAAATAAACAAAAAATCATTGTGCCTTGTGTCGAACTGAAAACTGGAGCATATAAAAACTGCTAAAAAAGGTGTTCGAACACCGGATCTTTGGTTTGGGACGAAAGAATGTGCGTACCCATGACAAATTTCCTCTTTTGACCGGTTCACAGCAGGCCGTACGTGACAACTGGGTGATTTTTGGTATTTGGCTGGGTAAATCATCCTGCCATCGCTGCAAATTACAACCGAATTTATCGGAGGCAGCTTTGGACTCATCTCAACTGGATCTGCCTGTGTCTTTTTTATCATCCGCCATCCCTTTCTCCAGTTGAAGCCCATGACCGGAGTTTGATGGTGTAGGTGTCATAGAGCATCAGCTTGTATGTTTACGGTGCCGGAAATATGAGAGTGTACGTCGTGATTTGGAGACGAAGGAGAGAAGGGAATATATCTATGGGTGAATGGTCGTTAAGAGCAGCATATCTTATCTAACCGGAAGTTCACCTCAACACTGATTTCTTCTTCTGTTACCCGTTAGCCAGCCAGCTTCTGATCTTCTATTGCTCTGTAAGCGATATCGGTAACTCAGTAGACGAGTACTCACTGCTTCGTTGTTGGCACTTTTTGCTTCACACTCCGCACCTTACTGATCACTGACTCTTCCCCGGTTTACTACAGATTCCACAATGATGCCTTCTTCGCCCAGGATAGCATGTGGCGCAAGACTGTGACAAGAAAGGAGTACTTCCGCTGAGTTGAAGGCGAAGTTTCTTCTTGTTGGATGGCGGTGAATGCCTTGTGCAGCTATGTGAACAAATTGCCCGTCGATGTAGTGATTCTTTTGGGAGGGAAGGCTCGGCTCGCCTTCGTCAGCCTTCTCTTCTTCACAATCCTGACTTGCGACAGTGGCTACTGTCTGGGGGATCCCAGTAGCAGCGGCAGCAGTAATGTCGGAGATGGAGAGATAGTAAGGCGGCCTTTGGAGCGGCAGGGGCCGCAGAGCGCTGATGGCAACAACGAGGGAGGAGGAAGATGGAACGAGACGGTGGTCTATGGGCTACGGCTGGAGAAGATTGAGGGAGAGTATGCCGACAACACGGTAGACAAGAGTAACGGCGTCCTGTACGTCAAGTCCGATACTGCTGTGACGCTGCGCTTCTTTGGACGGCACTTTAAGCCCACCACGCTGGTGGCTTTTACGCGTCGAATGGCCAGTGCCAATACCGAATGCCAAGAAGACATCTCCATGGCCTTTCGACCCGACAATGAAAGCATCAGCGCCTTTAGTGCCCTCTTTACCGTCAAGCTAGAGATGCCTCTGACCGGAAATGACTCAGGTATGCTCCTCGCTCTTGACCCTTCTGGCTAGACGGATGGCAAGTATGCATAGTGTTCTTATGGATGAGGTTCGGCCTACGGAGACGGGACCTACTAGGTATTACGTCGGTCAGTGTTGACTGAAGCAGAGATAGGAGGGGACGGTGATATGATAATGGATGCTGACGTTGATTCCGTCCGTCAAGTCAGACGCAAAGTAACGATCGACATGAGCAAACATTGATGACAGACTACACTATGCCCTATAATCCATAAAATCACAGTGAGCTTTTTGCGCCACAAACCGTTTATGCCGAGGAGAGGGTCGTCTGTTGTTGGACCAAAGTTATGTTTGTTTGGGCCGCCATGGAAGTGTCAGAGAGTCTCTCTGGAAGTGCACATGTCGGCAGCAATAGTCATCGATGCTGTATGTATCAATGATCCAGACCACAAATTACTCTAGCACGTTCGTTTGCGCCGACAGTAGTAATGGTGTCCTTTCCTTAGAACAAAACAGAAAGAAAAGACTATGATTTACTGTACGTAATATAAAGTGGCACTTGCAAAGTTGAATGGAGTGCAGAAGGATTGGAGCGTAGTGATAAGGGTGGTTGTTGGTTGCAGAGTTTTACTACCTGTGCTTGAACCGTCCATGGGGAGGAGTGTCATTGGCAGGTGGGAATGGCGGTGGTGGTGCCCAACAGTGGGTGCACCAAGGGAAGGAGGCCTGGCTGCAGATTCGGGCCGACAAGATCCCGGAGAACCCCTACCTCTTGCCCATGTGGCTGCAGATCACCTGCTTGGCCATCCTCCTCTGCCTGTCGGGCCTCTTCTCCGGCCTCAACTTGGGCCTGATGACGCTAGACCCCACCGAGCTGAAGATTGTCCTCAACTGCGGCTCGCCCAAGGAGCAAGGCTACGCTCGCTCCATCATGCCTCTGCGCAAACAAGGCAACTTCCTCCTCTGCACTCTCCTGCTGGGCAACGTCCTGGTCAACACCACCCTGACCATCCTCATGGACGACTTGACCAGCGGCTTGGTCGCCGTCGTCGGTACGATCCGCCGCCTTTGCAACTCCTGACTTGGGCCGTGTCCTGTTTGCAGCACATGATGCAGGACATTGGCGGAGAATAGCCTGTCAATAATAGGCGATGAAGGGTGTTTGCCACCGTTAAGGCTGTCTGTGTTTCAGCATCGACCATGGGTATCGTCGTCTTTGGGGAAATTATCCCCCAAGCCATCTGCTCTCGGCACGGCATGGCGGTGGGGGCCCATACCATCTGGCTGACCAAATTCTTCATGGTGCTGACTTTCCCCCTCTCCTACCCCATCTCCCGCATGCTGGACTGCTTCTTGGGCGCCGAGATTGGCCATGTCTACAATCGGGAGCGTCTGATGGAGCTCATCAAGGTGACGCATGGCTACAATGACCTGGAGCCGGAAGAAGTCAACATTATTTCTGGGGCGCTGGAACTGAAGAAAAAGACGGTGGGCTCCATCATGACACCGCTCAATGGTAGGCATTACACTCTCCTCCTCTTCTCTTCTTGGCACCTCAAGGCCATGAAAGCAAATGTCTGCTGTTGCAGATGTCTTCATGCTACCCTATGATGCCGTCTTGGACTTTGACACCGTCTCGGAGATTATGCGCCAAGGTAGGTTGTAGAAGGAGCGAGGTATTACTTTGCTCAGCGTACAACTTTGCTCATCTTTGTCACGTTTACGTCACAAAGCCTAAGAAGCCTGCGCACAGCTCGTGACGTATGGTGAGCAGAGTTGTACGCTGGTAAAGTAAAACCTTGCTCCTCGTACAGAAACTTCCCATGCCGGTGGCTGCAATCAGCTGGCCGCCTTCTTTTGTAGGCTTCACGCGAGTGCCGGTGTACGATGTAAGTCGGAGCAACGTGGTGGCTCTGCTGAACATCAAGGATCTGGCGCTGGTCGACCCCGACGACAATACTCCCGTCAAGACCTTGTGCAAGTTCTACAACCACCATGTTCGCACCGTCTTTGACGACACGACCCTCGATGTTATGCTGGGTAAGTATCAGCCCCAGGCCTACCCTGTGTCAAATCACATGTCTGCCATGCAGCGGACGGTCTTCTCTCTTGTCAGATGAGTTCAAGAAGGGGCGCTCACACATGGCCTTTGTCCAGCGTGTCATCACCGAGGACGAGGGCGACCCCTTCTACGAGACTGTGGGTGTCATCACACTGGAAGATGTCATTGAAGAAGTCATCCAGTCGGAGATTGAGGACGAGACGGACGTGACGGCCGACAATCGGCGACGGCTGCGAAGGCGCGACGTGGCCTTGGCCCAGCACGATATTCCCGTCTTTACTGGCGCCTCCGCTCCCCAATACCAGTCCATGATTACCCCCCAGCTGCAGCTGGCCACCTTCCAGTTCCTCTCTACAACGCTGGAGCCCTTCAGGGAAGAGCTCATCGCCCCCGTCATCCTCCGTCGCTTGTTACGCTATTCCGAGTCGGCTCGTTTCTTGAAAGAGAAGCAAGACGGTAACAAGACCCAAGCCTTGCTAAGACTTGATTTCTTACTGCATCATAGGCCTGACTGGCAGTGACTGCTGTCCATTTTCTTGCAGATCATGCTGAGCCACCTTGTTTGTATACGGCCGGTCGTCCAGCCGACTATTTCATTCTCATTCTTGAAGGTACAGTACGCCACTACTCCCTCCTCACAGTCGTCATCATCATCATTTCCTCACTTATCAGTTAACAAAACTATGCAGTGGCCGTTCAGGCTGCTGTACTGACTGGCCTGGATATTGGGCTGGATGTGTCTTGTGGGTGTCAGCGCTGTGTGGTTGTAGGTCGAGTGGAAGTGAAGGTGGGAACGGAGCATCTGTTGTTCCAGAGTGGTCCCTTCACCTACTTTGGCATCTCGGCCCTGACGCTGCTCAATGAAGGTGGCAGTCCGCCCGTCACCTCGCCCGCCAGCACTGCCAACGCCACCGTCACCTCGCCCAGCAGTCTGCCTCTCGCTCATCACCCCACCGATGTCCACCCACCCAGCGGCGTCTTCGTTCCCGACTTTACCGTCTACCCCGTCTCGGACCTGCTCTACTTGTACATCACTCGCGCCCAGTATGTCGCCGCTTTCCGCGCTTCCGTGGTGGAGCGCAGTACGGTGACGACCAAGACGGAGGGGGTGACCATGAAGGAGGACGGCACCTTGACAGCCTTGGAGCGGCAGGCTGTCGACTGGCAGCGCGCACTTCAAGTCAAGCGAGGCTCGCTGGCGCTTTTGCACGACAGTGCACGGGCAGCTGAGGCGGCAGCCACCGCTCAAGCCTTCAAGAAGACGTCCCTACTGGCCAACTCCAATGTCAGCCTCAACGACGCCCATAAAGGCAAGTCGGCCGATGCTCTGCTACCGGTCCTCCATCCGGACCACACTGTCAACCATCATGACAAGACTGCACCGACGCCCACAGCGCCCGTCGTCCACTCTCCTCTTTTACAACATCAGCCCAGCAGTCGTCGCACCAGCAATGCGGAACATGTACCCTAACAGCGGCTCCTCGGGCTGGTCCAGGCTGTCGCACTCACAGCCTCCCCGCCAGTGCATGAAGCACACAGATCGCCTTCTTCCACCATTCGATGTGTAGTATTCAACACAGCTGACGGCTTCCAGCGCGCCTTCTTTGTATCTTATGCTTTTTGTCATGCATCTCTTGTTGTCTTCTGTTCTTAGTGATATGCCGTGCTGTAATGGCCCTACCGGTCCAGACAGAATAAGCCATCGACGTGGCTCTGGGTGTACTAAAGATGCCGGTTAACTTTTTCACTGTTCCTCTATTTTGAGCCTTTAGTTAAACGTTATAATATCCTTCCCCATTGTCGGTAGTCGTACGTGTACAGTACTGTAGTGCGCTTTCATCAAAGCAAACTATTGATCTTAAGCCTGGTGATTTGGATTTCAGAGACGAAATAAATTTACAACGATGAGACAGTTATTTGTCCTGCTGCTCCCGTAAGTCTAAACGAGAAAAAATTAATCATATCAGAGCAGCACTATAGTGGGCAAACCTTAGGCAAAAAGCCGAATGGCTCCCAGTGGAGTACAGTAATGTAATAGAGCTGGCTCCCTCCCTTTGCAAATCTTGAATTGAATGACACTGAGCCATGTAAAGGCGAGCTTTCACAGTTCAACCTTGATTTTACAGACAGGCTGTGCGTCTAGGAGGTGAAAAAAGACAGTCGGCATGATTGACTGACTGCTGGTCGGGCTCATTCCTTTCTGGTGCGTTTAGCGGGGGGCTGAGAAGAATTCCCATGATCAGAGGGGAAGAAAGCGGTGATGGAACTCTGACCAGGTGGTAGAGTGGACGCCTCCTTGTCCAAGGACGCTTCTCCACCACCAATAACTCTTAAGGGAGCTGAATCTTCCTGTTTGACCACTTCTTGCTTCGTTTTCCTAGTTTTTGAAAAGAAGGCGACAATCTTGGGCTGACCAGGATCCAGCGGCTTTCCCGCATTTCCGGCCTCAGTCGGCCTGCAGACAAAGGCACAAGTTTTACCTGCGATCATGGTTGTTAATACAGTCCCTATTTGGTATTGGGCGATAAGCGCAAGTGGACTTTGGTAACACAGCTTACGAGATAGGAACAGATGCATCGGCTCCTTTGTAGGTAGCGTTGCCCATGGCTCGGGTCACCGGGTGCCAGTGCAAGTCATCGACAGCGTGGATACACAACTTAAGGGCTTCTTCCGAAGAGAGATGTGCACTATCCAGCCACCTGTTGACCTCCTCCTCAGTACGAAGGACGGCCGGCATTCGATCATGGATCCACACGGTGGCCTTTGATGGTTCACATGTTACGATACTGAAGCTGTAGATGGTGTTATTCTGGGAGGGAAAGAAGAACAGCGTTATACAGTTTCCATCCCCTTTATGGCAAGTCCCGTTTCGAATACCTCTGCGTTGTGCCAGACGTCAAAAATGGCCGCCAGTTTCATCAGCTGCTCGGGCAGGACTTCCCTATTTCCGTATGGAGGTTCGCTGTCTTCCCTCTTGGCTTTTTGTTCAAAGTACTTCTGAGGCATGTCCGTCAGGTAAAGCAGATATGGCTGTTTGACGTTACTCTGCAGCTTCTCCCATTCGTAAAATCTACAAGCCATAAAAATGCCCAAAAATGATATAAACTGGGAGGAAACAACCCCATAACCTTCTTGAAGCTAGCGGCTGATTGCACGATGTGGTGCGAAAGTAAAAAGGCGGACGCACCCTTCGGCTAGTACCACGCAGCGACGTCTCCTCTTCAAAGCGCCAGCAAAGGCGTTCTTCTGCATGATACCCTCAACGCGGCAGTTGATGGTGGCAATGCGAAGTTCGTTCTCGCCTCCTTTATGCCAGCTAGGAATCAACCCGAACCTACAGTGCGACATCAACAAGTCAGTATCTACAGGTACGAGTACCTTAATAATCTAGTACGATGATCAGAAGGAGCTTAGAGCTGGACCTCATAGGCATGACAATTCGTTGGTTTTCCACAGTGGATACTTTAACTTCGGGATGGTCCAGGATCCGGCCGGAAGTTGTCGCTGGGTCCGTTCCCACGTCGAAGTGTTGGGCGGAAACGAGTACAGGACTACAGAAACAGTAGAGACGCATCAGCAACAGAGCGTGTAAACGTGGAGCCAGGGACTGTCTGCACCTAAGAACGACGATGGACACTGGCCGTAGGGCCGTAATGTACCTGTAATTAATTGGAGCAACGTTGGCAGAAGCACGATAGCTGTGGGCGCTGTTGTTTTCACGCCATATCGGCTGGTAAAGCTGGCCATCGGGCGCCGTGTATTGACAGGCGCGGCAGATGGTGGCTGGGTCCAGTGCACTGAAAGACGAGGACAATGAAAGCACAGGGAAGGGCAGTTCCAAGTTATCTGACAAAGTTGGAAAGACCACAACAAACAGGCGCTTCAACTTACCAAGCGAATCGTCCGCACATCTCGATCGTCTGGAAAAACGGGGAACAGTCAAAGTTATTGCATAAAGACGTCAGCATGTAGCTTGATTCGACAGGGCATGGTGAGCTGTAGTAGATGAGATAGCTACATCTCCAGGTCCAAAGAGAGGACGGCTAGTTGCGGTCTCCGAAGTTCGCATGCCAGCAATGGTCCCTGGCAACTAGTACTGCCTGCTATTTGAATGACTATTGAAAGTCCAGGCAATTAAAGCTGACCAATCAATCACCCCCTTCACTGCCTTCTCAGTGTGTCCGTCAAGATCGCAAAGTTGCGACAAGCAAACCGGCATCAATTTCCCGCAGCATACATGAGCTGCTAAAGGGGGCCTGGCCGGTAGACCTGAGGATGGTGTGGTTTCACCACACCACACCGAAAAAAACCACTCTTTTTGGTTTCGGTATGCTTGAAACACCAAATCGAAAAATTGGTGTCCGAGTCACACCAAATTTGTCGTTTCGGTGTCTAGGAACACCACATCACACCAAAACGAAAACCTTTTGGTGCACCAGATTTAATGAGCTAGTCAGCTAGCTTGGGCTAGATGAGTATCGCAAACTCGCTGTTTCGCCCCGTGGTTGATTCGACTAACTGTTGATTGTTTAAGCTGCGAAAATTTACCTGTGTGGAATATTTTCTTCCGAATTCGTCTGTATTACATCTGGCCATCTTTCGACGGTTCTGTTCGTTCTTTCTGAATTCAGATTTCTGTCATGTTTGGAAACAGGCTGACGTTTAACCAGGAGCTGGAAAGGATTCGTGCGGAGAGCGAAGAAAGGAATCCCGACGTAATGTTTTCCCTGTCTTGTCAAAAATGGTGATTGACTTTATGGCTGTTTGCGCTTCTTCGGTCCCCTCTGAGCGATGGTTTTCGCGTGCCTAGAAGTTTACTAGATAGTACGACCGTGCAAGTTTCGATGTGTTTGAAATCTTGGTATTTTTTTGAGTTTCCTGCAGCGCAGTTCGATTTGTCGATGACGGATTGATAAATTGTGAATTCGCTCTTTGAAACTTTTTTCGGTTTTTCGATTTGGTTTGGTGTGGTGCACCGAAAGAGTGGCGTCCGATCCACACCACACCGGAAAAAGTGGTGTGGCTTTCGCACCGAAAAACCAGTTTCGGTGTGGAGAAGCACCGAACCGAAAAACACCACACCACACTTAATCACACTTTTCTCAGGTCTACTTGCCGGAACGTCAAACACACTGATTGAGCGATTAAGTGATTCCGTTCCGCTAACAAATAGGTGAATTCCAGTTTCTTTCACTGGATCCGAAGGTAGAAAACATTGTCATGGCTAGGACCCGTATATTTATAGCGATGAGGATGCGGAGAAAGCTTTGAGAAACTATGAAGAGAGCGGATTATCGAGGAGAAAGCATGCGAAGCTTACAGGAATTCCGGAATCAGCCATGCGCAGCTGGTGGTGAGTCGAATGATACCTGTTCCATAAGCAGCTGATAAGCTTCATGGAACCTCATGTTTTTGCTTCACAAAGCAAAGATTCCGGGCAAGCGAGGACCGGAGAAAAGTGAGCAGATACCGGAAACGCTCCAGATGGAAATGAGCAATTTGAGTTGACTTTTCAGAATAACACTTGTCTTAACCGATGGCCAATCATTGATTGTTGATTAAGCAGTACAACGTCTAAAATCCCCGATCGGGCGTTATTTACTGTTCACGTGGTTGAGTGCGCGATAAACTGCGAGCACTACAGTAGTTTCAACCGGGTGTCTTCCTATGAAAATATACACCACGTACACGTTATCAACTGTTTGATAATGGCTAATCAAACGCCGTTCTCGACGGCTTGCGGTTTTGGCAGGCCATATGCAAGTGGAGGCCTCTTTTAGCAGCTCATTACTGTCCCGCAGTAAGTTAATGTTAGGACTAACAACCGATATCTGACTCTTGATCCTCCTTCGGCTCTTCATCCTGCGTGTGTACCCGATCGAAACCTTATTGTTCAAGCTCCTGACCCGACGATGAAGGAGTGGGGATAGTCTTTTGTTGCAAGGCAGAGCCCGGTGCAACTGGAATTTGTCGGAGCGTCAACTGCAGCCACCACTTCCGCTGCATTCTCTGGTGAAGTTTCACTTGCAGTTCCGAGATGCATGGCCAAGCCATCTTGTCGTTGTCAGTTAATCTTCAACGTGCGTAAGTTTGGTTCAAAGTAACCCTTTGTCAATTGGATGCGCGGATATAGTTCGTTGGAAGAGTCAGACTGTTTGACTTTAAATACGTTCATCTTCGTACATGTCATAAATGTACGAGCGGAAATGACGGGCAAGGTTATGCTATAGGTTGGAGGCGGTGTCGGATGCTGCCATGTCTGCCGATACTTTGGGCAAGCCGGAGAAAGGCGGCGTCGGTGATGCGGCGATGGCTGCGCAATGGGACAGTGGTCCGCTGGAGCACGCCTTTGTCACCTAGAAGACGGACCTATGTACTGGGCTTTGCATTAGGGACGATACAGATGCCCTTCAGCGCCGCCATGGCCAGCTACGACCATTCCCAGCTGCCTGCCGTCTTGCCCACTAGCCGCAAGATTGCTCGCAGAGAGAAAGAACGGCGAGGAGCCATGGCTTTGATCATGCGTCAGCCGTGGATGGTGCTGGTCCTCTCCTTGCGCTGCATCAGATTAGGCCTAATGTACCTGCCACTGTTGATCGTCTACCCGCTGATGATACAAACGCCAGCTCTGAAGATGCTGTGGCTGCGTGCCCTGCTCAAGGCCTTTGAATGGTCCGGCCCCACATTCATGAAGTTCGGCCAGTGGATGAGCACGCGACGAGACATCTTCTCCCCCCAGCTCTGTGCCGTCTTCTCTTCCCTCCATCGCTCCACTCCTCCGCATTCCTTCAGGTATCAATCAGCCCATTTCTTTATAGGGACATGATTACCCGCAAAGTCGTCGGTTGAGACCTTTTTTGACTGGTGTCGTAGGTCGACAAAGCGGCGGATGAAGGCAGCTTTTGGAAGTAGTTGGAAAGAGTACATTGTCTTTGAAGGAGCCAATCCGCGGCCTATCGGTTCGGGCTGTGTTGGTCAGGTCTACAAGGTCAAAGTGGACATGGCCAAGCTCAAGACCCAAAGCGACGACACCCTGGCCCTTCCTTCAGGGCAAGCCAACAGCGCCGCCTTCGCTCCCTTTGACATTACACCCTGCACTGCGCTCCCTCTTCTGCCCCCTTCAAGTCAAGCAGCCTCCACAGAAACAACTGCCTATGTCGATGCCGCCTTGAAGATCCTTCATCCCAACATTCATTACAGGGTCAACCGCGACCTCATCATCCTGGAAGTGGGCGCCACCATTCTGGAGTTCCTCTTTAAAGACCTAAAGTGGCTGCGCATCCGCGACAGTGTCATCGAGTTTGGCTCGCTGATGAATCGCCAGTTGGATCTACGGGTGGAAGCGCAGAACCTCCTACACTTTCACCGCAACTTTGCCCACTTCCCTTCCGTTCGCTTCCCGCTGCCTCACTTTCCCTTTGTCAGCCAAGGCGTCCTCCTGGAGTCGTGGGAAGAAGGCATCCCCATCGGCGACTTTGTTGACAAGCAAGTTCCACCCATGGTCCGCAAAGAACTGGCTTCCATCGGCGTCGAGGTCCTCCTCAAAATGACCTTTATCGGCAAGCATACCTACCGATAATCATTGATGGCCTAACCGGCTAATTGACATATGAAAGCATAAAGATAAGGGATAAAGAGAGATGGTATAATGAATTTGCTTGTAATTGCAGATAATTTTGTACACGCCGATATGCATCCGGGTAACCTGATGGTGCGCAACGTCAGTGGCTCGTCATCGAAAGAGGCCATGGATATGCCGGCAGCCAAGCTGGTGTACGAAGACGTGGGTGATGTCCTGTTGGTGGGGATGCAGAAGGCCAGCCATCCCTTCCAGCTGGTCATCCTCGATGCAGGCCTGACGGCCTCCCTTTCCCAGTACGACTTTGACAGCTTCCGCGGCGTCTTTGCGGCGGTGGTGCGGGGTGCCGGCGACGTGGTGGCGGACAAGTTCCTCTTCCACGCAGCCGCCGATGCCTGTACCGACCGGGTGGCCTTCAAGAAGGAGCTGTCCAAGCTGGTCCACGAAGCCCGTAGCAAAGAGTTGTCGCTGAGCCAGGTTGACGTCGGCGAACTTCTGCAAGACCTCTTCTCCATTCTGGTCAAGTATCAGGTCAAGCTAGAAAGTAACTTTATCTCCATCATGCTGGGTATCATGGTCCTGGAAGGTCTCGGTCGATCGCTCGATCCTGACTTGGACTTGTTGGAGAAGGCTCGACCCGTCCTTCTGAGGAAGATGATTTTTTAGCTTATCGTTTCCACTGACCTTCATTTATTCTTTTCACTTTTGTTTCCATATTGACAGATTGTGACCATGGCTTTGTCGTTTTACGAGCTTGCGGCACTTCTCTGCCTGTTCAGTTGAAATGACCATCACGATTACTACCATATCCGTATGTCGTTCTGCACTGCGCGTACATCAGCAAGTGATTCTTGCGACCTCGAATCGTAATTATCTTGAGATAACTTTGCCGAACCAAAGGTTAATGGCTAATGCCGGGACTTTACAGTGCCACGGTAACAACAAGCGGACTGATAGCAGCTGCGGAGAATATTTACAGCTCCTACAGATATCACAGGTATTACAGGAACATTGTGGCAGGGAAACAAGGGTAGAAAGAAGGGAACAATATTTCCAGGAACACAGCCACAATGAGAATTTCAAGAGAGATTTTCAACAAGCTGATGAATACAACAGTGAAGAGACAAGCCGTTGGCTAGTATCCGTCAGGAGTTTCAGACAGGCAGGCTACACGCCACAGTAAGCTTCCCGATAAACGACTTTGTCAGTCGGTGTTCGTTGCCGGCTAGCGAGTAATACACAATGAGGAATTTTGATTGATATAAAGACATCTGGACCGGGCGTTAGTCCGAAAGACAACGTTCTTGTGGGGATGAGCAACTAAACTATTCTGCCAGGACAGTAGTGGTGGAGGGAATGGCGATTCAGTTCCAGGTCAGGTCGTAGGCCGTCCATCCGCTGGGTGGCGCCAGGAAGACTCGGTGGCCTTTGTAGACAAAGACCACCACACCGCGGTAACCGGTACGAGGAACCCCAGCCTGCAAGACAGGCAGCCGACTCGGGCTAGCTGCGGCAATAGGACCCTTCACACATCTTACCTTAAAGTCCTGCATGACTCCCAGCAGCTTAGCATCCCTAACAAAAGCAGCTTTGCTGGAGTACTCGACGCGGAGGGGATCAGACGTCTTGGGCAACTTATCATTGCGCAGGTCGTCGACGGAAACACTCTTGGCAGCGTATACGTCGGCTATGAAACGCGGATCATAGATATCCTGTTGCAAAAGAACCGTCAGATGACCGGTGCCTAAAGAAGGCATGTCACAATGCCTTCAAGCTGAAAGTCACTTTACTTACGAGGGGAAGGTTGTAAAGTTAGCCTCCCCATACCAGGTTTGTAAAGTTAGCCGTCTAAGTTCGCCTGTTCTCTACTACTCAATCCCAAACTTTTAAGGATAGATCGATAGATAAAATAATGAGCTGTCGAATGGTGTTAGGCACAGTCAACACGACGAGTCAGAGAATCCGAGAGATCCGCAATCAAAAGAACGTTGAAATCTCATGTTGAAAAGCCAAGACTGACAATCAAATAGTCAATCAAGCGATAGACGCTACAGCCGTCGCTAACTATACAAACCCGGTATGGGGTAGCTAAGTTTACAACCTTTACCTCGTACCTTCAGCAAGTAAGACAGACTCTGACGAGTAAACTGTACCGCCACATCGTTCAGCTTGATGAACTTCAGGTGCTGTTCAAAGAACTGCCCGCTAGAAAGCGCAGCAGTGTTAAATAGGAGGCGGCAAGCGGGCGGCAAGGTGCATGGATAGCTTACTTGCTAACGCCCTTCTTGCCAAAGGTGGAGGTGCGTGATATTTCAGGGCGGATACAGGAACGCTCTAGCCGTTGTTCCGGCCGACGCATCCAGTCGTCCCAAAACCTGCAATCGAGCAGGTGTTATTAGCAGCAAGGTGAGGAGAGGGTCAGCCTGGCCAAGAACAGGAAACGAACTTGTCGGGCCATTTGGGCCCTAGTTCCGCCCATAGTTCCCGACGAAGCATCCAACCCAAACCAGGAAAGAAGTCCGTTCGATAAAGCAGCTCTGCAAAAGGTACAGTATGATGAACACAGCCCTTCCACACCCAGCTGCCAACGATTCATCAATGATCAAACCAAAAAATGATTAATACCACTGCCGCTTCCTTATCCTGTCTTTTATGCCGTCTTTCATTTTCCCGATAGAAATTTGAGTTGTATAAAAAGTATGTGATTCGTACAAATTTCGGTCGAAAGCATGGCTTGCCAAACAGGTCCACATTACGGACGGATGGAGTAGAGTATAAGTACCTGGTGCGTTAGCGATGAGACCAGCCTTGCCGTTATCGTTCCAAGCCGAGATGCACCATAACGACTTGTCCACCACCAACAGTGGATAGGTTCCCGCAAAGTATTCGAAAAAGTCGGGCGATATATCCAAATCATCTGGCGAACAAAATCCAATCAGTCAGGTTAACGGAGAGAGAAATCGCTTCGACCGGAAGTCATCCGGTCTTTGCTTCCGGTGATTGTCAAGTATAGTTCTGAACGTGTGCGATATACCTTCGGTGATGATGACAGCGCTATGGTTGTATTTGTCAAAAATCTGGGAGAGACCCCATTTGTAGTGACGGGCGATCTTGTAATATCCCTCAAACTTTTTGTCCTTCTTGGGCAAAATGATGGGCGTATTATTCGTATGCTACGGACAAAACCATGCACTTTTGACGTCAACTGAGCATATACCCAGATTCAAGGCCAAAGGTTAGATGTTAATCATCGCATGCCGAAGATAATGTCAGTGGGCGGGGGGGGGGGGGG
>BDGG01000021.1:295006-334553 GCA_001949185.1 Ramazzottius varieornatus | reverse complement strand
GGGGGGGGGGGGGGTTAGACGCGTACCTTCATGTGGGTTACTTGATCGCCATAACTGGATATAACGCGCGCCGTCTCTTCATGGCCACAGTCTTGACTGACGTAAATTGGGAAACTTGCTGCAGATGGCCGATACCTGCACCAAACACAGACAGTGCGTTACTTCCGGCCGGTCAGAGGCCCAACATTAGGAAGACTCTTCTTATATGGTGCAAGCTGTACTTGATTAGCTGGTCCAGATGACGACGAATAGTCGGACGATTGCAGCCAAAGACCACGACGGCAATCACGGGAACTGGCGATGGTAGAATCGTTAGAGTGGAATTGAGCCTTCCTTCTCCAATCACTAGAATACACAGCACCCGCACATTAAGCATGAAATACGTAGCCTAGGTCCATTTCACCATAATATTCAGACTTGAGCACGTCACGCCTTCCTTCACCCTCGTTGGATTTTCTCCCAATATCTGTACTTCCATCGACCGACGTCTGGCCTGTCCTGTGTGAGGACGGTGACAGTTAGCAGCTAGGATGGACGTACCATTCTGGACTCTGTGGACGTAGTGTTGCAGCTGGTCATTCTGACTGGTCAACGTCTCCACTTCCTTGCGTAGTGCAGCCAGTTGACGGGATACCTTGGGTGAAGCACCTATACCACTCTCGGCCAGCCGATGAATCTGCGGCGGCGCTTCCTCGCTGTCTCCTTCAAAGTCCAGGTGTGAGCGCTGCTGGAAGAGCATGTACTGATAGAAGAAGATGATCCATATAAGAGTGATGCCCGATCCCACAAAGTAGCCCACTTTCCTTTTCATCTCCCGATCCTGCTCTGTCGTCTCGCTTCCCACCACTGCATCAGAAGAACAGGCATACCGACCATCTGCAACCGAAAGAATAACACAACCCTGGTTGACCGCTGGCGACTGGAGATTAATAGTCCAGATCACGGAAAATGACCCACAAAAGTCATGATAGTTGGAGGTCTGAGACGTGGTCCGTGTGGACAGTGACGCAACGAGATACGACAATTGATCTTTTGCAGCGCTTGTGTGTTCAACTGTTCGGCAGCTTGAATGCCAAACGAACCGAGGAAATAAAGTCGCAATGTCGCAATTAATGAAAATAACGACACAGGCAGTGTCAGGCACACAGCTGTCAGCTGACAACAGTCACTGATTGAGCTAATTAATACCCAAGGGACTCTGAATCGCAAACTTATCAGAGGAAGCTCGAGCTCCAGACAGCACAATCCTTTATTCAGGATGATTCCCCGATTTTTTCTGACTTTTCTAAATTTTTTGACGAATTTTTCCAAGTTTTTGATGAGTCATGAGTCGTGATTTCGGATTTGATCAATCAATTCTGTACTAACCATTCGAAGATGTTGGCGTATATTAAATATTTCAAACAGCGCTTGTCTTTTGACATACTGCGAGGTAATGCTTTTTGTGTTATGGGCACTGCGAAGGAGACTAAAAGACTCGAAGAAACATTTTACGTTTTGAATCTTAGAAAGGGAAGAGCCGCGTCCACATAACTTGTTGATTTTGATTTAGTCTCCTGTTTCATTGTGGTCTTCTTTTTAAGAAAACGTTATTTGTTTGAATAAAGCAATGAGGACCCTGTTGGCGTATTAATTAATACGGAATTGATAACCCTGTTGATATACCACTTGACGGCACTGCACGATCAACAGGGTATAATACCGCACTATCCCGGTACGTACAACAGTTGACTGATGGTAAAAACCACTTTCGGTGCCAAGAAATTTCTCTTTGATCTTCCGCCATAAGCTCAGGCTTGCCATAGCTTGCCCTAATTAAAGGGCTTTGAAAAAGCTTTCTACGATGACTCAAGTGGTCTATGATTCATTCTAAAGCTCCGCTGTAAGGCCAGCCGTTGGGCGGTGCTCTCGCAACACCCTGAGCACTGCGCGATTTCATGCTTTCAGAATACGATGGGGGAAAGTCACTCTCGCCTTGTTTTAACTGGTTAAAACTGGGGGGCGGTGCAAAATTAGACCAATCACCACCTCATCGATTGGCTAAAATTTTGGAATAGGATGTAGAGTGCGCCACCTGCCAACTCGAAACGGCCAGGCTTCAAGGTTTTCTTAATGACCACTGGGCAGATCTTTCCACGAATCTGAAACTGTTGCAAGATACTAAAATGTTTGGGCTCTCGCAGCAATTATTTTGGTGACTCTGGACTAACTGAGAGCCTGGCTGGAAAGTAATTTGCTGGCTACGCCGAAATTCTATTAAGAAAGGGAAAAAATTCCACACAGGTTCGCAGAGCCAGTGTCCAGTAGCCGCTAGTTTTAGTTTCAAGAAAAGTTGATTGTCCGGGCAAACGGAAAAAACGGGGAGCAAAAGGTGAACTGGAAACTCGCTACGCACAAATGAGTGTGCGCCGGGAATGTGCGTTTCCTGCCCCGTGCTCAAGGTGTTAAGGGCATTTAAGGCAGAATCGTTTAGTTTAGTGTTTTTCAGTCTGTGTGCCTCCCTCGAAAGATTTCGTTCCTCGAATACTTATTCCCACATCGCAGACGGCACGAAGTGTCATTTCAGCTCTGGGCATCGAGCATCAGAAGGAAGATGCTGGCCTCTTTGTGGACAGGCCTACGGAGCAAGGTAGGTAGCCGGAAGTGATCCTCCTTGTGGAGCTACGTACGTGCTTATGGGAAGTGGGATTGAGCTGGCTCATTTTGCAGATTCTCCTCCGCACTCAAAGGGGCTTCTTCCGACCACAGCGTCCTGCCTCTTCATCTTCTTCACCCGTAGCTTACCAGCAGGATTTACCACCCACCGGAGGATACGCAGACTATGACTGGGGCCGAATACCTCAAAAGCCATATATGGGCGCTACCAAGCAGTTTCTGCTAGTTGTCTTCATGACCATCACTGGTAAACTTATGATGGAACTGGACAGGAAACGTTGGAGGTTGGTATTGCGTTACTTTCAGGTTATCGACGCGAGACTACTTGTCAACACTTTGCCTTGTTGCAGAGGAGAGAAGCTGGAGATGCTGGATGCCAAAGTGGCACTGATGCCCATGCTGCTGGCTGAACGGGATCGCCTGTAAGAAAGTTCCCCGTCAAAATCGATCAGTGTTAAAGCTTCGACCGCTTGTAAATGCCGTCTTTCTTACGCTTTTCGCAGATACCTACGGCGAATCCGTCGCAATCGCGAAGAAGAGGAGCGGATAATGAAGAACGTACCAGGCTGGGAAGTGGGCAAGTGGTTTGACGAGCCCGTCTACAAGACCGTGCCCAAGGACCATTGGATTGGTAAAATGCTTTTCTGCGACATGTTGCTTCTTTTGTCTGTACTTATCCCAGTCCTAAAGACCCTAAAAGTCATCTTTTCTGTTGCAGATCCAACACCCTTTGAGTACTGGGTGCACTGTGAGGCCTTTGAGTTCGAGAAATGGTACCATTGGTGGTTCACAGCCTAAACTCTTCCTGCAGTATGCTGTTGCCGTCGTTGGGGTTCAGTAAACGACAGCGCGAGTTTGGCTTACAGCGAGTGTGACATAGTGTACAGCGTTTCTTCCCTGTTTGTTCTAGCCTTGGCTGAACTCGGCTCTCTGTATTTCCAAGTTAACTACAGTCGCATTTCGCTGAGTAACACGGTCTAACAAGATTATTTTGACATAATTATCTTGTCAGCGTGTCGCACATAATCTATAGTTACAGCAAGCTTTGAGCATCGAGAAGACACTGAAAGAGCGGAAGTCGTATGAATAACCAAAATATCACGGCGGTAACGTACAGTGTGGGAAATGCATCCCTACCCGTGTCCTTATTTCGATTGTTTGGTTTCCAGTTGGTACTTCCTGGAAACCCTATAGAAAACTCAAATGGAAACACGGGTAGGGATGCATCTCCTGCACTGTCTTACTTAAAGACGGTTCTGTTTCTCTTGAAGCAATTCGTGCTCCGTGGCGTCTTTGACGTAATTTGCTACAACAGGAAAGCCAGACATTATCACCAAATCCACGAGCCCTCTCAAAAGAAAATGTTACAGAGGAGACCTTACCGTGCATTCGATGAAGAAGGGGTTCCTGCGCCTCCACTTTACCCCGGCTCCACTGACAAAAGGCCATGAAGTACTCCAGCTTCTTCACCACGTTCTTGTACTGCTGTCTGTCGTGCTCATCTTGTTTAGCAACCTTCATTGCTCGTCTGAAGAGCGCGTGAAGGTCGGAAAGGGCTGCTTGCGCGAAGACGGGTTGTTGAAGGACCATGACCAGGTCCAGCATAGCTAGGGCTCTCGCTTCTGGACTATCGAGCGCCGACTTTAGTGACGACTGGTCGCACTGCAGCATAACCATCATTAGGGCTTCCTCCAGACTGTGCGGCTGGTTTTTGGCTATCGACGACAGGCCAACTGCCATCTCCAAAAGGTTGCTGGTCGCCAGTTCGGCACAGTTGTGATGATCACCATTATACAAGCGCGTGATGAGAAGGTAGGCGTAGAGGGAGTTCAGTACGGAGAAGAGGACGGTGTCGTGGGAAGGTTGTCGTTGGAATAGACTGGACAAGTCAGGCTGCGCAATCAGGGCAGGGATGTCTGTACGGGCAGACGGTACCTCCTCCGAATCGTCGGACGGGGAAAGCACGGTTATCTTGGGGAGAGGAATGGTCCACCAGGGCTGCCATACTTCGATCAACTCCGACAACCTGTTTGCCTTCAGGAACTCCTCGAAATCGCCCTTTTCCTCCGCAGTCAGCATATACCATATTTCCTCGTACTCTTTCCCATCTAGAAACAACAGTACCAATATTCACTCTGCGTCTGCGATAACAGGTAATGGACTAACGGTATTGGGCTAGAATTGTAAAGTGATTACCGAGCTTCATTCCACCAAAGCGTTCCTCCAGGCTAGGAATCACATTCGATCCGGATGTTCTGCTGGCATCATCGTCATCTGCTTCCTCATCTTCGGCTGGGAAACAACCCGACTCATCCTCCTGTAGTTGGCGTAATGTTTCCAGCAGTTTCTTTTGAGAAGATTCACTACGAATAAACTGTCAGTATAGAACACGAGTTCACATTCTGCAGCCATTGTGTTCAAGGTTCTCGATCGTTATTTTCACTAACCCAAGTTTGTCCGCTTGTAACTCCTGCATAACACACTGCCTGTAGAAGGCTTCGGCGCACTCTTGGTGACTGGAGGATTTGTAGCAGTCCAGCGAACAGTAGGGAAGGTTGCATCGCGGACAGGTATATTTGGACAAGCTGACTTTGCAACTGCAACATAATACAGGCACATCATGATTGTCAATCCACAAACTGTCACAAAGTATCCCCAAGGGCCAAGGCCCACGGGACAACCATTGTCGATCCCAGTCCTGGCACGAAAACCACTTCCGGTCAAGTAATCGAAGCTCAGTTGAGTTTACTTACATCTTGCACGGCCACACACTTTGCGATGGCACCGCTTCCCGCTGTAGTGGATTTTGAACGTGAAACTGCCTCCGAAACGACAGCCTTTTCATCTGCTCCATTCTCAAAGTGATAAGGACAAACTTCACTTCTGGCGAGCCGCTGCTCAGTGCTGGCACAGGTACGATATACGGTTTCGGCAGCTTTCTACGGTTGAATTAATGAATTTTCAGTTTGCCGCAGTGTTCGCCAGGTAAAAATTGCGGTGCCGAAACTGGAACGCCTTTCCGGCTCGCCATAAAACCATAGAGCATTTTTTTCTGTCGAAACAGCTAATCAAGTCATTTAATTTTGCAATGATTCTGTTAAGTCACCATAATACGGCATTTTTGTCAGGCTGTTCCGCGTAGCACGGAATGTTTACCTGGACAACACTGGTTTGCCGTCTTTCCGTCTGGCCCAAACTTCCTTTGCCTGCGTCTGCGTGTACTGTATCGTACCTGATTTTGTTTCGATACATTGCTGTCACTTTCGGTTTTACAAGAGTCTACGGCAACTGAATGTTGATAGAACAACGAATATTTTTCCGCAGAAAAGATGGGCGTGCAGTGCATGCTGCAAACTGGGGACACTTTTAAAACCTTAATGAATAACTAATATATTGAAAGTTAAAATGGATTTCACCACAATATCTCTTGCACGCTAAGTGATAAAAAAGAGCTGGCTAGGTGACTTCAAACGCTGTCGACAAAAGACATAAGAGGGAACTTCCCTGTTGCGCGTCGGATCTAACGACAAAGCCCCTTTCGTCCAGTGTCATCTTTTGTTCGACGCTGTCAAGAACCCACTTTTCACTAACGATGTGAAACTTCCTCAGGCGAGAACGATTGAGCTTTCTAAAAGCTTCTAGGCGAGCCAACCTGCCAAAGAGATATGGCAGGATAAACCATCCTGTGTCCCTTTCGACATCGATTCAGTCCACAAAACGGCAAGTACTCGTACTTACCGATGGGAATGTAGAACAATGTGAGTAACATCCGAAGAAATTTTGTCCATCACCAGTCCGCCGCCAGCCAAGAACTCCACTTCAGCCAAGGCCATATTAGCACCGGGCTTCAATCCAGAGGCGGGTTCTCCAATCACAGCATACTTGTCGAAATATGCACTAGCAAAAGGGTGTCTTTGCTAGTCTATCTTTCACGAACAACAATAACAACCGCTTATCGGGCTTACGTGCAGGTTCGAAACAGTGCAAACGAAGGGAAATTATTGTAATATCGATCTTCAAAGTCTGTCAGTTGTGTCCGACTGATGTCCTGCAAACACGGAAATTCCTTCAATAAAACGTCCACTGTACGTGTTCGATACAGCTTGGCTGAAAGGATCTTAACTCGGTTTCCTTACCTTGGTTTCCATATCGGTGAAGATTCTCTCCAGATCGGGTAAGGTGATGTCTTCTGTAAAGCTATCTCCGTACTTATCAAAGGCATTCTTGATCAGCTTCTGAGTTCGCTCTTGTGCAAACATCAGGTCATTAGGATGCCTGTCAACATTAAGCAAACCTCAACCGTCCCCGAAGCCATGCGCCCGCAGACCGAAGCTTACTTACCATGGGGAAATTTCTTTGGCAGTAACACAGCGCAGAATCCAGGCTGGATAGACGACATCATAGAGATGTGTCTTGATGATGTTCTGGACGTGGACGGTTCGCTTGTCCGAGATGACACAAAAGGTGTTGCCCTCTGTCACCTTCTGGACGACACTTCCTCCATGTGCTACTATCAGCTTCTCCAGATCTTGCTTACTGTGAGCTTTGTCGCCACCTATAAGAGCATCAGTTAGGCATCGACCGCCTGTCCTACTGACTTGGTTTTTTCTTGCAACCTCAGAAACTCGTACCGGCTACGTAGAACTCCTTTCCGGCAAAGATATGACCCTGGGTCTTCACGCCGCTAACATCGGCAGGACGGAAGTGTTCGGCCAGACGAAGCACCGCTGTCCGATGTACAGGAGCTTTGAGGCGCTTCTTGGGACTTGCACCCATGCCAAAGTGGTCATCCGTCACATGCTTGGCACCCAAACGACCACTGCTTTGGCCTTTCAGCTCCAGTAGCTGCGATAGTGTCATACATTCATACCTGAGCAACAAAGACCTCCTTGAATATCGAAAAGCGACACTTGGCAAGTAAATTGGAGAAAGTAGGGGGATGCAATGTACCAGTGTTTGTCGGTGCGACACTCTTTGAGGCGAGGAAAGCGCAGGGTACAGCCGGTGGCAAAGGCATCCGAGTCCAAGAGCTGTGCCGCACTAACTTTGACGATGAAGGACTTGTCGGGTTCAATGTAAGCGTCGGGCTTCTCCTTCTCGCCCATCAGCGTCAGCCAGGCTGGTTTGGCACTAGAGTTCCAGGGTTTGAGATGTGGGGCCAGTTTCAAGCCCATCTCTTGCAGCTCTTTATATGTATAGCCCGAGCCCACTCGGCAAAAGGACAAGAACTTGTTGGGGTAGTCGCCGGCCTTGTCAGGGTTCTGAGCCACAGCCAAGAGAAAGTGGGAGAAGCCGGTTCGCCGACCCGTCCCGTAATAGCCTCCCACAACGAGGACGTCCAGCTGGTCCGACAGGCTATCGACAAACTCGGGCTTGACCTTCCACCAGCCGGCCGAACGGGAGTTGGGCTTGTACACTGACGACGGCTGCTTCAGGATGATGCCCTCTTCGTTCCGGTCGATGGCTTCGTTCAGGTACTCGTAGCATTCTTCCCTACAATCAATGCTCCGCACCACGTTTGCATGCCGGCCAACCGAAAGTGCTGACTTACGGTGTGGTGACTTTCTTCCTTGTGGCGTAATATAAACGGCCTTCTTCCACCTGGAAGAGGTCCTTTAGGATGGCTAGTCGTTCAGTCAGAGGAAGGCCTGTCACCGTCTAAGATATGCGTCATTACAACAAATCACAAGGTTCATTCGTACGGACTCTGGGCTTAAGATGAGGGGAAGCCAGCCTACGCTGCGTACCTTTCCATTGTAGAAGAGACAGTCGAACGCCACAAAGCAGACTTGATAGCCATTCTCGCCGTTTAATGTCTTGATGGAATAACTCTCAGCTTTGGTCGCTATACATTTCTCCTGCAACACACACCCATTAGGCAGGACATTTCTCCATGAAGAGCAAACTCAGTAGAGTGAAAAGTTCCTCCTTGTTCGATCGCACCTTCATATCGAAGGCACATATTTCCCCGTCAATAATGAAGCTGTCGGCTTCCGGGTTAAAACAATCGGCAATATATTTGGTCAGGTTCCCTTCCGACGCTCCTCCACCTAATATCTGTATGCGATAATGAACGTTGGTCATCGTACAACCAACACCCACGTATGTAACGCTTAATGAGAAGCCAGCGCTTGCCTCCGTGTTCTCGTTACCGGCGCGGGAGAAATACTTGAACTGGTCGTTACTCTTGTGGATCTGGCATCGGTCTCCGTCGTACTTGATTTCGGCCAGCAGTGCGTTGCCTTTAAGGATAACGCGTAGCTTAGCTGGGCTCCAGGTTTCGGCCAGCATTGGCTTCACTGGCATAAAGAGGGAAATTTCAATCTCGCTCAGCCGCACTTTGGGATCAAGCAGCTTGAAACACACCTAAAGGCAACATACTGTAATTATGGCCACTGGTACTTCAAATCAACTGTACACCTGACTGAAGCTCCGGACGATGGATAAGGACATACCCCAGATAAGCTACTGGTGACGTCGTAGAGGTCCTTGGCGTCCGGATGGTAAAGGTTAAGAATGGCGTCTTCACCGATGCCCAGCTTCAGGTCTTTCAGTATAATGCGAATGAGCCATTTCCATTCCAGGACGTCCATTCGACGCCATGTCTCGCGGAAAGCCTGGTTGGTCTGTTCTGAAAGCAAACATGACCCTTTTGAATTGCATGTTTAATTCAATTCATTACGTACCAGTGGGAAAGAGAGCTTTATACAAATTGCCTCTACCTTTTCTCTCGTCTCCTCCAACCAGATTAGCTTCAGCTAATGTGTCGAGAAACTTGTTTATATCCCGTATCGACATGCCGGCCTCGTTGTCGTCTTTTCTAATACGATTCTGCAGAACATGGTAAGCAACTCCGGCAAAGTCCGCCACCTCTCGGTAATCGACACCCTGTACAAAAACCAACAGCGTCGTCACAGTGCGCTAAGGATGTTACGATAATGATGGGAGCAACCTGCGGTTTGTGCTTCTTCCAGTGCAGAAGCGTCTCCGAAGCTTCGCTGCCTTTGCTCAAGCCCAGCTCCTGGATGAATAAGCGTGCCAGAACCGTCTCCTTGATGCCGTACACCGGTCGATCGCGATCTGCTTCCGGTAATAGAAGACGCATAAAGGGGAAGAATGTTTCGATGGGAGGCTGCGGGTTGGTGGGGTAAGACTGTTCGTAATGCTTGTGCCACAGATCCAAAAAGTTCTTCAGATATCCCGTCTTCTTCTCCCTGATGGCTGTCTTGGAGATCTTTTCACACAGCGTTGCAAATTGGTAAAACGGTGCCGAGCTCTCAACTGCCATCTTTCAACTTGCAAGGTGCAAGGCTATTACAATGGATTTGAGATGAATGAAAAGTTGAAAAAGGATCCAAAGAGGGAAACACAAACAAATACAGTCACAACTGGCAGATCGCCAAAGACGTCCCAGGGGATATTTCGGGGGGTGACGGGGTGGCCGGAAGTACCACCTGCCCAATCAGGCAATCAGCGTTGACGATCGAATTCAGCCGGCCACCGCGGCCCTGACCTTTATTTCTCCTGCGCTGGAGGGGGGCTGTTAGCCTTCTGAGCGCTGAAATCCTGTCGAATTTTGGCACTCTCATTTGGACTTTGTGTTTGGTTAATTGGTTGCCTGATCGTGTTCGTCGTTTGGTTCATCTTCGCAGCTCGTCACTCAGCGTTCCACTATCCCGTCTGGAGATTCCCCTGCGTCGCTGGACACTGCAAAAGAAGGGGACGTAAAGGCCGAAGAGGAAAGGATCCATCCAGACGAGTCGGAGGTGAAGTGCAGCCATGGATGCATCGCAGTCAACCGTTGCTGTTACTCCACTCAATGTCTAATCTCCACACCGTAGTCATCTAGCTTTTCCTACTCCACTCAATATAAGGGCGGTAAGTCGACTGCACATCTTGAGGTTCGATCCGGGCGGTTTATTTGAGCGCTAAAGGCAAGCAGAAGCCTGAAGAATCGAGAAGAGATTTTGTTCCAATAGTGAAAAGGTGATAGGCTTCTTGATGAGAAGAGGGATATTTACGTCTTTTTCATGGTGTTGCAGAGTGGTTGCGGTGATCGTTCTCAGATGGCCCGAGGTGGTACGCCAACATCGACATGGCAGGCTCAGGCCGGCCAACGAGAAAGGGATGAGCCTGTGGCCTCGCAGCGCGTGCAGGAGATGCGTCTTGTGCGTTGCAAAGGCCAGTCGGAAGCGGAACGAAAGAGTCTGCAAGACTTGTTCGAGGTAATGACACTTTCCCTGTCAACACTCAACCGTAGTAGGTGGTAGGGCATCCACTAACCGTGCTTGTGTTGCGACTTGCAGTTTATCGGCGGTCAGTCGAGCAGCACGACGGTGCAGTGGATAGAGGAGGAGGAGGTTCTTTGGGCGGCGCAGTGCCAGCTGACCAAGGGCAGCCTCCTTGCCGTAGCGCAGGGTTGCGTCTATGTCATGTGGCCCTTTGGGGGAGCCGCTTTCGACGTGTTGAAGGAAAGCAAAGTGCCCATCTACTCGCCCAACTGCGTCCTGACCTCCATCCGTCAAGGCTTCAGTCTACCGCGTCACCTGGGCAGTGCCATCTTCAGCTTTGCCTTGTTACGCGTCAATGTTTGCTGCTCCAACATGATGGCCGAAGCACGGGTAAGTTGCCGCCTGCCTTCCCAATGGTAAGTTTTGTAATCTACCCACGCCGCTTGGCTGGCTTGTTGCAGGAGGAAGTGTACAGGATGGTGCAAGAGATGGCCGGCACGACCAACAAGGCCTTGACCGCTTGCTGCACCCACCTCATCACCCCCGTTGTTGGCTCTGTCAAGTACTTTGTAAGTCCCACCACCTTCCTGACCAAAAATCCTTATCAACTGCCATTTGACTAGTTGGCCGGAGAGAAACCCTTTGCATCTTGAGGTTGCTGTTCAAGGCCTAGCTCCTGGCCGACATAAAATGGCATACTTTACGGGTCTTGGAGAAAGCGTGTAGTACTAATGACTTGTTGTTTGAGGGCAGGCGGCAACAGAAGCGGGCATGAGGGTGATGATGCCGGCATGGGTTGGGGCCGTCTACAAGTTGGCCAAGGCGGGTCAAGACAATGCCGACAATCTGCAACAGCTCAGCGCCAAGTTTGCCACCCCTATCTTTGCCGGCTGCTTCGTTTCCGTCTCGCAGCTCAGCCAGGAACAACGAGCACAGGTTGGTAGAGTCTTCTTTCTGTGGTTTGCCTGCCTGCTACCTTGACTGAGCCATCTTTCTCTCTATGTGCCGTATAGATCAGAGCCTTGATGAAGGAGCACGGTGGTCGTTACGACAAGGATTTGAGCAAGGCCACGGTGACCCATCTCATTTGTGACGTGCTGGTGGGCGACAAGTGTGTGGCAGCCGCCAGCTGGAAAATTCCCATTGTTCATTCGCAGTGGGTCCGCCATTCCGTTGACAAAGGTTAGTGATGCTGCTGACAATTTATGGCTGTAGATAAAGAGGAGCAGTTAAGTTGGTGCAGTGAGGCCTTGTCTTGTTGTGTAGGATACTGTCTGGACTATCGAAAGTACTTGCTGACGGGCCCCAAAAGCGCCGCTGCCAACCTGACCGCTGATCAGCGCGTCAGCGGCAGTTCGGCCTCTAGCGCCAGCCAACGCGCCCTGACGCCCGACCATGTCCGCCAAGGGCCCAACGGCCTTCGTGCTACTTCCACACCCCACAAGAATGCTCAGCGTACGTAGCAGAGCGTCCTGCTGTTTGGGTGGCAGTGTGCCGTGTAATGTCCATAAGTGCCGTTGCAGGGTTAGATGTGGAGTTGGACATTAGCGCTATCGACAAGCCAGTCAAGACGGAAGACGGTGCTGCGGCGGCGGCGGCAGCAGTGCCGACCAAGAAAGAAGAGGAGGCAGGAGACAGTTCTGGTCCTCAAGCCAAGCAGGCAGCAGTAGCCCACCCTGCCAAGAATGAGGGCGCTGTGCAATCAGTGGTTAATGAGAATGACCTCTCCAGCTCGGCTGCTTTTCCTCCTCCCTCTCCTCAGCCTTTTCGCTCCTCACCTCAAGCCCGGCCGTCGGTAGTAGTTGCAGCCGGAACAATAACAAGCAGCGTTGCAGGCCTTAGAGTGGAAGCCGAAGAAGTTAAAGCTGAAGTGTAAGTTCCTGTCAGAGCGCAAGTCTCAGCGCTTTGTACAAACTGTCTTTGTAATAGAGGCTGAAAAGTCGCCTATTGCGACAGAAGTCTAAAGGAGCAATCCTGCTTGGTGACCGTGATGATAGTCTACAAATGAAGTGTGAAGTGTTTTGTGTGGCAGGTTGGAGAAAGTGGAAGGGTCTGCTGGAGCGCCGTGTTCGTCCTTGCTGTTGGCACGGCGAGTGATGGCGTTGGTGGGCCAGGAGAACAACCGCAGTGGCCCCACATGGGCCATGCCGACCAGTGCCAAATCCAGTCCAGCCAACTCTCCGAGCAGCGCTGTCCCCGTGGCCGACACGTTCAAGACGGCGCCCACCGGCTCCAAGGAAGTGGCACAGCTACGGGTGCAACAGGAGATGGCGCAACTGCGCCAGCAACTGCAGATGGCCAAAGTGACCATTAGTGGGCAGGCTGGCCCCAAGATGGGCCGCCTAACGCGTCGCCCCTCCAACAAGGGCAAGAAGAGTCCCGGCAGGAAGGATCGGGGCCAAGTCGTCTGGAGTCAGCACGAGTAAGTCTCTACCATATCAGTCCTGTCATGTCATGTTATGTGACATACAAGGTCATGTCACACAGTGCCTTTGGTTCGTTGATGGTGGTGGCTTGTACTTTGCAGAAGGCAGCCCTTCCTGGCAGGTGAAGGAGGCCGAGACTTCAAGGACGATGGAGGCCAAAGCGAGGAGGAGTATGAAGAAGGCAGCGAGGACGAAGTGGCAGAAGTGGCTGTCGTTGTGGCAGCAGCCGCCGCCAATGGCCAGCCACTGGTCAAGCCACCTCCGACCAGCACCAACTCCATTGTTCCCCTCCTCCGTCAAGCGCCAGCCGTAGGCCCGCTCAACAGCAAGAGAGTGGCTAATGCCGTCGAAGGGCCAGCCGTCAGCCGGCCGAAGCGCCCAGCTGACATTGTGGAGGTGGAGCAAGGGCAGGCGGCGGCGGACAAGGTCTTTATCCTGTCGGGTATCCCCGCTGATGGGGAGAAGCAGCAGATCTTTGATGCCATCACCAAGCTGGGTGGTCGCTTCATCGACACCATCCAGCTGCAGCCACAAGCCACCCACTTGCTGGTCAAGGCACCGGCCAAGAATGAAAAGTTTTACGGCTGCTGCGCCACCGGCCGCTTCATCCTCCATCCCTCCTACATAATCCACTCGGCCAAAGCCGGCCATTATTTGCCCGTAAGTTCCCTCACTAGTCTGCAGTGCTGGAAGGTCCGTTTCAAGGGCTGGCTCTTTTTGCTTGTAGGAAGAAGAGTACGAGTGGGGCAACGTGGACAAGGCGGCCCACTTGCTGTTGGACCTGGACGACAACAACATGAAGCTAGCCAAAGCGGCCCACCGCTGGCGTCTCCACGTCTCCCGAGGCCATCCACCGGCCTTTACGGGCTGGACCGTCATTGTCCTGGCCGAGCAGGCTGTCCGCGGCGACGGTTACATCCGCATGTTGAAAGCCGGTGGCGCCACCGTCCTGCCCAACACGTACGGAACGCCTCTCTCCCTCTCTTTCCAACATGCCCATGACATGACGGTCTCATTTGCTTGTAGGCCGCCGCTGCTGCAGTATGTCAAGCGAGCCACGCACTTGCTGTACGAGTCGGGAAAGGTGGCCATCTCGCGGGAGGAGGTTGAGGCCTTCGAGGCCGCCGGCGTCATCTGTAACCGACCGGAAATGCTCTCCCAGTACATTACCGACCAGACACCGCCCATCATCCCTCCTCACCTTCGTCACGCCAGCCACGCTCTGCCCCCTCCCAAGCGATCTCGTCCTTAATTTCCGGCCTTCCACACTTTGCTCTCTTCTCTTCCCGCCTATGTGTGAGTCAGCTATAGTATACCGTACTAAATTCTCTACTTCATTGAATGGGAGACTTGGCTCACGCTCATCAGCCAACATTATGCTCCTACCGACTATTCAGTTGCTTCGTTGGTGGACCAAAGAGTATGCTCTCTTTTCTCAGGTAGCAAGTAACCCAGTAATGATTATTTGTTTAATCATTATGTTTCCCGATGGTCGGCGATCTGAAAGAGTTCGCTGGAAACTGGGCCCTTATGGAACAGCAATGTTGTACAGTAAGGGCTGATAGTACAGAGGAAAAGGCATGGTGTTGTACAATCAGCGGCTGCTATGGATAATTAGGGCTACTTGCTGGAGGGTTTTGTAGTTAGGTGTAAAGTAGAGATGGAATGATACGGCAGATGCACAACTGGAGTAGGCGTCATTGGGTCGATGGTGGCCAATTATTGCTGTATACTGAAGATGTCAGAGATTTCATGTTGCCAAACTTATAACTTGCTAGAAGTTGCGTGGAACTGCCTGATGGTGCTTCGTTTTATCATCACGGTACAACTCAAGCTTGACCATGACATCTGCCCCCAAGCCTGCTATGACACCAATCTTTCCGGCGCCGACAAATAACATTCAGTATGGCTTCTTTTGGCCTTGGCTGTTACTGTATGATACTTGGCTTGGTGATTCAGCTGACCATCTTCACTCACCGTCCTTCAGCTTCCGCATCGAGATTTCTTCTTCTTGGCCGCATCTTATCTTTACGTACAATACAGCTTCCGCATTGGCTTTTACAGCTTGCTGCCTACATAGTAGCCTTTGGCCGGGAATCAATCTGGGATTATCCCGGCAAATGTGCCAGTGATGGGGAACCTGCTGATACTGCGTAGTATGGAAGGGCCGATCTTGGTCCTCATTTGTAGCTTCTCGATGGCCCTGGGTCAGATGATGGGCGACGGAATGTACCCAGCTTTCGGAGATCCCAACTCGCCATTCAACGGTGCTCTAGCTCGTTCGGGGATGGCCCCTAATGCCTTGGGTGACACCGCTAGACTGCCCACTGCTATGACCAACTATCCCACCATGTACCCACCTTCACCCCAGCTGCCTATTGGTAAGTAACCCCACAAGGCCACCTCCCGCCGTTATCCACGGTCGCTTCGCCGTTGAAGAGGTTTAACAGCCAGCAAACGGTGGAATTATCCGACAAGGCCATGTCGCTTCACGATCTCAAGTATTTAGTAAAAACATAATAATAATAATAATAATAAATGCTTTACTCGTGTATGATCGCCAGCAGATTAGCTCAGCCTTGGACACAAGATGAAAGGACGGCAAGAGAGCCAAAGAAAAAGTGTCAGATCTAAAACTTAACAACTACTTTAAACAATCATCGATGTTCTTTTCGCACCAAGAGAAGCTCCGCAGATCGAGACGATCTAGAAAGGACTTGAAGGCAGGAAGCCTTTTGCAGCTTGCAGAGGAGGGACAGAAATGTTTATCATTGACCAGTGCAGATGCAACATAAAAGGGGTTCCTCCCTGTAACATGGTTTTTCTATGAATAACATCCGTCTATTTCAGCATATCAAACTAGAGAACTTTTCGTGGTTATATTGTTGAGCTTGCGGTGTGTGCTGGTCACGGGTCATTTGAGCTGTTTATGACAGAGTAGCATAAGTTGGCTGCAGGCAGTATTTATGGTGATGACGTTAACGGCAACAGGTTGAGGACATGGGCGATTGCCACGTGTGATGTTGCAGGTTTACATGGCCGAAATAACGGGGGGATGATGATGAATAGTCCGTATGGTTATCCGGGTGGCGGCATGTACCGGCCAGGAGGTGCTATGGCCATGATGCGCAGCGGAGCCCCTGACGATTACAGCAACAGCGGCGCCTTCCAGTCACCTTATCGTTACGCGTCGCCGTATGAGAATCAAGAAAGAAGACGCTACGGCAGTGACATGTTTGGCGAACCCCCCATGGCCGGTCGAATGATGGGCGGCGGCGATCCCATGGCCGCAGGAATGGGCGGGATGGGCTTTATGGGTCGGATGGGTGGCATGGAGGGAGATGGCGAAGGTGATGGTATGGCCGACATGTTCCGCATGCAAGCGGAAATGCGGCAAATGCAACAGCAACTTCAGCAGCAACAGCGTAGTCCACCCATGCCGGACAAGGCTAACACAACCGGCAAAGTGCAGACACTCGGTGACCACATCCTGGTCACCAACCAGGTACCTTTGAGCACATCAGCTTTGTCCTACACCACAGTGTAAAAGATGCATTCTATCCGGGGGGTCAGGTGGCCTCCTAAAATTGCCAAGTCGCAAGTGGCATCACGTGACCGTCGGATGAAATGTATTCTACAACACTATACCTATGAACCGTTAGCACCATTTGGATGATGCAGCGAGAAGTGCACTTTACAGTCCATGAGAGACAGAGTATATAACTGGTTTCTATGGCCTTTGTTACATTTTCTGTTTGATAGACCAGGTTTGTGGACAACAATGACGGGATGACGCAGGGGTTCTTCCAGGAGTTTCGTATCTTTCCGGGGATGGAAACCACCACGCCCAAAAGTGGACAAGACGAGGTATAGTGCTGTAGGAACTGGAAGGTCTAATTTACAGCACTATGTCCTACAAAACTATGCCCTGTGTATGGAAAGTTTGTGGTAACTGCGTACATTGAAGACCTTGATGGTTTGTAGAGGGGGAGGATGGATGGAGGGCCCATTCCGGCCATTGCAGTCGACAGTAACAAGGCCATCGTCGGTGGTTCGGCAGCAAAGGCAGGAGGGCTGGTCAGCCCTACGGCTCTCTTTGGGTTTGCCCCACCGGATAACTTCTTTAATCCGAGAAAGGTAATCAGCCTCCTTTCCCCCAAACTTGCCTCCACCGACGCCTATGTGGCACCCAAGCTGCCTTTACCACTTCCTTCGGCCCCATCGCTGACGACCGATCAAGCGACTAACCATGTGGCGCTAACAGCCAAGCCAGTCTCGCCGGTCAAAAAGGCCTTCTCCGCTGAAAAATTTGACGCCATCGGAGACTCCTTCAACCGCGCTTTCGACGCCTTCAATTGATGCTCATAAGCTTGACTCCCTTTTCCTCCTTGTTGTACACCTTTATAGTCGTACGATACCAACAGGCTGCGCCTGTTCATCGGAGCATGCGTCTAGAGCTAACTTGAAGGTATCTAACAGTTTTGGTGCTCTATACTGCTCATTTTCTTCCATGTCGACAAAACCCGCTGGCGGGTGATATACACAGTGTGTAACATTGGAAGTTTATGCCTTATGTTGCAGCAAAATCCTGTGCAACCGTTGAGGAAAGTAAGCTTATTGTTTCTTTCGACCGGTGGACTGCTGACGAGAAGCCTTCTTGGCGGCTTTCTTCTTGCCCTTGGTCTTTTTGCCTCCCTTACCGGCTGAATTCGTGCGTTTCATGTCCTTCTTCATTCGTCGATCGACCACCTTGATGCGGGTTCCCTTGGCTGGTCGCTCAGTTTTGGCTGTTCCACCGCCCTTCTTGGAGACAACCAAGACGGGCGCCTTGGACTTGGCCTTGCCTGGTGCAGCGGCCTTCTTATAGATGGACTTTAGCTGTGACATCTTCTCCTGCGCTGACAGCTGGTCCGGTGCGTCGTTGCTCAGCAGGTTGCTGGCCTTCTTCCGTGCCTTCTCCAGCCGCTTCAGGGCCCGAATCTTCTTTCGAGCTGTGGCTTCAGCAATCTTCTTGATGGGACGGGCGTCGATGGCGCGCAGCTGCTCCTTGTGAGCGCGCACTTGCTCTTTAGTGATCAGGCCACTGTCCACCAGCGAGCGCCGACAGTGCTTCTTCTCGTCATCCACAAACCACGATGGCAACATGTCGTCCGTCTCGTTGAAAGCTTCTCTGTAAACACACACTTCAGGGCAATTATGCCATATTTTCTCTTCAGGGTCAGCCATTTCTCTGGGTCACCATCTATTCAAATTGAAAGCCTAATTTGATTAGTCTTTCGTCAAGAGAAACCCATATTACTCCTCCTCGTCTACTAGCTTTCCTTGATCATTATGGACAAGACGTACCGATGGAAGCCGGCTTCGATCATTTCCCTCCGTCGTTTCTTGGACTTGATGAGTTCTTCGGCCAGAGCAAAGCCTTCAGCATCCAGCATGACTTTGGCATTGTCCTGCAGGCTCTCTTCCGTCTTTATGCGCTGGCCATTCTGTGCCGCTGTCTCTTTTGCCATCTCACTGACCACTTCAAACTCCATCACCTCATCCTCGTCCTCACTATCATCATCCTCCCTTCCCCCGACATTTTCCCACTCGTCTTCCTCTTCCTTGACCTCCGTCTTCTTGGGCTTGCTCTTCTTCAAGTCCAGGCCGGCAAAGATGTCCTTATCGAACCATTCTCGCGTCATGCGGGCTTTGCGGCTCAGAAGCCCTTCTCTACCCACTAAGAGCGGATTGTCATCCCCTTCCATCTCCTCCTCCTCCTCTTCATCGAAGCTTTTGCCGGCATCCCTCTCTCCTGCCATCACTTGCTCCAGCTTCTTACTGCTCTTAATGTTATCCAGCGAAAAGAGTCGTTCTTCCTAACAAGGACAAACCCCTCAGCTCATGATGACACAAGGAAGGGTTAGACGAAAGTTGGAGAAGGCCATTAACGTATACCTTCTGTTCTTCTTCAGCCAGCAAGGTGTCACCGGGCAGAATCATCTTCAGGTTCATCTTCTCCTGCAGTTGACGGCGCAGCTTGTTGAGCTTCTTGCGCTTGCGCCTTGCTTCCAACCGTTCGTCCTCCTCCACCTTGGCAATCTGCCTGGCGATGGCTGCTTCCATCTCCTCCTCCGTCGTCACAGCCTTGACACTAACCAGACCCTCATCCTCCTTGGCCTTTTCTTTCTCTACAACAATCACACATTGATGGCTATACAGCTAATCCGCCACGGTTGATGGACAATTTCACGAAATGGCTTACTAGCTGCTTCTTCCTGGCTTTTGCGAATGTCCTTCCTCCAGTTGATCAGCAGGCGCAGTTCGCGTTTACCCAGCACTTTGATGTCTTGGCAGCACAGGCGCAGCTCGTCCGTCGTGGCCGGATGGGTGGCGATACCCTTGTCCTCCTCATCAATGACAATCTGGTGGCACTGCGACAACAACTCTTTGGACTTGTCCTCTTCGGCCTCGATGTAGGCTCGTGCCGCTAACTTGTCACCCAACAGCACCTTGCCCTCGGCATAACCTTCGGCCGACTTTTTCTTCTTCTCTGGATGCAGCAGCAGGTTTAGCTTGGCCGCTCCTGCCGTCCGCTTCTTGCTCGTCCCATCCGCGTTAGTCGCGTCCTCCTCAGCCATCGACTCGTCGACATCCTCAAAGACATGCTTGGCATCCAGCAAGCGCCCGTCGATCTTGTCCGGAGCAATGTACCCCGAACACACCACGAAGATTTCCGCTGATTCATGACGAGAAGCCGGTGGCTTTGTCGCTACGACCTGCAACAAGGATACTATCAATACTTACTGATTACTGATCAAACCCAAAATAAAGCCATAACACACCATGGTTGGCTACCAGGGACAAAACGTAACAGACAACCCCGTACACGATAACAGATAATTTGTTCCCTAGGGCCCACCATATACACAGAAACAGTGATGCCGCATGACGTCACCGGAAGTAGGCATATATTTCGCAATCGACCACGGCGCCTACCTTCTTGAAGAACTGCTGGAAGACCCACAGAAGGGCATGGTAATCTTTAGAGCGGAAAATCTTTGTGATAAACCAGCCGTTCTTGGTCAGGAAGGCCGTGGCCAACTTGAAGGCTGAGAGGGTTAAGCGAGCTTGGGTAAAGGCATCGTGCAGCCAGTTCTTGCCCACGTTGGGAGCACCGTCGTGCAGCACTACGTCAGCCTTCCATGTCTTCAGCTCATGGCGAATCTTGGCTTTACAATGTTCTGTGGTGATGTCTTCTTGTAGAGTGATGACATTGGGGATAGCTTTGATGGGCACCAGATCGACACCTACAGATCAAACGGAACGATAACGAGTGCCCACATTGGTGCATGATATGGCAGTCAAATCAAGTTGGCTAACTAACCCAAGATGATACTGGAGACGGGCATGAACTGCTTGGCCACTTGAAGCCATCCTCCCGGCGCAGCGCACAGGTCGATCAGCACTCGCGAACGCTGTAGGAACTCGTAGGTGCGGTTGAGCTGGATGAGCTTGAAGGCAGCACGCGAACGATAACCCGATTCTTTGGCCAAATGATAAAACTTGTCCTTTCGGGCCTTTCCAACCTTCACCTTCTTCCCCATCCTGATGTCTAGCTTCTCGACAACCTCCTTCGAAACAAAAAATAGTTTGCAGGTGTGGGTTCAGCAGGCAGTGGAAACAACTCTCCATCGACCTTTTTACGCCGGAAATAATCAGAGAAAAATAATTAAATGAGGAAAGGATACAACGAGGGCAAAGCCGCAAAGTAAACCCCTCAAACCCTCATTTGACTGCAGCACAATCGACTGATTGTTGATTGGCCCTGAAATCCACGTAACTGATCAACAATCAATAGGACACACTGCAGTAAAAGGGGATTTGAGGCCAGTGAAGAGAGTTCCGTACTTCCGTATGCGTATCGCAATTATACGGAACTTTAATAAGGGCTTACAAAGACCAAGCTGGCTTGGTGGTATAATTACAGGAGCTACTTTGGTGGATACGCCCACAAATTTTTTTTGACCAGTTAGGAAAGCGGTATAACTGCTCGCTGTGAAAGCCCCGCACTGCAGGTAAGTACGATCGGAGAATTATGAGATCTTTGATGTCGGAGAAACCACCATACACTCACCAGTAGGACGAGTAGCAAGAAACTTCATCATGGAAGCGACATTTGACAGTTTAGAGGGGAGCACAGCGAACTCGGGATGTGGGTTAAGTCTGGTGTAATTACGAGTCGTTCCGGAGCGACTCGTAATTAAACCGAAAGTGTAATGTCTGGTGTAACGAATAGGCCAATCTTAAGGGTGTGGGTGGAGGCAATTACACCAGCGTTGTAACCTATCTTTGTGATCCCTTAATGTTTAGCGTCTTTAGCCTATTGAGTTCTTGCGGCAGTTTCTGCGCAGACTATTCTTCCTGTGGCCTGCGGAAACGGTGTTGTAAATTGGGAATCGAAAATAGTTGAGATTGTTGTGATGCATGGAACGACCTTGGTACATATGCTCTTGATGTGCTACTGCCCGAGGCGCTAGGCGGCTACGATGATGGTGAGTGAGAGTCTATAATTAGGCGCAGCACGGTGCATCAAAAGTATGACGGCAAGAAGAAGGCAAACGTCGCTGGCAAATTAGGATTATCAAGAACTACTCTACGCTGCTTGACAGACGATGTGACCCGAATGCAACAATGGCTGAAGCGTCGAGGACGACGGCAACGACTGTAATGGAGGAAACTCAGGAGAGTGACGCCAAGGATATCCTCCAGGAACGATTCGTCCTCTTATCATCGGGCAAAGAACAGGACGTTAAACTCTTGGCTTCCACTATCCAATACAGTCCCGTTGGAGCTCCTAGAACGAAGGGCAAAGTCATTCTCTTACAAGACATTATCG
This sequence comes from Ramazzottius varieornatus, assembly GCA_001949185.1. NCBI lineage: Eukaryota > Metazoa > Tardigrada > Eutardigrada > Parachela > Ramazzottiidae > Ramazzottius > Ramazzottius varieornatus. Next base: position 312,363 of record BDGG01000021.1, on the reverse strand, counting down.
GAGTACAGTGCATGAAGGGCAAAGTGCTGACGGATCAGCGGGCCTACTTGACCATCTACGTCTATCCACGGGGTCGAACCATCACGGGCAGTATCGATGCTCGTCGATGCCGAGTAGTGCTCGTCTTCGTGGTGGCCAGCTCTGTGGTCTTTACGGATAACCTGCAGAAAGCCTCGCTGTGGAGAGAAGCCATCCTGGCCTTGCTTCGTCCCATAAGTTAGTCACATCTCCCCTAACCACGTCCTCCTTCCTGACTACATTTACCAATGGGCACAGTTTTTCTGTCTGCAGGTGTCTGTGCTCATTACAGCAGAAGATGGCTGGTGCTCATCAACCCGGCTGGCGGACCTGGAAAAGCCGTCAAGCTCTTCCAAGAACGGGTTTTGCCGATATTTTCCGAGGCTGAGATCAACTTTGATACTGTCATCAGCGGTGAGTTTGGCCGCTGATTCAGGCGCACTTCTTCACTACTGATAGCTTATCGTCCTTTCTCTTCTTGCAGAACGAGCAGGCCATGTCGGAGAGATTGTCCGAAGCCTCAACCTGGATAGGTATTCTGCTGTCATTCTCGTTTCCGGTGATGGTGAGCAATTTGCTTCCTTTTGGCATGTCATGGCTGCATAGTTTATATATGAAGTGGGACTGTGCTGGTTGCGCAGTGGATAATAGATGACGTTGGTTTACAGGTTTGATTTACGAAGCCATAAACGGTTTGATGGAACGAGCGGACTGGCGGAGAGCCATCAAGACACCGTTGGGACTAATACCCGCTGGCTCCGGTAATGCCTTGGCGGCCAGTATTCACCAGGCATGTGGGTGAGAGACGGACAAGCAGGCTATTGAAATATGTTTTGGGGGAAAATGAGAAGGAACTTGGAAGTAGGGTAAGAGTGGCATATGGTGTATCAAATCAGCTTCTTGTCTGTAGAGAGCCGTTCAGCCATGACTTTGTCAAGCACGCTGCCCTGCTGTTGACCCGTTGCATTCCCCAGCCGCTGGATCTCCTTTACGTCCAGTCTTTAACGTCTCAGCGCTATGCCTTCCTGTCCTTCGGCTGGGGTATCATTGCCGATATCGACATTGAGTCGGAGAAGTTTCGCAAGCTGGGCGAGAACCGCTTCACGGTGGGAGCTCTTCAACGAGTCTTGGGTAGGTTCCTCTCGCTCGCTGCTACACCATCCGCTGTCTTTGTGTGGTTGAACTACTGACAGTCCCAAGTCTCAATGGAAGGCCTCTGCTTAGATTTACGGTCTTACGGCGGGAAGCTTTCGTACCTTCCGGCCGACGAAAGCAACGCTTGGCTGGCTGCCCCGGAAGTGGACATAGCGGCAAGCGGTGATTACGTCAACGTGCCCTCCAGACCTGCCACCAACCTGCTGGTCCCTCTTTGCTGTCCCCTTCCTGACAGCTGGATAAGCGTTGAAGGCCAGTTCATCTCAGTCTACGTGACATTGACCAGGTCAGTTGTCATTGAAGGTAGCTAGCTCTCTGACTCTCTGGAGGAGAATGCCTTATGAAGAAAGGGAATAGGTCACTTGCCGCTGACCTATTCTCTCTTGCAGCCGAATAGCTGCCTCCAGTGTTGCAGTACCGTGGGCCCAGCTGAACGACGGACTAGGTTACTTGTGTTGGGTCAAAGGCGGCCTGCCCAAGACGGCGGTAACCAGCTTCTTGCTCAACCTCAGCACCGGCGACCACCTCAAGTCGCCCTATGTACAGATGGTGGCCATCAGGGCCTTCCGCCTGGAGCCCCGCGACAAGGATGGCATCATGACCATTGACGGTGAGCGCATCCAGTATGGTCCTGTCCAGGGGCAAATGCTGCCTTCCATGGCCCGAGTCCTCACTCGCTACGATGGCCACTGATCCCTCCTATTCGTATCCTCTTCTGATTTCCTTCCACACATTCCCGCTACCTAATATACCCTCATTTCCAGAAGCCCTAGCTCCACATTGGCCCGGTGATTCATGCAAGATTTGAAACCTTACGAAAATAATCGCTTTTTCTGCTTGTTCATCGACTTGCTCTTTGCAGAAGCCTGCTACCGTATAAATTTTATCAAGCGTGGATCGTGTCAAATGAAGGAGAGGAAACCGAATGTGTTTACATAAACTACCCAAAGCAAAGCAAAGCACAGCACAGCAAAGGAAAGAAAATTTCACAAAAAGTAAAAAAAGGGTAATTTCTAGCCCAAAGTATTTACAAAGGAGGCCAGTGCGCGGTGTTCTTCAGTAGGCCCACTCCGTGGCAGCTTGTTCCTTTGCTCCATTGGCTTTGAAGAGGCCATTTTGTTCTCCCACAACAAAATAGCCGTTAGGCGCCTTCAGGATAACCTTGCCGTTGTTCTTCAACTGAAGGTAAAACGGCTTGGGCTCGACAGAGTCGGCGTTGATGGTCTTGTCCTCCCCGACGTCCAGGTACTTCTTGTTCGAACCTGTGTTACGCATTGGCCGTTATCTGACCGGAAGTAGAGAGCGTATAACAGATAATAATTATAAGGTAAGTGACACTTACCGCTCAAGTAAACCGTGCCATCAGGGCCATTTTCCATTGCGATGCACTCAAAGGATGACTTATTGCATTCTAGTTTGCCGGAGGAGATGGGGTTCTTCAAGCCGACAAAGCCGTGGACACAACGAAGAGCCAAGACGGGTCGATTTAAGAGCAAGAGCTGAAACTTTTCGGCATTGTCCTCACCGTCGGCCTGAGCAAAAAGATGACCAGTGGGACGGACCATCAGAAAGCGCCCATTCTTCCGGCTGCGTAGCGCCACTTTGCCCTGTCCATTTGATGGGTACACCAGTTCGAAGCCGCTTCCTTCCCAGTTCGAGCCACTGGTGGACATTAACATCAGTAGATTAAAATTATTATGAACAGTTTTGGTTTTCTACTAAGTTAGAAGCGGTGCCCTACCCTGGATCGGCGCAAGCTTGGACGCCATTAGAGGGGCCGATGGTCCAGTAGCGGTTGTGGCGGGTGCGAATGTGCCAGCTGTTAGTGGTGGGGTCGCCTTCCAACTGGAAGATCTCGTTCTCCGTCATGACATCCTGATTAGCCGACAAGTCGACACCTGTCAAGAAAGGTACTCAAGTATACTGGTAGTGGTCTTACAGGTTATACAGTAAACTTGCAGCAAGACCAGCTAGACGTGTGGCTGCCTGCTAGTTGGTCCCGCTTCAAGTGTTGACAGTATTTGACGCTAATTAGATGCGGCATCTTTGGTAATTCCCTGTTAGACGGCAAGGTTATGCGGCGAAGCTGCAAGTCATCGGACTATTGCTGTTGACTTTGCCAGCACAAATATTAGCCCGTGAATGTCATTATGTCAAGCGGAAGTGCAGCTGGACTTGTGGCTTCCCGCCAATACCCCATTACATCCTTCTTTTCTTTTATAACGCTGATATTGAATTTCAGAGGTATACAAGATGGGCAGGAACCGATCGAGGGTGTTTATCTCTTGTCGGTCGAGGCTGAGGTCGAAACGTGATCGATTGTGAATGCTAGGGATTACAGAGCTTGACTCACCTTGGCGGATGGAGACGAGGCGACCATTATGCGCCAGCAAAGCACATTGTGGCTGAGCATGCTCCAGAATAAAGAGCTCGGACTTGGTGATGTTGCCGCTTTTGCAGCGCAACGAAGCTTCATTGCCAAATGGACTGAGGAATTTACCGGTGTTATCACGGAAGGCCACTTGGCCAGCATAGAAGACGAGGGTGAAGCGCGTGTCTGGGCTGGCCTGCTCCTGCGACAGCTGGCCGTTGCGGTTGAGGTACAGGCCGCTGTAGGTGCGGATAGAATAGCGCCAGTCCGTCGTAAACTCCAGCCTCAGCAGAGCCTCGCGACCCCAAGCCACGTCTTGATCACACACCAGCTCGTCACCCGCCATTCGCCCATAACGCTTTCGACCACTGCTGCGTAGGCAACACATGGGCTGTGTACACAAGTGCACTGCCCAGTAGTCCACATCTAAACGCGCTTTATTCACTCCACTCAACTGCAAAAGCAAGATCAAACGCTGCAATCAACTACTAATATGTTAATTGACCCCCCCTCTTTTTTTACAGAGGAACCACGTGTCTCGAGATAGGTGCGTGGACTGTGACCGAAAATGCACAAAAGTCCGATGGACGGAGAATATTGAGAGAAAAATTCTTATTTTGGTCAAAGCTAACAGAACGGGACTTTTGAAATGGAAACGTTTCGTTTCCTTGAATTTACCTTTTCGCCTTCTCCGGTAAGATAATATTGATATTTTTCATTGCGGAAAGCCCATCGTCCGCTGCCGTCATTGGCTTCCACAATGGTCAAAGTCTGCTCTTCGCCAACGTCTTCGGCTTGGCAAGTGACGTTGCCGTATTGATCGATGGACAAGTATTTGCCCATGTGACTACACAGAGCCACGACATTGTAAGCATGTCCAGGAACCAGCGTCCAGATCTGCTTCTTCTTCAAGGTGGTGCCCGTCACGTTGACTTTGTCGCCAAAGGTTTCAGCGGTCAGGTAGCGCTGCTTGCTGTTGATGAGGCCGACAGTCCAGGTAAAGGATGGCTTGTCGTCGCTGTAAGTGGCGTTGATGGAGTTGGTGTTGATTGTAGCGTTGAGAGGGCGACGCTCGGCCTGTTGTGGAACAAAGTGCCCGTTCAGCTTGGAGGAGGAGCTGGCCGTGCTGCCGGGCAGAAGGACACTTCGAAGTCCCGCAACTGCCGCCATTTTTCCCTTGGCAATGAATAGAGATGGACAAGGGATAAAGTCAGAGGGTGAGCAAGCTTGAGGGTACTGTATATGCTCAGATGGGTCTTGATGGTGATGCGCTAACGTGGTGAAGGGTGACGACAGAAGGTGCCATCGTGCAGCTAGCTGCTTTTCAAGTGATGGCAATTAGGCGCGCCCATGCAACAGGACACAGACTGTACTTTATACTGTAGCGCAGCTCGTGCTCTTCAGCATCCTTTACTGCGCCAATCTTGTACGGTACGTCCGCCACTTTCACCCACATGCGTACAGGCTATATGGGCTGTACCTCACCGCTGCTTTCTTACGTTACAATCATGACCAGGCAGGAGTGTTCTGTGGGAGCATGTACCATCGATGAGGAACCCGAGACGATGGTGGTGGGTCTGCCAGCCACGGCTGACTTGAGTAGCGTATGATTCGTCGACCCTGAAGAGACGACCATGTTACATATTCAGTGCCGCTCTCAAGTGGATAATCAAGTTATAATCTCCACAGCTCGATTACACCGTCAGGATAGTCCGCATCCATCTCTACACTAAGCTGAGCTAGCCGATGGTCAGCTTGACTCTACTGCAGACACTGCACCCTTCGCTCTGGTCGATTGAGTCATGGAAGCCCCACTTCGCACCACATGCATCGCATGCGCACCCAACTGTAATTGTTACTTCGCAAAGTCATAATAGGCAGTCTGCCGAGAAAAATAACGGATATGGAATGATGGAGGCAAGTCTTGCTTGGTGAAACCTTCTTGTTGCGGCTTTTAGGCCAGAACGCGCGAGCCAGATGGTAATTGACGAAATGAGGACAGCGAGCTGCGACATAATGGCATCACTGAGCAATAGCACTTTAGAGGGGTTCTTCTATGGGGCGCCGTTTGCGTCAAAACTTTTGACGCGTTTTTTCCATAAGAATGCTCGCAGAGTTTCCTAGACCACCGCACCTGCTTTGCCAGAGTTTCAGTTTGCACAACTTTTCGTTTCGCACTTTGTGTAGAATTCTCGAACTCTGGCGAGAATTCTTGCAGCGGAAAATGACAGTGTAAAAACGCGCGTCTTTTTTTTAGCTTGGTTGCCCCTCCCACCGTGAGTCGTAGACGCGCTCAAGTTAAGACCGGACGGGCCTGGCTGTGCTTCTGTGAGTGGCCAGATTCGTTGTTCCAATGGTACGGACCAATAAACTTCGCTTAGCACAGCTAAGGTCTCGCCCGCCTCATATGCTCTGAGCCTACCACGAACTGAGCTTCCACACTGTTTTACCGCCTACTCGGCGGTAAAGATGGTTTTCAGCTCCGCATCCCGCGCCGATTCCGCCTACCGAATCCGAAAATCGTTCTTTTTCGGCGGATTCCGAACTGAAATGCTAGCGCTGGCAAAAATACGATAAATCCGATATGATATTTTCGATACAATATCGGCGGACATTTTATTGCGGTCTTCGATATTCATTCGATATCGAAATTTCGATACGATATTTTTCCGATACCGTGTTTTCGATATATCTTATCATATCGCAGCGATATATCGATATTTCTGGAATTTTAGTTCGGCGCGATACGATGTGGCCGAATATTTTATTTCGTTGTTCGATATGAGCTTCATATCGATAGTTTCGACACGATATCTGCCGCATATCTTATCGCAAAGATTCGATATATTTCGATACGATATCGGTATACCGTATCGATGCCAGCACTATGAAACGCTGAAGTGTCGAATTTTGAATATAAACGTCGAACCAGAATCCCGCTTGTTGTAATTCGGCATTCGAAAGCAGAACTATCCGCGACAACTGGTGTTTTCAAGCGGCGCTCGGTATTAATATAAGGGAGTTTGTTAATCGAACTAAACGGGTTGGTTTCCCGCGCGCCATTGGGAAATATATTTTGCTGAGCTTGGCAGCCACGGCTGAACCGAGGCTTCAACTGATATGTTGCCTTGTACAGTACAATACACGTATTCCACCTTTTAATATGGATATCTTGGAAAACAGAGAACAAGAAGAGATTGAGCTGGGGATTGCGCTCCAGCGAATGTCCGTCCTCATCCAGCGAAAACTGAACTACTCAGATACTCCAGAATACAGATTTTTCGCCGCTTTGTCTATGTCAAATGTGCTTTGCTGCTCGCGCTCACATGTTACTGACAAAACAATTCAATCGTACCATACAACTCCTGATCTTCGACACGGTAATACTTTCTGAGATAACGATGTTCTTCTCAGGACAATACTCCAGAAACCGAGTCTGGCAAGGGTCGTTCATCGTAATCTAGACGAGCCAGTATCTGGTTACTACAAGGTTTCTTGTCTCTCCGGCCTGCTCACCTGTCTTTTCTTGTAGTTGCATGGCGACTATCGACCCGCAAACGTCATCCGCGTGACGATGTTGCGGTCGCCAACGGGAGTCCTTTTCTGGCACCACAGTTGCAGAACATGCACCCCAAGCGACGTCGGTTTTGCGGTAGCATGACATTGACTGTAGCCTTAAAATTCAGCGTTTGTTTCGAAACCAACAGTGTTTTTCGGGTACCTGGTTTGGGCGTATATCTCAGTGCGGTATTCAGTCTCGGGCAGCAATTCCGTCCTGTCGATCAATCGAGCACGGGTATTCCACTTGAACTAGTAAACCAGCTTTCGTAACTCAGTTTTTATCTGAGTTTTCAGTATTAGTCTTCAGTCGCCTCGTTCTGCTTAACTGATTTCAACACTCATAATACCGGGGGTACAACTCAGTTTCGCAGCGCACGGTTACCTGACCGCAAATCACTTCTTGTGCAGCTTTGGCGGTTCAGTATTTTTTGTTTGCCTGTAGTGGCAAGTTCTCTATGACATGTAGCTGGTGACCGCTGGCTAAACACTACGTACGGAATTAGAAATATTTTACAAGGTTCGAGGGCAAACTGCTTCCAAAACATGTTCCAGGTTCTCCTTCACGCGCCAAGCGTTTCAACAGCTGGATAAAAATTCGGAACAGCTCACAATCACTTCTTTACAACATTATATCTCCAGCGTCCAACTAGCGGTTGTCCAGTGGTCAGAAAAAAATCGCAAGTTGCTCGTGGTGTTTCGACATATGGCGCAACCCATGACGTCACAAACGATACTACCACTGGTGGCGCCGCCAAGGTGGCAAGAAGTAAATTCAACTTTTCAGATTTCTATTTTACGCATTGCCTTTTTACGCATTTTACGCATTGCCCTGTCCCAGAAAGACTGAGCGAAGAACGATGATTGTTTGTGGCTCATGTAACGTTCATGTTTGTGCAGCGCACAGACTAACGAAGCATAGTGTTGTTTGTTTACATTGCAGCAAAAAGAAATCAAAATAAGTGTAGCGAAAAATAAAATGAAATACATTGGCGCACCCCGGTCATATGGCGGAACATTACGTTGGTTTTTCGCAGTAACATTCGCAACTTCATGGGGGATCACCGTGATTGGTCTGTAAACGCCTCTATCGTACATCCAGCCAGTTAAAAGGCTGCGAAACTCAGTTGTACCCCCGGTATTCTGCCAGCATGAAATTGCCCGGTATTAGAAGTGTTAAGTACGTCAACTATGCCCGATGGAAGATGTAGTTGTCGAGTACCGGGTAACGATTGTAACTGGTGTCGCCGCGCAACATATTTCGCGGCAAAACTATGATCCGATATATGATATTTCCGTGACGTGCTATCCAAGACGTTTCGGTCAGATTCATACAATCTGATACCTTTACAATAGTGATGTTCTAATATGGGTTAATGAGATCTAATATAATGAAAATAAATATCCGCCGTCCATCAAAGTTCTAATAAGTGACCACTACTATAGTAAAACTGAATCTAATGAAATATTTCTGTAGTATAACTTTTGTTGGGTTTGTTATCAAAATATATTTTGATATCGGAGAGCTCGACGGAAGATCTGAAGATCTAGAATCCCAACCATCAGACCAGCAAGAATGCTCTAGTGCAGCTTGCACCCTGCACCTGCACACTGTAACATGGCCGGCTGAAGTGTCAGACTGTATGCAGGCGCACGATGTTTGAAGGTATTTATTCTGCAGTAGCCCTACTGTGCTGCTGTAGAGGCATCATTATGGTGTGGCGCACTTTATAAGACGCGATCGCACATCGAGAAAGTAACACACACGCATCAGACTCAGCAAATCAACCAGTTTTCGAATCAGCGGTAGCGTTACTCGTATTAAAATATATTTAACTATAGATGATGGACAACGTAATGATAATAAAATATCGCAACTAAAACAAGCAACTAAAATATAAATATTGGTATGCGGTGCCCAGTTCTGTTTACTAAATATTACTAAATATAGTAGATGCTCAAACCATCCACTATCATCTACTTTAATATGATATTACTATACTAGATCATCAGTTTATAAGTAAACTCCCACTACTGCGACGTACCGAACTCTTTCTACACGTTTCAGCTCTTGAAGTCACGACTGCTATTCCCCGACTGTTCCCCGCGATGTCTATCGCGCTGCGGTACTGCGGAACACTGCGTGTTTCACAGCATCGAGGGAGCGACGGAAACCGGCAACCCCAGAATTCTTAGTCGTTTGAGTCTGGGGAGCAGGCGGTAAAACAGTGTGGAAGCTCAGTTCGTGGTAGGCTCAGAGCATATGAGGCGGGCGAGACCTTAGCTGTGCTAAGCGAAGTTTATTGGTCCGTACCATTGGAACAACGAATCTGGCCACTCACAGAAGCACAGCCAGGCCCGTCCGGTCTTAACTTGAGCGCGTCTACGACTCACGGTGGGAGGGGCAACCAAGCTAAAAAAAAGACGCGCGTTTTTACACTGTCATTTTCCGCTGCAAGAATTCTCGCCAGAGTTCAAACGAAAAGTTGTGCAAACTGAAACTCTGGCAAAGCAGGTGCGATGGTTTAGGGAACTCTGCGAGAATTCTTGAGGAAATAGTTTTGACGCAAACGGCGCCCATATTCTTCATCAGGTGACGCCACCATGCAGTTTGTCCATCAGTAGTACCTGGCATAATATATGATAATATGTACATAGTTTCTCGTCCTCTTCACCCAAAGTCTGGTGGCCTTCGTTCGATGGCTTCCCCTACCGATGAGACGCAGACGATGGAGAGAAAAGGCAGGTCATGACCAGGTGAGTCCGGATCCTGCCATGAAGTAGGCCAAGAGCTCCCCGCATATAAAGGCGGTTATGGCCACCTGACTCATGCCATTACGCACCTGATACGTTGGCTGAGTCAGCTCGGCGAACTATCCCCACTTCACGATCGGCGTCAAGTATTTTTTCATCGATTAGTGAGGTCGGCATACCTGCACGTTGTTACAGCTTTGGCTGGTGAAAGTTCTCGCTGTAGTCTCTAGTTATCTGCCTACAGAGACCTTTCACTCTCTCTGTGCCATGTAGTCCAAGCAAACACACGCGTCACATAGGCATACCTGTGCGCGTTATCGACCTCATTCCGAAGGAATTTGTGTTGACGTTTTGCACCTTTCACGTATGATCTCACGCTTATCAAGGCGGGCAGCACTAAACATTTTACAGCTGGACAGACATTTTGTTGAAGGTGTTACTGCTACTTCCGGCTGACGAGAACCATGAGAAAGTTCTGATCTGCTGCTCGAAAGGTTACCTTTCGCCGATAAATGGCTCCGAAAGATCGTCTAGGCGACTTCCTGGTACGCATCGCTTCCTAGCCAAAAATACTTTTTTTCCAGCATACCCATCATGCCATATTGTATCGGTTGTGTTTACAGAACAATACGGGCCGGAACTCTTTCCGCAACACTTTCAGCTTCAGGAAGCATCGTAGACTGAGTGAAACTCCCTATGTGGATCAACCGCGCAATTCGACACATGGCAGAATAGCTTCCTCATCGGACACCGATTCGCTTGATTCACTCTTGATGAAGGTTAGTCATCCTGTGGAAGTTGATACATTGGAAGCGGTCATGTGGAGCTTGAGCTAAGGTGTAGTTTTATGGACAGATGAGTCGTCATGATTGCCATTAATTCCAGGTGGAAAAAGTTAGCCAGAGCATCGAACTACTAGCAGGTCGCATTGCAAAGATAAAGTCCCTGCAGCAGTCCATCTTGGCCTTCCCTCTGCCAGACAGCGGTGAGCATTCCCCACAACTATTCACCAATATAAGATGCAGGAAGTTTCATCAAGTTTCGTTTACAATGTTCTCAAAGTTCTGTGGCATAACTGACTGTATACCTCGTACGCCAATGTGTTGAGGCCAATCTGATGTCTTGTTTATTTATCGGGCAGATGCTCACCAGGACCTGCAGCGATGTGTGCAGGAATTCCGAGTACTCTCTTCTCAAACACGAACTCTACTCTTGGGTAACCATATTTCCATGTACTTTGTCACGCAGTCCCTGTCAAATCAAGCTGATGTTCTTGCTGACATATGCAGATTTGGACCGACAAAACCAACTAGCCGAAGGTAATGGCCAAATTGCGCAAGCCAGGATAGGCAAAGTCCAGGTACGCCGCATATATACCGCCATAGGATTCCCTTATTACCGACAACTGTCCTGTCTTTATTGTCTTAGCAATCTGGTCTTGCCCGAAGATTGACGGAACTGGTCTCTGAATATGGTCTGCTACAGAATACTTATCACAAACAATGCGTTCAAAGACTTAAGCGGCAACTCCAAATTGGTACGGCAAACGCAACAATAACAGAAAAGTTTGACAATGTTTGGTCTGCGTTAACCTTTGGTTTGTTGTCCTGAATAGCCGGAAACAGCGACCTCAGTGATGAGAAAGTCAACGAAATATTGGATTCCGATAATCCAAGGCCGCTGATTTTCACGCAAGGAGTAAGGAAGGGCCTTTTCTTGACGCTGCGTAGTGGCCATCTAACTGTTGTACCCACTGTGCAGATTATCGCTGAATCAGACAAGGCCAAAGAAACGCTGCGAGATCTGGAAGCCCGTCATGACGAACTGAAAACGCTAGAAAAGAGTATCATTGAAGTTCACGGTCTTTTTGCCGATGTGGCCCTAATGATTGAAGCTCAGGTTGGTCTAATGCCACATGTCGCATCAAGAGCCAACCATCTTTTCCATTACCATATTTCCAGGGTGAAACGGTTAACAAGATCGAGACAACGGTCGACTTGACTTCCAGCACGATCGAGAACACTGGCTCTTTGCTCAAGGAAGCCCAAAAGATGCGCAAACGGGCTCGCCATCGTAAAACCAAGTTGATCATCGCCACCATCATTCTACTAATCCTTGTAGCTTTAACCATCTTCCTCGCCGTTTATTTCGGCTAAGAGAAACAGCCTTTTTCAGGCTTTATATCACGCTTTGTATACACCGACCAAAGAATTTGACCATAAGGGGGAGAGAAAGAAAAGACCATAACCGGTTGTACAGTTTGTTTTGAAAACTTGAAAGACGTTTGTAGACATTTCGTTGTAAAGATAAAAGAAATAAATAAAGCCTTGGAGGTTTGACCATTCACTCTTTGGCTTTCCAAGGATTAAGATAGTTGCCCCAAGAGCGTAAATGATCAGGAATGTGGGAGGCAGTAATAGCCTTCAGCTGTTGCCGCTCGTCGACGGTCAACTGCAGGATGGTGGTCAGGACCTCGATCAGCTTCTCCCGTTCTTGCCCGGCCACCCGGTGCGTCAGAAACTTCATCAGGACATTCTTCAGGTACTCCATCGAGTTGTGGTGCTTCTCCCGCTCGACGTTGTGCTCCATGCGGCGCAGTTCGTGCTTCAAGAGACGAATCTGCTCGTGCAGTTGGACGTTGCTGTTCTCGCTCTCGTGCAGCAACTCCGACAGGTGCTTGATGCGCCGCGTGTCAACATCTTTGGCCGTCGTCGTCAGACGGTCGGCCACGGCCGGCCCAAAGGCAATCAGCTGCTCCAGAGGGAGACGCGAGGACGACACCTCAGAACCAGAAAGGAATAACACACCCCATTCCCATCTTCAAAATATTCATGGAAAAGGCGGCAAACGAAACGGACAAGATCCTTCTTTCCAAGTGGCACACGCTTTGGGCATATTTGGCTGGAAGCGTGCGCCACTTGGTTCAACAATCTTGTACGTTTCGTTTTGCCGGCCGCTCCTGTCTCACGGCGTGGGAAATGATGCAAGGCTTGGCCAGTACAAACCTTATCGGTGTTGGAGGACATGTTGCTGATAGTACGGCCTAAGGGTGTGGGCATATTAGAGAAGGGTGAGGAGCGACCATTGGAGCCTTCATCCGAGTCGTGGCAGTCGTCGACAGGGTACTCTTCCGACTTGCTACGACCGAAAGAGGGACCTTCCATCAGCAGCCTGCTATCCACCACTTGAGAGCCGACTTTCTCTTGTAGCTGCTGGTTCTGCGCACGCAACGACAAGAGCTCCTCCGACAACTTGTCCTTTGTCGATCCATACATCTCTCTCAGCGACCTCAACTCGCCTTCGTACGATTCTACCTTCTTCTCCTGCACACTCCGCAGATTTTCCTGCAAAAAGAGAAACATCTACAGTAACCGATAACCGCCAGAACATTCGGCAAAACAGAAATCGGACAATCAGCAGGTCCAGGTGAACTAGAAAGACAATGAGCAGAACACACTACTCTTTCGCGCACCTGTATACACGGAGCCTCGTACTCAACAATGCTTCCTGGTATGCAGGTTCAAGAAAACTCGGCGGTGCTTTCCAGATGACCTGCACTAATCGATTACCTGGTTGGTTTCCGCCGTTCGAAGTTTCATGTGGCATTCCAGCAGCGTTTTATGGGCTTTCATTCTCTCACTGTCCAACGTTCTCTGCAGCGCCTCTTTAGCATTCTTCTGACTATTCATCCTCTCTTGAGAGAGGGCTAGCTGATGGCGAGTCTCTGCCAGTTCCCTCTCCATGTCCGCATACCTGTCATGCAGTTCTTCCACTTCCCTCTGCTGCGACGCCACTTTCGACGTGTCATTCTGTTGTTTCAGCAGCGTCTGCGCCCGGACCTTGTACTCGTCAAACTCTTTAATAAGCAGATCGTGCTGGCTGCGGCCTTGGCTGACGTCAACGGTCAAGCGGGAGATCTCCGCTGTCTTCTGCTGCAGCAGACGCTCTTTGGCCGCCAGGGTTTCTTGGAGGGTGGAATAAGTACGAACGAGGTCGGACTGTTGGTCGGCGTGACTCTCGATGGTTCCTTCCAGCTCGTGGACACGCGCTTGCAGGGAATGCGTGTCTTGCCGGAGGGAAGCGATCGTCTTGTCGTTGACCAAAGAAGCCAAACGACTCTTGTTCAACTCTTCTTCCAACCTACAAATCCAAGAACAAATATTGTCAGTTACACTCATCTGCTAATGTTTTACAAGTCAGTACCCTTCGTTCTTTTGGGTGAGTTGCTGGATAGTGAGGAGCTGTTGCTGATTAGCATTGTGCTTCTCCACTAGGAGCTGTTCGCAGGAGTGGAGCTGTTGGGTCAGACGGAGGATGCAGTCATCTTTGGCCGTCACCTTGTCGTTGAGCTGAGCGATGGTCCGCTGGTAGTCGCGCAGCTCCAAGTCAGCCACCGATCGGTTGCTCACTTCCTGCGCCTTGCGCTGCAGCTCCTTCTGCTGCTTTAGCTCGGCTTCCAGAGCTGCAATGCGAGCATCGTCGCTCTTGTTGGCGGCCACGATTCCTTGCTCGTTTTCCAGATCGGTGAACTTCCTTTGCAACTCTAACATCAGACAAACTCTTCAAAAGGAATTCGCAACCAACAATTTTCCATACCTATAGTGCTGCTCTTACCATCATATTTCGCTTTCGTTTTCTGTAACAGAATCATCTGCTTCTTGACTTGCACAATCAGCTCTTCTTTGCTTAATGATTCCACCTGAAAAGCCAGCGCGAAATGAACGAAATTCCTTCCACATGCATCACACATACTGAAGGCACTGCACAACGGCGTTGTATGTAATTCGATACTCCGGACTAGACCTACCGGAATCTTCTTCTTTGCTTCGGCCACTTCGCCGTTGACCATCCCATTCTGCTGTTAAAAAAAAGAAGCAGTTGAGAGTAATACGACGAAGAGCTGGACTGCGATAAGTTCCAAGTGTACCGTTACGTCAGCTGCTTTCTCTTCCGCGGCCCCGTTCTGCACCTTCACGTCGGACAACAGCGATGGATGCTCCGTAGCTGCCGCTTGATCATTGGGGACGGGAACAAGGTCGGGCATGGCTGACTTGAGCCCACTTCCGGTGGCCACATGCGCTCCGTCCTAAACAGCAACATCATAACGGCGCAACTGCTTCCATCTTATCGCATCGTGCTACTTACCCCGTTGTCCCACGAGCCAGAAGGTGCGCCTGCATCCTCCATGTAGCGAGGCAGCAGCGCGCCTTCACATTGCAGCGTTTCCGTCTGATGGATAATTATGAAGAAAACATGCCACGTATCAAACACTCGACCAGGGCAGCACTGCTAATGTTCACGGACAATTCCTTTACCAGTCTGCTTCGACCCAGCGCCCTCTCCTCACCACTGTGCCATGCCACCTTTCCCTAAAATATCTCCGCAGGGGATGAAGAACGAACTTCCTCTTGTGGGATCTGGAGATAGACTGGAAGACGATGACCAGAACAAAACTTCTGAATTCTGATCAGGAAGATACGTAATCCGGTTGATTGACTTGGTCTTGGTTTGGCAGTCACTCTTGTCATTTTCATTTTATCGCAAACTCCCAAATCAAAACAACAACAAACGGAATTTTCTCATCTTCTCAGTTGAGTCAGTTCTCACTTGTTTGCCAACTCCGTTTACGGCTTCACTATAATCTTCCCACATGAAGCTATTCACCTTGCAAAACATTACTGCCGATCTTGTTCGAGACGGAGGAAAGATTCTACTACCCAAAGGACTTTATCGAAACAGTACGTCTGCTGTCATCTTGCTATGTACCAGAATGTTGGCAGAGACATCATTGGGTTACCGTGACGCTCCTCACTTTTAGAACACTGGAAACAAAGTCAAAAAGAAGACGATCTTATGCGGCGGTGAACAGATACTTCTTAGCGGCAAGGTGGGCAAAGGAAACTGGAATAGGGTTGGACATAGCGGCGACCGGAAGTGAGTGCGCAAAGCACTGATATCGCTGTGACGTACTACTACTGTCCTTTCAGTCGATTCTGGAGCAAGATTCTGTTATCCGGGCAGATCTGGCTGCCGTCCGTATCGGAAAGTTCTTTGTGCTCGGCCGAGGAGCCGTACTGAAACCAAGCTTGATAAACCGTATGTGTTCCCTGCGATATATAATTTCGGCTTTTGAACACGCTTTTATATTGCTGACCATCAACTTCCGTGTTGCAGTGCGGTCAACACGCAGTCCGGAGCCACCGGACTAAGTTTTATGTATTTGAGCATGAACATCGGTGAATGAAAATAGTTTTGTGCAAGCTTCCTTGATCGTCAACCATATTTACATCAGACAAAACTGTGTAGTGGTAATCACAATCTGTTTCTCATACAAAACCGAAAGATGTGTTTTCTTCCGATGTCAGTGAATCCATGCCCGATATTCCCATAGTCGAGTTATCAATAATTTACGATCGGTCTATAATCACAGATTTGTGGAGTGATTATACGGGACTGCGTTAGCATAGCTGACAACACGTATGTTCCTCCGGAGACTGTAATTCCACCATTCGCAGAATTCGCCGGTGACATCGGTAAGGCAAAACTACAAATAGCTGATACAGGCCGAAATTTAGGCCTTGCAATAAAGCAGTTTTTGAGTTTTAGGGAAGCAAGTTGGGGAACTGCCCGATTGCATGTCCGATCTGATAGAAGAGTTCTCGACAAAATACTATACCAAACTTATCCCTATTCGTTCCTGGAAGGAAGTTCTCCAACTCGATCTTCGACATCGTCCTTCACGTTAGCTCTTTTTGTTTGTTTTGTCATTTTGCAAGCTTTACCCGTGATTCATGCTGATGCTACCATCGAGAGGTCAGCTATCAATCCTCCAATAACCAGATCTGTAAAAGTATTTCGTCTTAATAACTCGGAATTTTCTTCGCCCTTTAGGAACTGAACATCGCACGCCTTTCAGGCATAATTCTGGGACGATGAAATCTCTGCGGTCAAGCTAGGAAAGAGCTGACAGTTTGCTATTAGGAAATTTGAGAAATCAAACACAGAAGGGCTGCCCGCCCGTTCTCTTTGTTGTTGGTGCTGTGCGGCGACGCCATCTCAGTCATAGTTATTAACTCCGCCCCAAATCGCGAAGATCATCTAAGCTTTGTTTCATCTGCCGATGGGTGGTACTTCTGTTCCCCTGGCCACTTCATCCGACATCTTTCGCGGATTTTTCCTCGGCCCGAAGTCTTAGATCACGAGGCGGGTCATACTGGCCGAATCAGAAAGTTGAGATCAGCTCTTTTGCATCCCGCTACCGGGGAAGATCAGCTGATAGGATCTCTGATCCCCGTTATATATGGCCCTTGGAACTTTCGTACGCGTGAATCAGTCCCGGGTAGTCAGCACGCGGTGGACCGGCCAATCAACGAGCAGCTGTCAATCAGTCGATTTTGAATGTGCAGTATCGCACAGGGGTAGTCCAGCGTGCATTGATTACATGATCATGTGCTCATGGCGTATATTCGTCCGACTGATTAATAGTTTATCGTTGATGAAC
>BDGG01000021.1:282096-294956 GCA_001949185.1 Ramazzottius varieornatus | reverse complement strand
ATTCGTCCGACTGATTATAGTTTATCGTTGATGAACCGGCCTGATACGTGCTCACTACGCGGGACTGATTTACGCGTACGACTGTGTGGAGGATAGTACATACTGAGGATCAGAGATCCTATCAGTTGATCTTCCCCCGTAGCAGGATGATCAAGAGCTGATCTTGACTTTCTAGAACGGCCAAGTAGACCCGCCACGCTACCTAAGAACTATGGTCGTAAAAGAAACCATAAAAAAATGTTGGATGAGTTAGCCAGGAGGCTAAAAGTACCACCTATCGGTAGATGAGACAGAGCTTAGAAGATAGCAGTAGGATTTTCCATTTCGATGATTCGGATCTCAGACAGAGAGTCTGCATTCAGTTTGCTTCCTCCACTTGTCACCTGTCAGAATCGCTGACCTCTGACCCAGCAAAGGTTATCCAGTAGAACTGACCTTTAATCTGGTGCCACCCACTTCCTGGTTGTTCCTGATCATCGTCCAGCTTGAATCTGTTCTACTTTCAGGATGGACTCGCCACAGGGACAGCCTCCAGCTGCATTACAGCCTCCTATCAAGCAGCGTAGGAAGCAAGGGAAGCCCACAGCCAGTAAGGTCGCTGCGGAATCCGCCAAAGTTCCTCGAAAGCAACTGGCCACTAAAGCTGCGCGGAAGACGGCTCCTAGCACCGGAGGTTTCAAGAAGGCGCATCGCTACCGAGCCGGAACTGTGGCCTTGCGAGAGATTCGTCAGTACCAGAAGTCAACCGAGCTGTTGATCCGCAAACTTCCTTTCCAGCGTCTTGTTCGCGAGATCACCCAGGACGCCAATGGTTTGAGCAGGCAAGATATCCGTTTCCAGCCTTCTGCCCTTCAAGCACTGCAGGTGAGTTCGGTCAGTCACTTCCTGCTGTGATACATCGAGCTGAAGATGGCTTCTTGTCCCTGCCTCACAGCATCGTGATCCACTTACCATGTTTCTTTTGACAGGAAGCTACGGAAGCGTACCTGGTCGGCCTTTTCGAGGATACGAACCTCTGCTGTCTGCACGCAAAGCGAGTCACCATCATGCCAAAAGATATCCAGGTAATGGTTAGTTTCCTTCAAGCACGGACGTTGGGAATCCCAGTAGAAATTGTTCTTATCTTTCTCTTTTTCCCCGTTGTAGTTGGCGCGTCGTATCAGAGGTGAACACGGCGACAATCCACACATCCCCTAGTCTTCTTCAGTTCGGTACTGTTTTCAGCCTTGTGTTATGCTGATGCCCGTTACAGAATGCTTTCTCCTGGATGTTTTATTCATTTTAGCAATGTTCTTCCTGTATTGAACTTTTGTTCTGCCTGTTTTATGTCGTTTTCTAAATTCTTGCCATTGAAAACTATCAGCAAGTTTTTGTGCTTTGTCCTACTTTTGTAGAGTTGGAATAATACTGATGTCGCATGCCGTGAAAAAGACTCAGGATGAGAAAAGACATTGAGAACCAGAAAGTTATTCGAAACGCTCTCGAGGGTTGAAATCAGCAAAGTGAGTCAAAGTCTTGTTATTAGCTATATGGATATTCTTTGGTTCGATCAAGGCTTTAGCGGCTGCGATGTCCAGCTGCTTCTTGGTCACTGGAGGCATTTCATCGTCCAGTGGAACAGCTTTTGGAGCGAAGGTCTGGATGGTTTGTGTCTTCTTGATGGTGGTGACCATGGGAGTTGCTCCTTGTGAAGTCTGGGCCGTCTGCTTCTTGCTGGTAATAGTCGTGACGATGGTTGTGTTGGAGGTGACATTGCCCATCAGCACTGAAGAGACTGTTGAGGCAGTGAAGGTGGCGTTGGACACTTCAGCTCGTGCAGCGATGGCGTAAATCTCCTTGTTCTCTCGAGACATGGGAAACTGCGAAACCCCATCCGTCGTTATATTTCTCACGACCGGCTGCTCTGTCGTCGACACCGCTGATACCTGAAAGTCGTTCAAAGACAGAAACGATGTAAGTCAACATCACTTTGTCTTGTGGCTAAAACGATCAGCAAGTACAATTTGGGTGGTAGGAAATGTGGTAGCAATCCTGGCAGTGGTGGCGTTGCTGGTGGCCTTCTGGATGTTCTTTAGTAACGACGGCAAGGAGGTGTTGCCCACCAGGAAAGCCTGCTGCTTGATGGCCGATGTCTTGGGTATGGTGGTGGTGGTAGACGGTACAGTGGGAACTTTCTGGGTGGTCAAGGCTGCGATGGTGGTGAACTTGACTTCCGCCAAGCCAACCTCCACGCCATTCGGAACGGTGATCGTCATCTTGTTGACATCGTTTCTGCTCAGGGCCGCTACTGGAGTCCTAATCAGGTGCTTCTTCATGGAGGCAGGAACGAAGCCTTTACCTATCTTGAACATGCGGGGCTTGCTCTGGGTCACATTTCCTTTGGGCAGTGGGAATGGAATTCGGTCGGCAAATTCCCGCTTGGAAACACCTGTTGAACAAGGTGATTAGGCCATCAGTGGATTTTGCTGAATTACTGTGCCCTACAGGCTCCTTAGACATTCAGCTAGATTGGCGAAACTCTGAGCCCAGCGAACGACGAGACTGAACTTAAAGGATTGTGAACAAACCTTGAGAGAGGAAGATGGGCGACGATCTGGACTGGACATTGGTATTGACCGGAACTTCCTGTCCATCCAGACCGACAACCGTATCTTGTTCCAGGAAGGTGTCAAACACTGCAAAAACACATACACCTACAGATGATGATGATCCCGCAGCCTCAATGAGGAATTTTTCTAAAAAACAGGCCTGCCTTGAATTCCTCGAGAAACAGGCACAATGCCTGCATGAATTGCCGGCGCTTGAGCATTAGCCGTACTAACCAGAGGTGTCACCACCTCCTTCCCTCCAGGAACTACATCAACAAAAAAGCCCATAGTTAGCATTTAACATTGACTAGACTTCTGTACTGACTAAGCATGATGTGAGATTGTCACCTGAGCTAATGGCGACAGGTGTGATTTGGCTGGTCGACGACTTTGAAAGGGGGACCTCCACGCCGGCTGGGTTGACCACCGTATCATCAGTTTCCACCGTTTCCACCACTAAAACCAAAAGGGCCGTGTATCAAAAAAGCCAGCGACCCGTTGGGCTGAAATGATGTGACAACGGGGGAAAGACGAGCTTACCGGCACCAGGGCGTGTTGCGGGGACCGCAACGACGACGGTACTTCCAATTGGTCCTGCTTTGGCATTAAGGAATGCCGGACTTTCGACAGCAGCTATTACGGAAGGAGAACAATAAGAAAGAAAATTAGCAGAATTAGTCTTGAGTTGTCACAGCAGGCAACAGTATGTCAAGCCGACATACCTGCCGGCATCTGTGTCTGGCTGGACGATGCGACGGGGATTTCCTTGCCGTTCGGTGGAACTACCGTATCTTGCCTCTCTACCGTTTCCACCACTAAAAAGAAAAACAACAGAAATCGATATGTCAAGATAGCAGAAGCCAGGGTATGTGGTTCTTACCGGCTTTTGATTGAGCTGGAAGAGGTGGTAGCGCTACTTGTCTCCTGGATCGCCGTGACTCTGTCGAAGCCAGCGCGAAGACACACTGGCTCGCCAAACCGACTACAAAACTAAAACGAATTAAAAACATCTTGATATCACGATATGAGACCCTTAAACTACAAGAAAGAAGAAAATCAGACTTTCGAATTCTATCTTCTATGCGCTGACGAGAAATACCAGTCAGCCGAAAACCTAACAACTAAAATTTTGATAGCCTGTTATATGCTTTGCATATCGAAACTTTCGTCGTATGTGACAGGCGTATCGCTTTTCCAATGAGGGGACAACATAAGGAATGGGAGGGAAGGTGACCCGCATCGTGCACAGAAAACGATGGAGAAGCAAAGTTAGGCTGGAGGTGGGCGTGGTGGGCACGTCTTCTGTTGTGGTATTTAATGAAGACATCGTGCAGGGCTATGCGTGCATTAACAGGCCTTCGCCCATGACATACATCAATTCTGCAAATCCGATGTCACAACAACTAAAGTCGGACAACTCCTTGAACTGCTTGTAAGACAGTAAGCCGCCATGGTTGTACTACGCTCTTGTGTAATCAAAACGTTTGCGGTTTCGCGGAAGCGGGTCATGCACAAGGCTACCTCCACCACTTGTCAACATAATTATAGCAGAACTCCCTCTCGTCATCTCGCATCAATTTTCTGATCTGACACTGTCAAATTCGATCAATCGGAAAAAAATATTAACACTTTCAGCACGATCGTTTTCATGTTTGCAGAATACTACCCATCCTCTTTGTGTATACAGGAATTTTATTGGCTGGTAACGTGTTGCGGAGGCTGGTCTAACCAATATGCAATTTTCGAAATTTCAGAATTCGGATAACTGGCGATGATAAAACGATGAACGCCAAATCTCAAAGGGGAAAACTAGTCTTGATTTTCTTCTGACCGCACTGATGACTACAAAATTGATCCCAGGCTCGGCTTCGATAGATAAGACTGTCCCCAATGCTCCAGTGTTTTTCTAAGCGAATACCGTGCACGTGTCTCGCGCGAAGAGACGAAACACCAAACTTCACCAAAACCACCCGAAACCGTAGAAAAAAAATCCAGCGTGCTGGGGGCTTGCTGACCGCTGGTCATTAGTGTTGCTTTGGTGAGAAGACCGAGGTACATGCAAACAAAAAGACCACGACCCGAAAGACCAAAAGCTAAAACTGGGAGGTGAATAAAACTGAGTGATTGTATACACAAAGAGGACGTTCGTACGCACAGTGTTAAGCAATTCTACAATAAGGTTCCTTTTTCAAAAATACTAGGATTAAGTTGCAAAATCCGCATTATCGTCCAAAATAAGGCGCGAACTGGTGTCGGTGGCAAAACATTGCCAGGCGCCTTTTTGTCGTCGTCAACTTTTGCGGATGCCCAATATGGAGTACCAGCCGTCAGCAACTTCTTGTTGTCGTTCTTGCATCCTGAAAGAAAAAGACAGTGGGAAGTGTTTGTACAGCCAAGACAAAGCGCATTAATGAGAGGAAGATGGGCCAGCTATAGAGCCGGTCCTTGAGTGGTTTATCTCATCGGAAATTCGTCATCAATTGTCGTCAAGTGGCTAGCGAGCTCGTCGCACATGATAATGTAGCGGCTCAAGCTCGAGGTCTACAGCTGCAGTCAGCGGAACTGGGCAAACACGGGCCCTGTCACGCCGTCAAAGATCGTCGTGGTCATTTAGCCACAGCCGCCATCAAGACCTAGACAGCAACATTCCCCTCAGTGCAATTAGTGCCCAAACGTCGCTTACAGTCATGTTACAAACCTTTCGTCCGCGATCCTTGTCCAGCCTGACGGCCAAAGAAGGTATCTACGATGAGCCCGACTCCAGTTCCTGTCGAACCTGCTCGGTGGAGTCCACCGACATACCTGGCGACCTCTCGGCAAGCTCGCCAGAATGTCCGCCCGGACATTACGACATCCCAGTCAACTCTCCGCCTTTCCTTCTTCCGACAGCCCCATCGCCTATGGAAGAGAAATATTCAAGGCTTTCAGTGCTCAGGTATGCTTCGATTTTTCTTGACCGATGTTGTTATGCGTAAAGAAGCCGAATAGCTGGATAATTGACTGCTTCAACTGGGCTTGCAGGTTTTCTCCGCTTAATACTGAGTTGGTGGAGGAGAAAGGACGGTATCGTTTTGGAGAGTCATTCGGAATACAGCCGAGTCACTACTCAGCGGCCAGTGCTTTCGAGCTTGCCGCTTCTTCAGCTGCGACATCTTCGACACCCGTGCTGCGATTTCATTGGCCACATCCCTGTCCGTCCAGCAGCGACCCGAAGACAAGCACAATTAACGGTTACTTGCAAGAGCCCTTTAGAGACCCCCTGCAACTGACTGAACTTCAAGCCAAACCTGTCAGAGCACAATGGTCAGTCTCTAAGCGTCAGCTGCATCCTGCTTTCCAGGCTCCATAATTTACGGTGTTTCGCTCGACTGTCATTTCAGCGCCAAATTATGGAAGAACGCCAGTATGCTGTATGGTGTCTTCATCTCGACGACCAGTATCAGCTTGACACTGGCCTCCAATCTAACGCACAACATCAACTCAGTCTATGCTCGAGTATGAATAAAAAGACATACCTCTGCTCCCTTCTTCCCCTTTTCACGGCACTTGTGTCCTTTCCTTCCAGTGGTTCAACGTGGCCATGACTAGTATGGGCATCTGCTTCCTGGTTCTTGCCTACTTCCTCCTTATCCGAAAACGCAAACGCTACTCTGCCACTTCCTTCCTGTCCTCCCAGCCTCCTCATCACCTCAGACTGACATTCCGCAAAGTCTTCAGTCAAGAGCAGTGTCATGAGAATACCAGGGAGAAACACCCAACAGATGCCGCAGAGTGTATCAGATCAGAGAGAGCCATCGGCAGTCCCAGCTTCTACCACAGTTTCGGCGCTCTAGTTTTCGCCATTGGCTCCTTGGTCTACACCTGCCTGGACGTTGGCGTATATGTGGAGAATCGCGCCTGCTTGAATATCGTCAAAGGTGTCGAACCCGGCCTTTTCGCCATCTTCTTGACCATGCAGCTGTACTTGGTCTTTCAGATATCACAGGTAACATCACCGATGGACATGATGGATTGTTTCTGTGAATATCGTATGTCACACTCTTGAGACTGTTTACTCACCGTAGCTCCGACTGTCGACGAGGTTCCATTACGCTCTATGCTGGTTCGGCTTGATCCACCTTGTGGCAACCGACTTGTCCGTCTGGATTCGCATCCTCTTTGATGAGACGCATCACGCCATTTCTCTGGTGGCTGAAAAAGAAGCGCAGACTAATCACTCCAGCCCAATGTGGCTAATGGTTGATAATAAGAGGAAAGACCCCGTGTCCCAACAGCTGACCACCGTTGGAAACCATCCTTTCACAGGTAAGTCCCCAGCTTCCTGTACCCACCCACGGGCACATTCCGCAGCTGCGCTATTCTGTCTCAGCAGAAGACTCGGACGCCCCGCTATGTCTGAATGAAGAGTCGCTGATGCAAGATATACTGGAACGAGCCTCCATTTTCCTCTATCCTTGCCTGATAGAATATACGCTGATCACCGCCGACGTCATCTTCAGCGCCTGGCAAGTCATCGGCGCTGACCATCATAAGGTCAATTGCAAGGAGGCGCATTTGCCTCAAGTGTTGACAGAGGAGCCGGCGCATGCTCGGCCCGCTCCGCGACGGCGAAGGACGCGCTACTCCATCGACTGGGACCAGGCCGCCAAAGGCTTCTTCTGCGGCATGATCACGGTAACATTTTTAATGACCCTTTTGCGGTCTTTCTCTAAAGATATGACACTCTGATACTTTGCATTACTTACTATAGCTGATCATGACGGTCGTCGGCATCATCCTCTTCTTCGTCTTTATCGACAAGGACGAAGGGGGCGAAGGGGTCGACGATGCCACCGCCGCCCTCATTGCAGCCGTTATGGCCATAGTTCTAAACGCAATAACCCTTATTGCCACCATCTACTGCATGCGCCAGTTCATCAAGTACATTCCTAAAGCAAAAGTACAGAGCCTTGAAGAGACCGACACACGGTTGCTCAATATTTGCATGGTTGGTATCATCTTTCCTAGTAAAATCCTGACTCTATTAGAAATTGACTGGGTCGATTTCAAATGATATTGTTGTTTTAGATAGGCGTCTACGCTTACTGTGTCATCACTTTAATCGGTAGTCACGGCGGAAGTGGCTACCAGCTGACCCTCTCGCTGGTCGACGCGGTCCTCCGCTTGGTAGAAACGACGCTGCAGACCGTCTTCATTGTGGAGGCCGGAACGAGACTGCTCAATCCCAAGACCGACTCGCTGCCCTATTTGAAGCATGGCCGGGAAACCTTGACCTTCCTCCTTCTGCTCAATTTCGGCCTTTGGGCTGTCAATGTAAAACACTTGATTACATCATTGGCCCACAGGAGTACTACTGCATATCATTTTGTAAAAGCCTTCCCTGGATTTACACTGTAGGTGTTTTGCTTGATGCAAAGGAACGTCAGCTCTGCTCAAAGAGACTTCTTTGGAGCCGAACAGTAAGTCCTCACAGCTTTACTTCCAGCCGGAACTGCGTCATTAGCCAGCAACTTGCTCCTTTCAGGTGGACCCTGATTATTCACGTCACAGTTCCCCTGCTTATTTTCTACCGGTAAGCTGATCCCCCATGTGGACACTAGGCTGAATAAGTCGCCATTTCCAAAAACAAGAGTCTTCTGTTCTCTGTACAGCTTTCACTCAGCGGCCTGTCTGGTAGACATTTGGAAACGAGCCTACAAGGTCAAACATGCTCCTAAAAAGGTCCGAATCCATCACGTCCAGTGATGACCATGCATCCTGTGACAGATACTTTGAACGACGAGATAATTTAATAAAGAGAAGGAATATAAAACTTGAACAAAAGAAAGTCCTACCGAAAAGGCCCCGAATGATAAGGAGACAGCAAATAAATACCGCTGATCGTCCAATGCTCTGAGTACCCACTACGCTGCCTGCATCACCACGTCGGAGGTTGCAGCTGGCTGGTTAGCAGCTACGGGTTCTTGGGCAGTTATGCTGGTTACATCTAGTTCTATCGGCTGAACGAAATCAAGTTCATACTGAGGTCTAGGTGGTGCTACATATTCCTCACCTAGTTCCCCTTCCACAAACTCTATAAAGGTGCAAAAGCCGTCGAGGGAGGAGACAACGAGGATCCTTCCGTCGGGTGTCCAGGCAATGTCGGAAATGTCGGCGACGTGGATGGACTCGACAAAGCCGAATGGTCGGTGCAGCTGCGTGTCGTAGAAGAAGACGGTGCTGGTGGTGGCGACGGCGTACACCAGTCTGTACAGTACAGGCTGCTTCTCCTCCTCTTCTCTTCGTGGCGGTGGTGGAATTTCAGGACTTCCTGACCTAAGAAAAACAGATAGCAGTGATAGGCGGGCATTCCAGCCAGTTCATTTGAAATTACAAAACTGACCTTTCAACTTCCATGGCTTCTGAGGGTTCGGACTCAGTGTCTGCCTCGGCTTCATCATCGACGTCGTCTTCTTCGCTGGTTGTCGACTTGGTCGGTGTCGCTTGCAGCACTTCCGGCTTAGTATATTCCCTTAGAGTGAACATTTTCGGACAGAAACGAGCGAGGGAAGTAGGCGCTGTTGCTGGCAGGATGGCTTTGGCTGTCATCTTCTGTTTCCGTGACACATCAAAGAGGTAACTGCAGGCAATTTTCTTCCCCCCTTCCACTTTCGGGTCTACCCTCGTTGCTCCTGAGCAAATAAGCAAATTTTAGACGGAATACAGTCAGTTGACCATGAACAGAGCGAGGCTGAGTTTACCTGCTGGAGCCAGCAGGTGTTTTCCGTCAGGGGAAAAGTCCAGGCGTCTTCGCGCCATACAGTTATCTTCCCCAATGAACATGGCTTCCGTGTTCAGTTCGTCAACGTTGTAGCGCATCACTTTCTGTAGAGGAGCCGTTAGCGTCGTCGACGGATTATACACCCGCAGAGCTTTGTCGGCGGACAGAGTAACGATGAACCGGTTATATGGGTCCCAGTTGGCTCCTACCAACACATAACCGTTGATAGAGCAGACACGTATATACCGCTCTTTCCCTCTTTCCGCGGGTTTCCTCGACCATTTCCCATTTGTGACTGCGTATGACGTCACGATGCATGTCGTATTACAGCGTATGCAATAAACAGAACTGTGAGTCTGTGACGTCTGAATTTAGCCTTACCCAACTGCAGTAGCGCATGACGTAACGCTTTATCGTTTATAAAATGATATTTGGAGTGACTTCATTCGTCAACTAAGCTCATTGATTCGTGAAAAATGGTCAAAGCTTTCGAAATTCGCGCTGGAGAACTGACCTAGGACATAGTGTTCAGCGTCTCCCATAGTTTTGAGCATAGCGCCTTTCTCCACATCCCAGACGATGCTGGAATCGTCGACGGAAGAGGTAACCAGCATGGTTCCGTCAGGCGACCAGGCTAGATCGGTCACTTCACTGACATGTTTTCGTAGCACTTTCGTCGATGTCCACGTCTCGAGGTTGACGCAGCCCAGCTCGCTCTCGGGGATGCCTTTCGCGTTCTTCAACTCACTGACAAACCTCCACAGAATGACCAGACCGTCAACGTCGCCGGAAGCCAGCATCTGACCATCTGGACTAAAGCGCACCACGTTGATGGTCGCTTCGTGTCGCTCCAACGATGCGCGGAACTCCAACTGTGGCATTTCCATGGCGTCTCTTGATGCGGGCGTCAGCAGCCATATCCTAATTTCCGAGACACCACCCGTGACAATTCGGTAGGAAGCTGGAGAAGAAGAAGATGATGATGATGGCTGAGGTTGGACGTGAGCGGAATAGATGGCTTCCGACTTGTTGTTCTTGCCGTGCCAGTGAATCTCCGGAGTCTCCACAATCATTCTTCCGTCTGCACAACCAGCAAAAAAAGTTCGATTACAGGGTAAAACACGCCTGAACGAGGTTAAAGAGTCGATTCGTTAGCGTGATGTCCGAAGGGAGATTTGCAGCTTCTGAGAGCAGCACGGACGAAACGCACCATCCGTGTATCCCGTCCCTTTGCAACAAAAGCAAGATCCTCTTCTGATGATCATAAATCATTCGGTAGTCCAGAGTAAAGAGCAGCTGCGTCTGTGAGATTGGCGGGATTAAACGGACCACTAAAGTAATTCCATTCCCAAATCGCAAAACCTGATAAAACACAATAAATTAATTAAGCTAGATTCTAGGAACAACGAAAACAAACCGTTAAAAATCGGTTGGTGTCGTGTGGTGTCAGTCTGACGGCTTCATTCTACACGGCTAGTTCGGTTACCTCGGCTCGCTTCGACGTCAGTCGATCACTTTTGAGTGTTGGAAAAAGAAAAGACTTCAATTTTACGGTTGACTCGGATCGGTTTTTGTCTCGTACTACGGCGCTGTCTGTGCGTAATCGACCTTTACCGCCAGAAAACTTGTTGGCCTTCGCCAGTCATCATCGAACAGCTGATCAACTCCTTGATCTTGCCACAAGCTTCTTCGGAAGTTCTTCCCCCGTCACCCCGAGAATGCCGTTTGTAACTTTGTATTGTTTCCGATTCCATTCGTGTTATCCTGCGCTATCTTCACTCTCTCTTCCGAGTTTGTGTTCAAGAGGATAGGATGGATG
Organism: Ramazzottius varieornatus; assembly: GCA_001949185.1. Taxonomy (NCBI): domain Eukaryota; kingdom Metazoa; phylum Tardigrada; class Eutardigrada; order Parachela; family Ramazzottiidae; genus Ramazzottius; species Ramazzottius varieornatus. The sequence goes on along the minus strand of BDGG01000021.1, from coordinate 283,789 downwards.
GGACTGTCTGGGAAGGTAAGGGACTTAGATTTCATCTTATCAGTCTAAATTCCAGCACGTACATCAGTGATATTTCTCTTCCAGCGGCTTGCTGTCTCTGCAAAAGATTTCCACTCGTCCACGGATCCGCATCTCCCGACGCTAATGAACTGTAACGAAATCTCCCATGGCGCTACATATTCTTTGTGGTACAGAACTGCCTGTCTGGTTATTTGCAGTATGCGATCCGTCATCGAGAACATGCAGGAATCATCAGAAAGTATCCGCATCGTCTTGGACGGAACAGCACCATCTGAGCAACATAATGGGATCAGGAACATCTCTCAAGCTGAAAAACCAGCATTACGGAACATCTTTAGAAGGATGTTCGTAGTGTCACTGTGCTCTAGCATTCTTGTAATTTTCTTGTTGGATTATCGAACCGTAAAATTGATTATCTGCAGGAACAATGTCACACCGATGACCCAGCCCAAAGGAACTCCAGCTCGACTACCGGCTATCATCTCTGACCACGAAGTACTCGTCGTAATAGAAGAGTCGCAGGAACGGAAAAAAGAAAATAAGCAGGTATATTGTAAGAGAATTTCTTCTCTAATGCTGTTGTATTTAATAATTTAGTCTACATAGCACCTCCCAATACTTTGTCAGTTATCCGCGAAAGGCGACAGGACGACAGTCCGCTGTGATGCAATTCTCAATTACTTTGGCTCGCATTGGGTGAAGGAGCTAACTGACCCTAGTCTTCCCTTACTCACCTGTCTTCCAAAGAACGTCCTCGGGGACCACCTCAGAAGTTTCTGCTGGGGTCTCGAAGCGGCTTTACGACAGGTATTCGAGGTCCATGCCATTCACTGTAGTTCTGGCTAAGAAAAGATTAATGTGGTTCTGCCTTGAACGGAAAAGAGATTTTGTTTCGTTCGTAGGTGTCACCTGTTGATTTGGGTCCTGCCAGGGACGAGGCGTCGAAACTTCTCGACACTCAGTGCTGGAGTCTGAGAGTGGAATACTTGAAAGCCAAAGAGAAGCTCACACTGTATGTAAGCCTCGTGGAAAAGGGCAGATCTCTTCCTGTAAAGATGAGAGGAAATATAATTTGTTCGATTGCAGGACACAGCAGAGAAGACTGGAGAATTTCCGGTTGGAAGCGGAAGTGTACGTCAAGGAACGCCAGAGAACAGCATATAGCGATTTGCTGAAACACAAATTGTAAGTTAATTAAACTATTCATGATAAGCGAACGCGGATGATTTTTATTTGGGCATGCTGAGGTCGTCTGGTCGCATCGATGGGCGACGTCGATACAGCTAGACTCGAGTTGGTACACAGTCTGGGTGAGATACCAAGGAGGAAGTGGCGGCTCGGTGCATCAGCCTTCCACCTTTCCCTCTGAGCTGCTCTGGTCCCCTTAGAAGGCTCAGAGACCCCTTTTTATCGAGAAATAAAAAGCAGGAGAGCACGAAGGGTGGGATGGCGGTTGAGAAATTCGCGGGATGCAAAGAGCGTGAATAAACTTGACTTTAAAATGTTCCGTCGCGGGAACTTCATGAACATATTCATGCGGGACAATCTCTGCCGGAAATAAGGAGGAGCTAACAGCCGGACATGGCTAGTATTGGATGGAATCAGCGAACAAGGAAGTACATTGAGCAGACTAGCAAGAATACAAGGAGAACATAGTGGAGTTGCCAGGCAT